>CM051501.1:14665398-14781996 GCA_028031935.1 Paedocypris micromegethes | reverse complement strand
TTTTTGGCCCTCGTTCTTTTTTTCCATTTTAGTACGCAGTATTAATTTTTTTACAGCATTTTTTTAACAGCATTTTTTTGCAGCATTCTTATTTTTTTTGTTTACTATTTGCAGAAAGGCCAAAAATTGTTTACTTTGTAATTTCTAATGCATCTTTCACTTTGGGGTCTATAAAGGGGGCCTGATACGAATCTGATCTGATACCAAGAAAGAATAATTCATGTGATATTTTATTAAAAAATTTGTGGCTTGATAGTTATTTTTTATTGACTGTTTTATATTAAAGGTTCCGTGGACTTTGATGCTCGAACCTTTCAACAGGAACGTTTTATGTTATCCATGTTCCTTTCTTCTGGTTGTGCTGATGTCATTTCTATCTAAAAAAAAAATAAAATTCAGAATGTCTCTTGCTATTGTTTTCATTTAGCATCCAGTACTGGTTTGAAGGAAACGTGAGAATTCCTGGAAGGAATAACATGGCTTGATGAATAAAGCTGACACAATTGTTCTCTGCAGCTCGACAATCTATAAACATTCTTCACTTTTAAGCCACTTTTTTCATTTCTGGGTCACGGGGACAGAATTAGATGCGCCAAGGGCATATGCTGTCGTTACTTGATTGTCGGACAAATGTTCAAGCCTTATTATCACACATAGCTTTACAAAATACAGAAAATATAATGAAATTAAATGAATTAAAGTAAATTTGATTAACCAATAATGAATTTCAATACAATAAATTAATATAACCAATTTAGGCTGCTTGGAGTTTCTTTTGTTTTATCAAGGCGTGTGCATCACTTTGATTTGTGTGTGTGTGTGTGTGTCTGTCTAGGTGTGTGTGTGTAAATATATGTTTGGGCTTGTGAGTGGACTTGTGAAAGAGAGGAGTGTGATTGGACCCCAGCCGGCTTAATTTGCATGAGGGCGAGTTTGTGCATTATTTTCATTTAGTTTGTGCACTCACTCCTTATTGGTTGATGTTTTGCAGACAAACGCAAGGACGGATATACGGTACTCAACCAGTGTTTAGTGTTAATTAGCTTAAGGCTTTTAAGAGTCGGAATAATCTGCTTGATCCTTCTGTTTTTGGGATTTGCCGTTTTCACACTACTCTGGTTGAAACGCTGCCACGCGCTAGTGAACTAACATAAAATTAACACAAATCATGATAGTTTGACAAATCTATGTTTTGCTGCTACTTTCTCCAGTCCTGGTGTTTGAACTAATCTTCCCTCTGAATAACTGACTCAGACTGACACACACACACACGCATGCACACACACACACACCAAAAAAGGGGTGTAAAAAAGACGATAATGAGGCTGCACAGCCCCAGACAAGGATATGAAACTTATAAAATCTTATAAAAGCCAGAAATAACGGAGTTACTTCACTCATAAAGAAGATTTCTGAGAACTTGTTAATATTCCTGCAAATTTTTTTGATTTCCCGCGTGTCTGGACATTAATCCTTTTTATTCTCTGAACGTTTGGGATGCTTGAAGAGTATTATTATTATTATATGGGATTATTTTTAGGATTAATGTATTTTTGATTTTGTGGGAAGATGATGTAACCTTTCGGATAATGGTTGAAAAAAATCATTTCATAGTAGAAAATTGAGTGTGTGTATGGTTTGAGTAGGTACTTTATCTGCGTTAAGCTGAAAATTAGTGTTACGTCGTCTCAATCTTGCAATATTGAAAATGCTGTTTTGGTGTAACTATGTTTTATAATTCAGCACTGATAGTCTAAGTGTGTGTGTGTGTGCGAGTGTGTGTCTCTTGCCACTTTCACAGAATTTCTGTGATTGGCTCCATCTCTCTGTTCCTGCAATGCGATTAGTTGATTAGTGTGTTAACGAGCAGCTGGACAGGTGTAGCTATTGGCCAGTAAGTGTGTGTGTGTGTGTGTGTGTGTGTGTGTATTTAATTGCTGTTTTTTTTTTTGTTTTTTTATTTTTATATCATCTTAGTTTTACTTATAACCAAACTCCAATTTGGGCAATTCACATCAAAGATATAATTTGGTAAATCCTGTTTTAATAAAATTGCATTTAAAATTCTACGAGTCATTTAGAAGCATCAAGTTTGCTTTTTTCAGGTTATAAAGGAATTTTTCTTTTGTTGTTAAGAACATTGTGACATGCGCAATCAAAAGTCGAGCTGGTTCTATTCAGTGTTTCTTCTGTAGCGGACGCTTCTTTAAGCAGCTGTGTTGTGTGTTGTGTTCAGGATTATGCGTGAGTAGGAGATTCCGTGGCGGGACATCACGCTCGCTGTAGGACCCCTGAAGACCCCGCTTCACCTCCGCTGACCTCACTTCAACAGGTGCGTACTGGACGCTGGTCTTTGCTGAGAATTTTGCAGGACAACGCAATGTATGAAGATGCCATATGGAGCTTTATTTGGCAAAACACAAGAAAAGAAATGGATCAGTAATTGTCAGACTCCCCATCCAGTGCTGATTTTATTAGTGCGACGTCAGTAGTTTCCAAACATGTAGGTCAAGGTTTGTCGTTGATTCTCAGGCAGAGTGATGATGATTGTCAAGAATACAGAGTGTGATGCAGGTTTTGCTCTTTATCACGAGAAAGTTTGTTCACGAACGTATGTGATGTAAACGCCGCAACCATTTTCAGTCCATTCTTTTGCAATTTTGGAAAGTTCAATTCAAAAACAGCTACAGATTGTTCTCTTATTTGGTCCTTGAGAGTCTGTAGGTCGTCTGAAATTCGCCTGGAGTTTTTTGTACAGTCATAACTTCTTCCAAATCACTAAACATGTCTGTTAATATCGAAATAAACACAGGGGTGAAACTCAAACTGCTCTTTTCTTGTGTGAAGTGAAAGTGTCGGAATTCCAGCAAATCGTGTCACAACTCACAGTCAACAGTAATAAAAAAATAACTTATTCATTTACTGATGTTATTATTAACTTTTTTAGTGATTAACTTTCCATACGTAGTGAAAAGATCTCAGATTTAATTTCAAAAGTATTGTGTAATCTGAGGTGTGTGTGTGTGTGCACGCTGCACACGGAGGGTGAACTTTAAATAGACAGTAATGTGTATTGATCCGGGTAATGCCACAAAATGGTTGAATGATTGCTAATGGCTAAGCGTTTAATTGTACTTTCTGTTGCTGTCACTGGTAATCTATCCGCGTTTGTTTTCTGCACTTGCTTTGCTCTTCCCGTCTCCTTGTAACTTCCTCAAGCCCTCCTGACGCTTTTTCTTCTTTTTTGTTGTTTGGTTTGGTCGCTCTGCTACCCATCTTTGCGCGTGAGTGTGATGTGGTGTGTGAGTGCATCGTCAGATGTGTGAAGAGGAAATAATTAGTTCTGCGTTTGAAGGCATTGTGCTCACTTCCTCCCAAATTGATGTTGTCTGACCGTCTCTTTACATTGGCTGACCAATCACAGAGCGGAACGCACACATTTTCTTTCCAATTCTAATTCTCCTGCATGTTTTTGGACTTTTGAAACTCGCGCAACCACAAGAAGTTCAGTGGTCCACATAGAAAGACCACCATCATTCATTCATTCATTTATTCATAATCTCGCTCACGTTTTTTTATTTCAACTGGTTTCATCATTCAGCTTATGCCAAAATAAGACCCAGTGCCTCTGATACTCCTTTATTTTTTCATTTTTTTGTTCATCTTAACTAAAGTTTAAGTTTTTTGAATTTCAAAATAGTTTGGCACATGTGTAGTTTTCTGAAATGAAGGATTTTTGACAATTCAACTTTCCCATTGTGACGATGTGTTTGTAGCTCTGTCAAGCACACACACACACACACACACACACACACACACACACACACACACACACACTTACTTTGACTTCCTGCCATCACCTTTGACTGGTGTTGTTGCATTCTATATATGGCTGATCACTCTAAAACGCAGATCCTGAAATAGTTCCTGTCAGGCTCGTCCCCATAAACACACACACACACACACACACACACACACACACACAGGAATCATGGGAAACTTGGGCCTGTAATCAGTAACATCCTGCTTTTTATCTGCTTGTTCTTTATTTACTCAAAAGCTTACTCAGCAGGTATAGTATCGTTAACTCATCTTCATTTGTTGATTTATGTCAAAATGTCAAAATTCTGTTGGTATTGGTTTTCACTAGTCAAACCATGAGTTTTGTGTGTTTGGTCCCCGTGATGTGTCTCCTCAAACACGATCAAGTTAAACATTGCTAGTCTTATACGGGATGGTTAAAGTCAACCAAAGGGCCGTGTGGTCAGGGTCCAACGATGACCAGTGATGTTGTTGAGTTGTTGACCACGTCATGAGTTAAACTGTCATGAACTAAATTCCTAAAAGGCAAACATTCTCATGTGCATAACATGTTCTGAAATGGTCTGTTTAATAGAAACTGGCGTAAAAGATGGCGTCCAGTGTAATGACGGTGGTTTGGATGGGATGAGACGCGCGGCATGTCTGCGGTGGCTGCTCTGTTCTCCTGTCAGAGTCTCTTCATTACGTGTGTTAATTATGGAGGTCTGGCAGCGCCGGCGGATTATCTCTTTGAGGTTTTTATCGTGTGCACCAACACATCCACATTCTGAACATTCTTCCACAACATGTCAGGAAACAGCGGGTCTCTGTGTGTGTCCGTATCAGCTTTGCTTTTGGTAGTTTGCCTTTTTAAATGATCTTTTTTCTATTTTTAACTTATTAATTAACATCATTAAAGACATTCAATAGCCTTTGTGAGATTAGTTTTTTTGTTT
The DNA here is from genome assembly GCA_028031935.1 of Paedocypris micromegethes. Classification (NCBI taxonomy): domain Eukaryota; kingdom Metazoa; phylum Chordata; class Actinopteri; order Cypriniformes; genus Paedocypris; species Paedocypris micromegethes. The sequence continues at coordinate 14,777,239 of CM051501.1, read as the reverse complement.
TTCTTTTTCCCGAACATCCATTTGTTTTCTCTGTCCGTATTGACACTTCTTAGCTTTTTTTTTGTGTGGTTTGGGTGTTTTTTTTTCCCCAATAATGTTTTTGCTATTATAAATGTATCAGTTAACGTTTTATTGGTAAAGATGTCCAAAAGCCTTTGTGAGATGAGGTTTTTTTTTCCCTCCAACCCTTCTAGGCATTATTTCTGCTTTAAATTGCAAATGAATACAAAACAGATGGTAAACATCAGCCCGTCGATATTAATATTCTGATTGGAAGAAACCACACGGCTTGGGAATTGATGAAACACGGTGGAGATTAAGTCATTAAGAATTAAAAAAGGAATTAAAGACCTGTATGTGCTCCAAATCAGACGAGTGAAAGTTTGACTGTGTTTTGATGTCAATGACTCTTTATTGCGCAATAAAATAATAAAATATTTTTGTCATTAATCTAGAAAAAGCTAGATATTGATGTTGATATCTAAGCACAATTGTACACGCTAATATATACACATACACATACACATACACACACACACACTGTATATACTGTATATATAGTCTTCATACATATACTAAATGTCTCCATTCCTGTTGGAATTTACTATGGAATTATCGAGTGCTAACTTGGATGCAGGTATGAAGTCCTCCTGGTTGCATAAGGGAATATTTATTTTTAAGAACTTGAAGCCTTCTGATGGAAACCTCGACAAAACCAAAGTCAAGTTGAGTTCTTTCAGTCCCAAGTACTACTTAAGCACGAGTCATAAGATAATCCTGAACATGTTCAAATGATGCTCTTCAGCTAATTGCTGTCTGGTCTTTCGGATCAGAGACTAGTTTCTGGAGCAGAGGCAAAAGAAATAAGCCTTGACACTTGTTCTGCAAATGGTTTATTCCAAAACTATGAACAACATGCAAAATATGTAATCCTGGTTTAAAAGTGAGTGAAAAGGGAGCAAAGTGAATGAATGAAATGAAATTCAGGCAATAATTAAAAACTGCACAGAAAAAAATTTCCGCAAAACTGTGGAGGACCAAAATCAAATATAAACGGCAAAGGAAATACATTTATAAATAAATGGAGAAATCCATAAGTACAAAATAAATGTATAAATGCATATATTTATGTTATTACAACAATAAGAAAATAAATGTACTTATGTATAAATAAATAAATACAGAAATGCATTTGTGCAAAATAAATGTATAAATACATACGAATATTTATGTTAGTACAACAAATAGGAAATAAATGTAACCATTTAGCTTTTCTTTTTTATATTGAGTACGCGTAGGCAAATGAGCGGGCGTCTCCTTTTTGCGTCACTTCACAGTCATTGGTCAATTTGTGAAGAGTTTCTTGTTTGATTTGTCTTTGTTGTAATAACACATGTATGTATGCATTTATTTTGTAGGTATCTATTTCTGCATTTATTTATTAAGTACATTTATTTACTTTGTCATTTATATTTGATTTTGGTGGTTTGGGTCCTCCATACTATACAATCTCGTGAAGTAAATTGGACAATAAGCCACAATAAAGTAAATCTGCAGTGGCTCAGAATGTTTTCATGATACTATATTTTCTTGCTACGAAAACGTCGACCTTGATGCATATTTGGAAGCGGATGCTGTAGATTGCCGCATAACTAGCCAATCAATCGGTATTGATCACTCTTTTGAATGTTCAGGAGCGTAGTGTTTGCAAGTAGCGGTGCCCTGGAAAGCCTTGTGGATGAATAGCAAAGAGTTTCTTAATGATGTGGAATCCATTATGAGCTTAATTTACATAAAATGGAGTCACGTTGGCGGGGAAACGGCATTGCCTTAATTGAAATACTCAAAGGCAATTCCCCTTGAAAAACGATGCAGCTGTTTTGTGAGCGGTCTGTTGTTCGTAGCAGGAGAAATTGCCTTTCAGAGGGAGTTTCACGGCGAAGACGCGTGCGCTAATGAGTTTTTGCTCCGTCAGAAAAACCAAGACCTACAGATTATGCATAATAAGAAAACACTGCTCTCCGCGGGCATCTTAATGTCCAACGGGCAGCCTGAACATCTTGAATTGTGTTTTGGAAGTTGTCGAATTTGTTCCAGAAGCTGTGCTTTGATGGGTCAAACTGAACTGTTTTGCGTTGGGATGTATACTACTCGCTCAATAGTCACTCAACTCTTCTGAACTCACAGGCAATATTCCTGGGATATGTACAAACTAAGATTGTGTGGTTAGTTCTATTTTTATCGGATTAGCATATGTGTCTGAGAAAGAAGACAGAGTGAAGCTAACAAATATATATTTCCATTATAGTGTGTGTAGAATGTAATTCCAAAATATGTACATACCCGTATTTTCTGGACTATAAGCCGCACCTGTATATAAGCCGCATCCACTCTATGAACGATTTTGAATTGTAAATGTACATGTATGTAACTAAATAGATTCTTTCCTAACCTGCATTTTAACACTGCAGCAACTTTGCTGATTAAAACGGGTCAGAAAAAAACGGTATCTACTGCATTTATTTTCATTATTTAAAAATCAGCAGAATAGCCGCACCTTTGTATAAGCCGCATGGTTCAAAACCTATGAAAAAAGTAGCGGCTTATAGTCCAGAAAATACGGTATTTCTGGATAACACTACAGGACTACAAGGTTAAAGGCCGAAGCGCTGAGATACTTTATTTCAGAGACTAAATGATTCTAGCGTCATTTTCTGGGAATGTTTCATAATTTCTTAAGCCCTATTTATTTAGAATATTTATCTTATGACGATGTCATTTTTTTAATCTGATTGACTGTTTAAAAGGCTTGGACGCCGCAATTGCTACTTGCAGTTACATTTTATATTTTTATTTTGAGACCAAATTTTTGGCGCCAACGTGTAATAGTGATGCATAAAATGCATCTCCATAATGTTAATAAACAGTGACAATTTGTTTTATGATAAAGTGTGTTGCTGAGGCTCATGGGAGATGCGGTCCACACTCCGATGACGTCATCTAGATCGTCCTTGTTACCATTACAAAGTAAAATCTACATTGTACTAAAATAAGAACACTACAAACGTTTCTATCAATTTAGGTCAGCACTAATGCATCTCATGTGTTGCTGTTTCATACTAAAATCCAAAAGTGCAGGATGTGTAAATGAACCGACAAGCCTATGAATTGAAAATGACAAGAATTAAACCCCTCAGATGAAAGCAGAATCTTCAGCGTATCTCACACAAACAGAAAGAGACTCGTTGTGCAGCTAGTTTTGATTACACGGCAAGCAATACCTTTGTGGGTTTCTACCTTGTCAGTCGAGCTGAAACTAAATCTGATAAAGCTTTGCTATTTTTCTTTTTTTTTTTTACGACCTGTTCGTACGGTAATGCCATCAGCCTCGTAATTCATTTTTCCGGCTGCTGTTTGGGGCCGGCTAATCTAATATGCATAATTCAATAATTCAATGTTGCAGACGAGTCCAGACCCGCAGCAGACAGTGTCAGAGCTGCTATTGTGAGCAGAGACCCCCCCACCCCCATACACACAATTCACCCCTACACAAATAAACAAAAACACACACATCATCCCCCCAAACAAATAAACAAGCATGCACGAAAAACACAAATCCAACACTAGCATTAACGCGCACAAATAAGCCACTCTTCCACAAAAGCGCGCGCACACACACACACACACACACACACACAAAACCCCTATGCAAATAAATGTATGCTGCATAACTTTCTAATAAACAAATAACTTTTTTTACACGCACACACACACACACACACACACACACACACACACACACAAACATAAATAAATAAATGCCCCTGCACAAATAAACAGGACACACACACACACACACAAATTAATAAATAACTAAACACCCCTCTCAGACAAACACACACAAATAAACATGCTTGCACTATTCTAAACACACACGTGTCTGAACCAAAACTTCACATTAACTTCAAAAGCCTCTTTCTGTAACGTCTGCAATCACCTCATTTAGAAAAGATGCGAATCTCACATTTCAAATCTGGATGCGAAGATAACTGAGCTTGCACACAACCATCATCATTGTCCTCCGCGCTTTTGCGTTTGTGTATCGCCGTGTGAGCGAGTGCAGAGCGAGATGACAGAGGTGGAGGCGTCGAGAAAAACACGGAGAGACAGAAAAACAGACGGCAAAAGCCAACCAAACGTAATTAGCCCGCGGCCGGGCGTCTCCGCGTAAAGCTGCCATGGTGCGAGTGATCTGAAGCGATTTTCTCCACTCACGGGGGTGGGGGTCCAGGTGGTCAGATGAGGGGAAAAATGGAAGACTGAACTCCTATTCAGTGTAGTTCTTTGAATGACAATTATTTTTTTTGTGTCACAGAAAAGCGAAAATATCCTGTTTGTGAAGCCAACATGTCCCGGAATATTAAGGTCAATAAATTCTTCCAAGTTGAGAAATTACAGTTTAATAATGAATAGTTGGGCATCAAAACCCACCTTCTACACATCAGGAGAGAGCCTATCCTTTAGAAGACAATCTATCCAATCACATCGCTCCTTTCTCAGCCTTCCACCTGGAATGACAGAGGTCTTGCTTTGCAATTTCATTATTCTGTAAAACTTTAACTCTATATCAAATATGGGTTGTGATGCCTGTGATTCACCGAAGACCCCAGAGATCATGCATCACTTAGTGTAAATGCCCTAGGTGGCGGTAGAGAGTACTGCACAATGTTGTAGGAGGTTGTTTACTGAGCTGTGCCCCTGAAAAATATCAGAGATTGATGACAATATATAGTTGACGAAGAAGGAAAATTCTCGTTAATTTTCTCATTTCCAGTTAATCCAACACGGGCCAATCAAAGGAAAGCCATTACGCGACTCCAGGCCCCGAAATTATCCAGCTTGCCCTTCTTCCCTGTCACCCGCTTCATGTCGGAGTTGTTGCTGTGGCTCATTCCAGTAAACAACAGTCCCGTCTCACACACACACACACACACACACACACACACACACACACACACAGGTGCTGTGTTGTCCATATGTTTCAGTGTCGGGTAACAGCATGAATTTTGCATGATGTGTTGAGACTTTCAGAAGCCGTGCAGGAAGTGACACGGGAAGTGAAGCTCAGAACCTTCAAAGCTGAATCACGGCTCCGGTCTGAAATTTATCGGCTTGACTGTGTGTCTGCACTCTTGCTTTGAATCGGAAGCCTCACACATCTGGCTTTTAAAGTGCATTTTAAAAACAGGACACACATTGAGGTTCCAATTTGAAATTATGTAAAAATGATAGCAAAAATAAATTTACAAAATTTTTGATAATCATTATTTTAATAATTGTGTATGATACTAATATCATTGTTCATTTAAAAATAATCAAGTGTTCTTTAATGTAATTTTGATTATTATTCCAAATTATTGTTTCTTTGACTTTTCTGTTTCTATTAATAACCACTTTTACGCAAACATAAGCAATCACTTGGAGTGTGCCTCATTTGCACACTTCAAATAAGCGCATAAATATAAGAATCTTTTTTTCCAAATTCATCCATTTTCTGCACCACATTTCCATTTCTGGGTCACGGGGAGCTGGAGCCATTCATAGTAAAAACACCCGAGATTGGTGAAGAATCAATCACAAAGGGGTGTGTGAATGCGATCACAGACACACGCATTCACTCACTCACAGCTACAGGGAATGTTTCTAAATTGTGTGGTTTTTGGACTAAGGGAGGAAAGTGGAGACCCTGTGGAAAACCCTGTGGACTCTTCGAGAACAAAACCTGTAATCTCCACAAGTTATTTAAACCTCGCATTTGAAAACAGGTCACAGCGATGCACATCGGTAGGGTAGGTAGGTAGATACGTATATACTTTATTAATCCCTGAGGGAAATTCTTGTTCACAGCAGCATACACATGGGTGATACAGATAGCATACAACTAATAACAAAAGACCATCAGTCAAATTATTGATCAATCAATCAATTATTACTCAATGAAAAACTTTACAAAGTCAATATAAATAGTACATGATACAAAAAGTTTGGAAAAATTTGACAAAAAATAAAAAATGTAATCTAAAAAATATATATTTTTAGTTGGGATTAATAAATCAACCGTTCAGACAGCTGTGTTTTAAGTGATCAGGCAGTGGTTGTGCTGCTTCACGTTTTGGCCTCTGCGCTTCAGCTTTCACGTTACCAAAACCTGAACCGCTGTTCATCGTTCTGGCACCTTCTCTAGTCGCGGCGTTTAATGAACAAAACTCCAGCGGTGGCACATAAAAGAGCAGAAGTTTACGGCCTGCAAACCCTTTTCCCGCTATTTGTTTGCCACGATTGTTCCTCTACCCTTGATCCCGGAGCACTGATTTCCTTCATGTTTTGGAGAAACCTCACACACACAAACAAACACACTCAGGAGATCGGATCCCATCTGATCTGTCTTGTCGCCGTGTGATTGTCCGAGCACTGGCTATCCAGAACACTTTGGGTTCATTGGGTCGGAACTTTAGAGGCGACTGTCTGCTTTCATAGTATTGAGTCCATTCAGGTGTGTGTGTGTTGTCACGGTGATGAATACTTCGCACAGCTGGTGTGGGCAGTGGTCTTTGGCGTTGCCGCTATGATGGACGAGGGCCAGCAGATCAACGCTGTTGCTCACTGTGCCAACTTAACCTTGAGTTAACACACACACACACACACACACACACGTAAGCGCTGTCTGTTGGTTAGACCCCTCCATGCCGTCTGATGCCAGCGTTTCTTGGCGAGCGTCAGCGACACGTTTTCCATGCTAGTCCTGTTAGGCAGACTTTGATGTTCTTTAAATGACTGGTAACGGCTGCACATGTGCGTTTTAGCACTCGGACCTCAGCACCACGAGGTCGTTAAACTGCAATCTGTTTCGTTTCTTGCTCAGAATTTGCTTAGGCATGGAGTCGTTTTTATGGCGGGTGGGTAGTTAGGGTTTCTGGGGTGGAGCCAGGGAAGAAGAAAATGTAGTGACTAATTATATTATTACACTTACGGTATATGGAAATATATGTTCATCTGTTTAGTTTTTACTGTAAACCATCGTTCTAAATTCAGCGTTCTAAAGTCAGTGACACTGACCAGCGTCTTCATGTATGTGTCGCCTCATTACCTATGGGAATATAAGACAAATACAGTGCTAAACCACGGCTGATGTAGTTCAAGGACGGAATGTTTTGTTGCTACGTATTTCAGTAGCAGGGGAAGCCACAGAGGCTTGTGGGAAATGTAGTTCCATAGTTCGGTTTGCGGCCATGAAGAGTTTGTTTATTGAAGCTTTGTGATGTTTTAATTGTAAGAAACTGAACTAGAAGAAATTCTGAGACGTAGCTGTGAAACTCTTGACTGAAGTGCTGCTTTTGTTGATAATAATTGATAATTAATATGGCAAGTAGAGCTGCAATGACGCGTCAACGTCATCGTTTATTTTGCTCTAATATTTACAGTACATTTTACAGAATTAATTTTGCACTGGTTTTGTGTTAAGGATATTTGAGGCCTTATTTATTTTATGTATTTTTTTTGTCTTCTGTCTGTATCATTTACTGTGTGTGTGTCACTCTTTCTCGCTCTCTCTTTGTCTTTCTTTCTGTATTTTACTTTATCCTTCTCCATCTCTGTATCCATCCATCCTCTGTATCCATGATGATTTCCCTGTATCCTCATCTCCCTGAATTTATCCATCTTTATACCTTCCTGTCCATCCATCCATTTTAAACATTTTTCTGAAACCCTGTATAATGGTGATACAATGTAAAACAAAACTCCCTTGTTAGAAAGTGAAGAAGAAAGGAGCAAAGCCTGTGAAAGCAGGAGGCTGTGTTTGCGGTTTGGTGAAGTGTGTAACAAGACAACAGAAAGGTTTGCTTTTTATAGTGTGTGTGTCAGTTTGTATCAGAGCAGGCATGTGGAACTCTTTCATCTTTCTGATGGTTTGGCCTGTAACAAACCCTGTCAGATTTACTCCTCTGCCACAGATCGGAGCAGGTACAGCTCCCGGGGGCTTCTGCGGCCCCTCCGGTGACGGACGACTTTACGTTTGCCTTTGTCAATAGTGATTGGTAGCTGGATTTTCCACTTTGTTTTTCAAACCTTCAATGTAAAGGTCAGGATGGTTTGTAATGCTTTTTTTATTTTTTTGTTTGGCAAAAAAAATGTTTGACGCTTTCTTTTTTTGTGCAGTGCATGTACAATTCCTAAATCACACAAGATTGTTTTACAGTTTTATTGGTAGCACTTTATAATAACTACACCTTATTTAGCATTAACTAAGCATGAACAAGACATATATTAATTGTTAACAAAGTATGAGTAGGGCATAACATATACTTAGTAACACGTTTGTTAATGATGAACATCTAATGAATAAACTCATGAACAAGCTGCTTAGTCATTGTTATTTAATACCTATCAACGCATGAAAATATGATACCTAATACTTTAATTCCTGAAGAGTTCAGAAGCTTGTTAATAGTTAGTTAAGGTTTTCTGTGACCTCTTCTAAAGTGAAAGCTGTTTATGGTTTATTAAGTATTAACTAATGATGAAGAAAACACCGAAATGGTCTCGTGTCCTGTTGAGCTGTGGAAAGATCAAAACCAAGACACCAATATTGACCATAATCCATTTATTAATAGTTTTACACTGTAAACAAAACGAAAGATGGTGAAACATGGCTCACTGTATAGATAGTCAACACAAAATGAACAATGACTAAAGTACCAGATCAAATACAGTGCTTTTTAAATGAGCAAAAAAAGTGATTTACAAATTACAAATAGTACCAAACCGAACCGACAGTGGAGGTAGTGTAACGCGGTGCTGGATTTGAAGCGCAGAGAGTAAGAAGCACGGACATCTTTACTGTCACCGACTGTCTGAAACCCGCGCGTATGCGCTTCAAACGCAGTGACGTCACCACGTACGCCGCCTTTTTAAACGTCACGGGCGCCGCGCGCACACGCACGCACAGTTGTTATTGAAAATGCTTTTGAAAGACATGTCTAGACTGATGTCTAATGATTTTATTCTTGACATCACAATTAAAAAACCTGAACTGCCTAAACGGGATCATTGCTTGTAATTAAAAAATCTTTTTTAAACATTGGTGCATTAAAAGTTTCATGCAGACTTACACATTCAAATCTCTCTCTTTTTTATACTTTTCTAATTTATATAATTTATATTTTTCCCTCTCACATTTTTTTTTATATTTAAATTTATATTTGACCAATCAATGCTCCCGTTTTGGTTACGTCATCAAAACTGGTGCTCAAATCTATTTCTCTAACTCTTTCCTAACTAACTAACTGAAATTTTCCCAGACTCCCGTTTATTATTAAAAAGATAGCAAAGTTCAGCAGCAAATCGTAGCGCGACACGTCAGAGATAAAACAGTTCCTCCCTTCGCCGTCACATAGCAACCGTCAAGGTTTCCTGACATTCGGACAATGGACTTACACATTTAAACTGAAAGTTAGAAATGACACACTCACACACATCTGGCTTCCTCAAACACACATTCTTTCACACTAGATAAAAAGCATGAGAGAGAGAGTCCTGTGATTCTTCTAAGGCTACGCACACATACACAGACAATGCATATACATACAGAAAACAAGATAGAAAATGATAAGAAATCAATAAATTAAATCATTATAAATGCATTGAAAGCTTAATATACTTATCTATACTTAAATATACTTAACTTATACTTAATATACAAACGAAAAGCAGGTTTGAACAAGAGACTGAGTCTGAGTCCGAGATGCATAATTACTCGGATAGGTTTTTTTTTTTTTTGACGGTGCACATCTTGCACTTCTTTTTTCCTCTGTAGCTTATCAAAAAACATTTCCAGTTCAGGAAAAAGGCAGAAAGCCAGGGCAGAACACTATTAGGGAACAAGACCGGAACATTCCGCTTTGGTCCAAGGTCGAATTCTGGTTTTTGAAAGGTTTATTTTTTTTATAAGCTCTACGATTTCTCCTCAATGTGGAAAAGTGGTAAAGCGATCCTATCAAAGTCAGAAAAGTTTTAGTATTCCTACCTCATACTGTAGTGAGACTTTTGCCCTTAAAAATTTCTTCAGACTGGATCTTTCTTCATCTTTTGAGATGTTCAGGAACTGAGCCAGGCTGACCGAACCTCTCTTACTGGCTTTTCATCCGGTCCTAATAACTAATTCAAACTTCGTGGAAATGTGAAACGAGATTTATTTCTTTCAGTCATCATCCACTGTATAATAAAGACCTCAACAGAGTTGGTTCATTTGACATTCTGTTTGGAGGCGTTACGCAAAGAATAATTGTAATGAATGTTTTCTGTCAGTCCTGTGTTTTGTCGGTAATAACACACCCTGAAAATGGATTCTCGCGACTAAATCCCCAATTCTGGTATGGTTTAAGCGCACACATATGGTGAATGTCTGTACATTTTAAGTTTACATTTTAAGTTATTTTTAAAATGAACCAAATGGAGCTCCAGCTTAAACAGGAAGCAAACCGTGGAATTTTTATATGCAAATGGAATGCATAAGGAATTTAAGTATGTTTAAAAGCGAACAAATTGATGCTAAGCTAACCTGACTGAACATGGCTAAACAGAAGGTCGTGCTCTCTGTGCCTGGGGCGTTTTCACATCTTAGAATGAACCTTAGAACATCTTGATGAAAACCAGAAGCAAAGCGCTTATCGTAATACTGACATACGTAAATATTAACAGATGTAATACTGATGATTCAAGCATGTTTAATAATGAACACATTGATGCTAAGCTAACCTGACTCAACATGGCTAAGCATAATTTTGACGATTAACTGAAGGTGACATTTCTAATCGGATGTGACCCGTTTTATCTGGAAGTTTGCCATACGTTTATTTTGCAAGCAAAATGTTCTCATTAACGTCAAATTATTTTCAAAATGATTGAATCCAGTATTAAATTGTGGCATATGTATCCAAAAGCAGCAACATTTTTAACGGCGTGTATAATTGACACCTAGCATGTAACATGCTTTTTTGTGTAAGTGAAAATATTTAAAGTGTCATTTTTGTTGCCAACTAATGGAAATATCGAAATCTGTATTTGGGACGCAAACAAGTGTCGAGAGACGAGTGTTTGACCCGGGTTCTGTGTGTTTCAGGTGTGAAGATGAGGAAGTTTGCCTACTGTAAGGTGGTGCTGGCCACTTCTCTGGTGTGGGTGATGCTAGACATGTTCATCCTCCTCTACTTCAGCGAGTGCAACAAATGTGACGATAAAAAGGAGCGAGGACTGCCGGGGAGAGACAGTGAGCGCACACACGCATACACACACACATACCGGCTTCTTATGCACAGTTATATGTCATCCTTATACAGAGTAATATGTTGGTCTGTATTTCATTTCTATTATGCTATAGCCTATTCATTACTACATTATTCTCTCTTTTTTTTTTTGTGAATTATTTACACACACGCACACACACACACACACACACACACACACACACACACACACACACACACACACACACACACACACATACCTGTTTATTTTATTGTAATGTTTGTCATTCCTCCTTTTTTTAATAATGCCAATACTTTTGCTCAACTTTGTAAAGTTTTATTTTCTAAACATGGATCAGTCTGCAAGCAACTGTTGTTTTCCCTCCACTACATTTAGTAGTAGTAGTAGTAGTAGTAGTAGAAAAAAAGTTTTGACTCAATTTTATTTTATTGGATGAACAGCCAGTATATTATTTGCAAGCAAGACAAAAGTGAGTTATTAAGTAAACAAAGAATAAATGGGTGCAAACTCAATTTGCTTGTAAAAAAAAATTAAATGCAAATGCAAAAAATGTATGCCAAAAAAAACATGCATAGATTTAGAGAATCTGAAAATATTTGAGAATAGTGTCGCACACTGACATTTAAATAATTGTCTCCAAAACTGATGTTTACGTAAACACATACTGATATAAACATAGAGCACAACAACATGACCGACAGCCTTGCAAGCAATCTGTGTTTATCTGACGATGTGATATGAAATATGGCCAGTATTGAGCTGTGTGTATTTTTGCTTTCGAAACACGACATACGATCGGCGTAGTGGCTCTATGAGCTGAAGGTCGCGTTATTTTAGAGGATGAAAATGCATCTGGTCTGATGGACGCCAGGAAGTACTCACAGAAATTCAAAGGAAAGAACAAAAATTATTTTAATACAATTTGAATCTAATTTAATTACTTTAATACAAATAACATAAATTGTTTAAAGTTGCAATAATGTATATGCTAAATATAACCGTTGTAATGCATTGAGGGCCCGGTTTGGCAAGGAGATATGTGATGTGTGGGGGCCAACCACTGCCTGACATTCTTTGAACCAATAACATTACAAATTAACTATTATACAATTAGTTTTTTGAAAATGAATTGCTAATGCATGCTTTTTGGCAGAATTGTTTTTTTTTTTTTTTTCCATTTTCAAGTTTTTACCAAAATCATATTTAAAGACCACAATATTGTACATTGTATATTATGCATTATTAATAGTGCTGGTGGGCCACATATTATTGATTTCATAATATGTTAAATAACTGATTTCAGGTTGCGGGCCAGTGAAAATTTGAAAATGGGCTGCAATTGGCCCGCAGGCCCGACTTTGGACATGTCTGCTGTAAAGACATGCTTTGTAAATGACAAACTGCTTTTCAATCTGGCAACATGATGGGCGAGTCCATGTCTGGAAGTTGCCAGGAGAACGGTACTCGTCTTGCGTTGTGCCAAGTGTAAAGTTTAAGAAAAACTGTCTCTGGGGTGTGGGATTTTTTCAGACGCTGAACTTGGCTTCTCATTTCCAGTGAGAGGAACTCTGAAAGCCTCAGCATATCAAGACATTTTTGGCGATTCAGGTTGGATCCTTCCTCTTCCAACAGAACCAACGCACGAAACAGAGACACACAAATCCTTCTCAACCAACATCATGTGTCCTCACAAACGATGGAAAAGCCTTTTCAGAAAAGTTGAAGCTGTTATAGCTCCTAAGGCTGGACCGACGTAATTTCGAACCCTGTGGATTAGGAATGAGATGTCACATAAGTTCAACAAATCAGGACAGGCGCCAATATTTTTGTCGGTTTAATGTATATTGGGTTGCAGGGCTTTTGAACAATTGTTTTCTAGGCCACATTCTCAGAAATGCAATTTGATGGTTTCTGAGGCAATTGCAATCATGTCGCAAAGCACTGATCTTGACATGGTGGAACAAAGTGGGAAAAAACATAAAGGAGATGTTTAAGACACTATCACGACAAACGGAGTAGAGCGTCCTCTCACGGGCTTTTCATTTACCGTGGTCTGGGTCAGGGAAGGGTCAGGTTTTTTTGTGCGGTCAGTCTAGAGCTTCTTTACTTACCATCGTCTCTGGCAGCACAATCCCTGAAATAATCTGCCGACCGCATTAGTAAAGCACAATTTCTGCTGCTGGTGCATGCGCCCAGAGAAATTATTATATGATTATGTGATTTTTTTTTTTTTTTTTTTTCTTTTTTTCTTTTTTTTTTTTTTAAACCCCAAATTCCCTCAGGAAAGTTGCAGGATTTTGCTGAGCATAGAAAGAGGACACGCTCGCACTGTACTGCTACGTGTGAACGGTTAAACCATGCCCTCCACACACACACACCGCTCTCGCACGAACAGTGCAAGGCTTAAAAGCAGGCAGTTTGGCTCTCAGAGCAGATGTAATCTCGCAGACTGTTGCAAATCTGACCTTAATCTTTCCAAAGCATGCTTTTTCAGTTATTAATGATCAAAGCTTGGCGCTTATCTACACGCACAAATACACAAATACACTCATCATACACACACACACACACACACACACACAGACACATGGCTCAACGGTGACAATTTTTGCCCGGTTATTTTGTTTAGGTACAGGATGTCACATTTCAGGTATTGTATGTGTTTTGCCGTCCGTGTCATATAATGCTTCGATTGAATCCGTATTAAATATTTTGTTTTAACCAGTACATAAATCTTACTTTTTGAAATCACATTTTTACATTTTACATTACATTTTTACAAACTAATTGGGGGGTAAAAACACACACAAATATTATTATTATTATTATTATTATTATTATTATTATCCTCATCACCATCATTATTTTTTACATGTTTGGATTTTTTGCATAGAGTATTTTTTTTTTTCCGATTTGTTTTACACACACACACACACACACACACACACACACACACACACACACACACACACACACACACACACACACACACTACTATTATTATTTTTATTTTATTTTAATGTATTTTTATTGTTAACACACACTTTTCAATATGCATTTTATTTTTTTTAATACCGTATGAAGGATAAAAATCACATGATTTTATTTCATTGGGTATGATTTTGGACCCAAGGAAACCGGACACACACACACTCGCACCTTTTGACAGGTCTTACTACAGGTGTTTTGTTTCTTCTCATCTCTCTTTTATTATTAATATAGAGTGTTGCCGCATGTTTCGCGGACGTCATCATGGAGCTTGTGTTGTTGTGTTTCAGCTGTGGTTCAGAGACCTCATGACGGCCCTGGAGAGATGGGAAAGCCTGTGGTCATCCAAAAAGACAAACAGGAGAAGATGAAGGAAATGTTCAAGATAAACCAGTTCAACCTGATGGCCAGCGAGATGATCGCGCTTAACCGATCTCTACCGGACGTCCGTCTCGAGGGGTGAGTGTGTAATCATGACATTCAATTGAAATGGCGACTGGTAAAAGAGTCACGTGACAAAGAAAAGTGTTCGTCGCTGTTGTGTTGCACAACTTCTAGTGAAAAATGTCCACAATATATGACGGAAAACAACCCAAAGTGCCTTGTTATAAAAAAAATGAAACGAATCAGCAGCCAGGTCACTTTGTCAGCCTGTCTAAAGCTTGATTCCATCTGTGGGATCTACTGCATCAATCAGATCTTTTCTGAACCAACTCAACACACACACACACACACACACACACACACACACACAACATCTTCGCTGTTCTGAAGATGGGAAATATGGAGCTGCAGTTTCATATTGTTCATTAAAGCCACTAAGCAAGCCAAGGAATATGACATTTTCCCTATTTATCCACAGAAGAATGTCAAAAAAATGGTTGAAATGCACACTGTGTTTGTGCAATTATTGTAACACATGTTGTACGTACAACTAAAGAATACTCAATTTATGTATAAATTATGTTTGGAAGTTGGAACTAATGTTTTACTGGTTCAGACTAAGTCAAGATTAGGTTAGCTAATCTTGACCAATAACACTGGTTTTCTGTTCATCTCAAACTGAGCATTACATTTTCTTATAATAGTGTTAATATGAAGTAAATATGAAAAACTCTTTTTATATTAACTTTAATAAATTGACATCTTTACGTAATAGTAAATGCATTTATATTTCAGGCCTAATATTTTGTCATACTGCTCAAGGAAATTAATTGAGGATTTTCAATTTACATTTTCTATTATTTGTATTATTTGAAAAAAGTAAATAAAACAAAAATGCTATGTCTCAACAAAACAACAAAGGGCATTTTCATTCATGTTAATCTTAAACTAATTATACTAACAATTAAGATGTTGCATGATTGTTTTTCAATTTGAGCATTTAATTTCTCAACCACACAAACACACAAACACACACACACACACTGCAGACCTTTTTGCACAGACACACACTTTGGTTGCTACAGTGATGGACGTGTTTGTGTTTGTGGTGTGGTTGTGTGTGTGTGTGTGTGTGAAATGTAAACATCGATCCGTGAAATATATTTATTTTCTGCCCTTCTGATTAATTACAGCAGGTATTTTTTATCGTCCTGTTTGACTTAAACCAATAGAGTCAACATTTTCAATTAAAAGATAAGAATGTGTCAATTACAGAGTCACAGTCACCTACACACACACACACACACACACACACACACACACACACACATGCAGACAGAACAGCACATACACACAACCATGCACTTGACTGGATTTGTGAAGTTTCTGGGCTTTTCTCTCTGCTGTAGAACAGTCTAGAACAGAAGTTGGGGTCCCGGACCCCGGTCACATGAGGTCATTTGTTTGATATGGGCTGATCTGTCACCTAAAGTGTTATTTAAACAGCCATTACTCTGTCCCTGCAAATATTTGTTTCTTAATATTTGTTTTTAAAGGTCAGATTAGTCTGTGTGCGCAGAGCGGTGTGTGTGTGTGTGTTTGTGTGTGTGTGTGTGTGTGTGTGTGTGTGTGTGAGAGAGAGAGCGCAAGAAAAAGATGGAGGTGAATTGATCACTGAGGACACGCAGCACTTTTGTTCGCTGGCATTTTATTCTGAGCACTTTTCTTTTCTACTTTATATACACACACACACACACAGACACACACAAACTTAAAGGACCTTGGCTTAAATATTTACAGTTTTAATAAGCCTCTGAATGTTCTCGGCCCAACCATGGAAACTATTCTTCCGTGACAATGATGTGGCCGGGGTCTCTGAGCCAAGGAAAGCAGAAGCAGGTCTCTGAAGCAGACCCCGTGTTCCGACGCGTCAGTCCCTACGTCAGTGTTTTTAATTAGCCACATCATTAGCATACAGGTCCTGGCAGCAGAATCCAGGACCCCACAACTGATGAAAATGGCCGGATTATTGGCACTTAATGAGTTTTCTTTTGCGTGTGTGTGTGTGTCATGCCTGCTATAACATTTCATTATAGATTATTACTACTAGTTTCTTGTAATTTGTGAAATGGAAATTGAATAAAAGTATATAGAAAAGGCATACAAACTTGAAAACAAAGTTTTTTTTTTCCAAAGTTTTACATTTTAACAGCATTTAATTGTATACAAATTATAGTTTTAAAAGTTCATTATAGTGTTAAGTTTAAAGTCATAACATTTAATTTTATACTATTTTATTTTTAAGAATTATTTAAAATGTGTAATAAATAAATAATTTGTACAATTTATTGTTTCAGGTAAGTGCAATTTATCATTAAAAATAAAACTAGTTGTTTAAGTTTTTTTGTTTTCGTTTGTTATGTTCAAGCATTATATTTTAAAGGATTATTTTAATAAGTTAAGGTCGTATTATGTTCTTACATTTTTTTTTTTTAATTTTATTTTGCAAAATGTTTTTCTGAATGAATCCGCAAATATATGTAATAAAGAAAAAAAGTCATACAGTGAATCCGCGATAGTCGAACCGCGAAGTAGCGAGTGATTACTGTATTACCGTTACTTATCAGTTACCGTATAACCGATACATTTACCAGTTATAGTTTAAATAATATTATTATATTTAAATTATGCTCTTATTTTTTATTAAAACTTTGTAATCACAATTTTTGAGTTAACAAATCAAATTGAGGGGAAGTATTTAATGAACGTGAACACTGGTCAGGGTTCGTCTCTCTTTCGTTTTCGGGTGATCGTCTTTGCCCAGACTGTTTATTTTTGGGCCTTTTTTTGTTATTGATGGTTTCCTTCCCATTGGATCTGAGCCTGGAATGTGACACACAGCGCTGCTGTGACACATTACGCGTCTTTTCTTTCATTTTATGGATGATTTTTACAGAAGTGCGTAAGAACAAAATCAGCTGCTATCTCATTGTCTCAAACTTTTTCAATTTAAACTCCCTTAGCTGTTTTGGGTTAGGGTTAACATGATTGAGGAAAATTTTTTTTCCCCTTCTGAGTTTCTCCTCCAGTTTCAAAGTAATTTATCTAGAATCTTGCCAAATCTTATTTATTGAGGGTAAAACTATAACTTTTTATAATATTCATCTGCGTTTATTTAATAAACACTCAAGGTGTTTATTAAATTCAAGTCAATGTTTAAGATTCCGACCAATCAGAGTTAATCACACTTGATAATAAAGCTGAACAGTAAAACAGAACGAAGAGACATTGTATTCTGCGTTTCAATTTTGTTTAAAATTGGCATTATCTTCTTAAAAAATGCAAGATTGCAACAGTTTTAGCAAATGGACATTCATAAATAAATTTAGTTTCACATGTTGTTTTGTTTTGCTTTGCTTAGTTTTATTTCTGTTTAGTCACTCGTGGCTGTTTATTGTTTCAGTGTTTATTGTTTGATCCCCGGATGCTGTTCTTTTTGATTTTCTGTTTTGGTTTCTTTTTTGTTATAATACTATATTCTGTCTGTTTCAAGTTTTCTGTCAAACCGTACAATAATATGTGGTCAATCGTTTCATTTTGTCCAAAACCAGAAATTCGCCAAACATTCTAGTAGCCGTTTTAGTACAATTCCAAAAGTCACCAATATTTTGCTATTGCAATATTCATTACAAAAATTGCTATTCTCAACAGCATTACTGTTTAAGAAAATAATTTTTCTTCATTGTAACTTTGCCACATTTTTCCTATCGTCCAGACTTCGGAGAGAAGATGAATGATATAGCAAATAAGCCACTTTTTATCATTCATTGGCTGCCATCATGGCTTGTGTTCACGGAGAGCATTCATCATAAGTCTGGTTCGACGTCTCCGTCCGCGTCCTAGATGAAGAGCTTTACGGATGCAGCTCTTCTGTCAGGAACCTCTGCTTCTGATTGCTCTGATTTGACAGTATCTTAGCAACCCCCCACCCCCCAAACATCTCATTATTCTTTACTGCGCATCAGCAGATAAGCCATTCTGGTGTCACCCGGTGTGTCGAATGACCCTCTGCTGCTCTCGCACACATCAGTGGTCCAAAGTGCCGCCAAATGACTGTCGTGCTCTTCCGAACGGTGTAAAATGACATACATTAGTCTGTTTCTGTAAATTTCTCATCAAAGGAGGACAAGCTAGAGCCGGAGAAGTAGAAAGATCTAATATCAAAGTAAGACATTCTGCGGAAGGAGATGGAATAACCAAGTGGGAGGAAAGCCAAAGGAAGGATGAAAGCATCCGCCAAAGGGAATGGTGTGAATGAACAAACATTTGCCTTCGTTTCTGCCCTGTCGTGGCTGTAAAGGGTGGTGGATTTTTCCATCAAATTATTGATATTACCACGTGTTGATTACGTGAAAGAGTGAAGTCCAGAGACATGGATAAGTTGTTTTAAACAACACGTTCAAAGATGGATCTATTTTCTGAGCTGCCTTTCCATTTCTGGGTCACTGGGATCTGGAGCCAATCCCAGCAGCTCTAGGCCTGAAGGCGAAGCCTTTCTGTATTGGCTAACCAGTTACGGAGCACAACACTCACACCTATGAACAATGTTCCAAATTTTCCCATTCTCCTGCACGTTTCCGACTGTGGGAGAAATGTAAATACGGAAGCACTTTTGCTCAAAACACTACAAATCCCTTTTGTAGTTCACACTTATGTAAACAGGGGAAAAAACACAAACGCGAAGCTGAAAAATGTGATGCTGTTAATGTTTATGACATGATGGATGTTTTATAACGCTGGCAGAGAACGGCAACGTGACCTGTGCCGTCAAAAACGTGAATGCTAAGCTAATCATAACTGCGCTAATTTACATGGACTGCTGTGAAACTAGCGTCAAGGTGGCAAATGCTAAACCAACAAAATCAAACTAATGAGCTTTTGCTGCTGAGTGAAGTGAGTTACAGTGACGGCACAAGTGTCGTTAGTGGGAAATACACACAATTTGTTGTTGAATGTGAATCTGAGAGCTGGATTTGCTGAAAATGTGTGTGTGTGTGTGTGTGTGTGTGTGTTTTGATTCCTGTGTGTGTAAAGGAAAGCGGCTTGGCATGTTTTCCAGTCATTAGCAAGATATGCACAACCATTAAACGCATGTGGTCAAGAGTGTAAACCCAGAGTCATTAACGTATACACACACACACACACACACACACACACACACACACACACGAGTTTTATGGTTTGTGTTAGCTGGGAATGATACTGACCTTTTCTCCTTCACTGCATTCCTGTCGTATGCGACATCAGGCCTGTGTGTGTGTCTGTGTGTGTGTGTGTGTGTGTGTGTGGTAAACGGAAATCTATAGGTTTTATAAAGTAGTTTCTTTCCACATTTCTTCTGGTTCATTTCCTTGTTCCTTTATCTTTCTCCTTTTCTCTTTTCAAATTTCAGATTCATACTGGTAGAATCATTAAATGCTGGCAGACAGACACACACACACACACACACACACACACACACACACACACACACACACCCACACACACCCACTGATCTGAAGGAGGAATGTTTTGGTTCATCTGGTGAGAAGGTCTTGTCCTCTTGTCTCTTTCTTCAGTCTTTTTCTCTTCACTTTTTTTTCTCACTGTCTCGCTGTTTCTATCTCTTTTAATTCCACTCCATTTGCCTTTTTTCTCTCTCTCACCCTCATCACCCCTTTTCTCTTATTTTTTTGTCTTTTTTTTCTTTACTCATACATTTATTTCTGCCCCCCTCCCCCGCTTGTTCCTCTCATCTATTTTAATTTTATTTCTTTCTATATTGAATTGAATTGAATTGAAAAATCCTTTATTAGTCCCACAGCGGGGAAATTTCACGTCACAACAGCAAAAACAAATCCAAGCAAATAAATAAACAAACATCACCATATTCAGTCATACCTACTCTTTCTTTCTCTTTCTCTCTATCTAACTTTTCTAGTCTTTTCATTTTTTTCCCTCCTCTTGTGTCTCTCGGGCCCTTTCTCTCTCTTTTTCTCGCTCCTCTCTCGCTCTCTCTCTCTTTCCCTCCATCCATCATTACATTTTTTTCTCTCTCTCTCCCTCATAACCATTTATCTCTTTCTCTTATTTTTTTCCTCTCTTTCTGTATTTTATATTCTCTATTTTCGACATTTCTGCTTCTCGCTCTCGTACCTGCTCTTTCTTACTCTTTCTCTCTACCTCTTCCAATATTTTCATTTTTTTTCCCTCTCTCTTTTAGCCTGAGGCTTCTGATAAATTGTAAGTGTGTGTGCATGTGATGGAAGAATGTTCCGGACCTACGGCTGTTTTTTTTTCCTTTTCTTTGATTGCTCCAAATTTCCCAGATTATTCTTGTGGCCAGAGAATCTGGATTGCGTAAGCAATCAAATTTCTGTTGATCGCTCAATTAAGTATTCCTTTTTGCAATTTCACTGTTACTTTAGCTCAATTTAGCCTTCATACCGACACACAGATCCGAGACCACCGCTCATCCACTCCAATAATTCTGAACTGATCAGATGAATAAGTGGAAGCACAATCAACCTGTTTTTCCGAAGAGATTTTAATAGAAATCGAGAATGTAGGCGAGGAAGGGGAGGGGGCGGGGCTGACCAATCAGACGCCAGAGCAGCAAATGGAAGTGTAGTGTGGGGTCTTGAGAGACGACTTCAGGTTAATGAGATTAACTGCCTCGTCTGCGTCTCTTAGTCTCGTGCTGCTGATGAGTTTTTGGAATATGGGGCAGGAGGGTTCGTGTTTCCACAGCGGTGGGACATGGTGGGCTGCAACTCTTCACCTTCTCTTAATTAATGCAGCTTGTGAGAGAAAATCTAATCTCTAGCTTTTTTGTTTTACTATTTTCAGTTGCAGAACAAAACATTATCATCAATTTTTTCATACTTTGCCCCCCCCCTCTCCTTCTCTCATCCACTCTTCTCTTTTCGCTTCTCTTCTATTATGTTTTTTAACTTCTCTCTCCTTTCCTCTGCTCTACCCTTTTCTCACCTCTCTTCCATTGCCCTTTTAAATTCTCTCACTTTCATCTGCTCTGTTCTTTTCTCTTCTTTTATCTTTTTAAATTGATCTCTCTCTTTCTCTCCTTTCATCCACTCTACTCCTTTCTCTCCCCCAATTAACTTTTTTAAACTCACTCTCTTCTTTCAACCTCTCTACTCTTCACTCTACACTTGCTCTCCTCCTGTACATTCTTTTTCCTCTCTTCCACTTTCCTCTCTTTTCTTTTCTTCTATTTTTTTCTACTTTTTATTGTCTCCTCTTCTTATTTTCCTCTCTTTTTGTCACTTCACTACTTTCTGTCTTTTCTGTCAATTTTTATCTGCATTCTTAAACATGAGCACACAAACATTTTTTTAATGTGTCATACCTTCACAAACTCCATGAAGATCTGTTGTTTAGTGATTTATGGATTAGTTCTGGGAATATGTGTTTTGTACGTGTTTCTGAGTTTTGTCATTCAGGGACACTGAAGGCCAGAATCCCCCAGCTGTCTTAGGGCAAACAGGAAGTGAGGCAGGAAGTGTGTGTTCTACTTTGGCTCGTCATATACAACAAACGTCAACTTTCCTGTTCTTCTGTAGCGTACACTGGCACGGTAACCTTCCCCATTTCACAGAGCCGTTCCCCTCAAGTCTCGGACCTCCATTCTGTTTCCGTCACGAGCGGCAGAACTTTACCTGGAGTTATTTTCATTCCGACTGTTGCGTCTGCAGCTTCCACGTCAGTGTGGAACATCAGCTGTTCTTCATTGACACTCCATGTTTGAAATGATACCCGCTCAACAGCCTGGGGAACGTCATCATGGTAGACGGAGAGGTCATTTTCGGGCCCCCGGGCCTTTTGGTTGGACTTTAACTGACTTGTGTAAGATTGAGTGGGTAATGGGTATTAAATCTGAATTGGTTTAATACTTAATGGGTGTTTATAATTGTGGGTGCTTATATATATATATATATATATATATATATATATATACAATAATTAAATATTATATATTTATTATTATGTTATATAATTATATACAACTCATACATTAATTAAATTGCTGTTTGTGACTTGAGTGCTGATCAATTTTTATTAATTTATTTCAATTAAAACTTAATTGTAACTATTTTCAATGTAAACTAATTAATAATCAGTAATTGCGATTCAAAAACTGAAGCTTGTAATATTGGATGTTTAAATGTACGATGTAAATTAAAAGAAACTAACAATAGTAAACAATAAACATAGTCTGTTTATTATGTAAACAATTGCTGTTTGTTTACTTTGTGAACTATTCTGTAAACGGCATACGTTTTACAAACCCAAGTGACATGGAATATTTACACGGAATCCATTCTTTAATAAACGAGTGTCGCTCGTGCTTTTTATACCTGGTTAAAAAATGTACATTTACACACTCATTTTAACAGCACTAAGTGAAAAGCAATCTATGTCCTGCAGGATTGACTTCAGCCTTTTTATTTTTTTCGTGTGAAAGCCCGGAAAAGACAATAAAAGTCTGAATTATGAACCCGACTGTAGTTGTGTTTCTCAGATCTTTGTGATCATTTGTTCCATTGTTCAGAAGTTCTTAATGTGTTTGCGTGTCATTCTCCATACCAGTGCGCGCGTGTGTGTTTCTAAACTTCCTTTAGCGTTTTGACATGGTTCAGTGTGTAGTATATATATACTCATTCTTGTGTGTGTGTGCTCTGCAGATGCAAAACCAAGGTGTATCCGGACGATCTCCCTCGTACCAGCGTGGTGATTGTGTTCCACAATGAAGCGTGGACCACCCTGCTCCGGACGGTCCACAGCGTTATCGACCGCTCGCCGAGACTCTTGCTGGAGGAGATCGTGCTGGTGGATGATGCCAGCGAGAGAGGTGGGTTTCTCCTCAGACCCCCACACCTGACATACATTCAACTACTTTGTGTGTGTGTCCATATGTCCCTGTGCCTGTAAATCTTTTTTGCTACGTTGCACACAAAACGAGTAACACACTAATGCTCATAATTAAAATGCGTGGTTAGCGCTCTCATTAAAAGTCGTCTGAAGCAGCTCAGCTCCTCGGAAAGTTTAACGGGTCAGGAACAACGTCACGCTGAGCAAATAATACAAGACGTTGACTTCAGTTCCATTAAAGCGTCCAGAGAAGCGCTCCTGAACACGTCGTACAAATGCCTTTCTTCAGCAGAAGATTCAGACATGACAAAGTTGAGGTGAGGACAGTGAATCGTGTTAATGACATGGTTTATTTACCACTCTTCTGAGCCTTTTCCACTTCTGCTCACTGTGTGTGTGTGTGTGGGGGGGGGGGCATGACACATCTGGAGGAAAAAGATGGCTGGTGACCTTGTGGAGCATTACGTCAATGCTGAAATTTGATTTACAGCCTGAAAAGAAAATGCGCTTGATTAGACGGATTTATAGAGTGAGTGACCGTGTGTGTGTGAGAGAGAGAGCTCTTCACATCTGCTGCTGTGTGTGTGACTTGTCTGTCTTGGAATCGCCTGTTTTAACCTGTGACTTGACTGATTTATGGGATTATGGTCTTAAAAGGTAGTGAACACACGCACCTGGGATTGGGATTAGATTGTTGTTAAGGAGAGTACACTCGGGGGGGGGGGGTCGTTTTTTGAGCACAAGACAATACATTTCAGTAGTGATTTGACAGACGAGTTTTCGTAAATGGGTTGTTTGTTTTTTTTGTTTTTTTTTATTTGAAGTGTTTGCTATTTAGTGTTTTTTCTTATATCATGGTATGTTGAGGGTTGGAACGAATTGTCATATTAACTCATCTCAATGGAGAAATACGATTTGACACACAAGTTATTTAAGATTCAAGCTCAACTGTGTTTTTGCGAGTGAGAGTGTGACGGTGCTGTATTTTGTTGATTTTAACTGGATTAAGTGAAGTTCTTCTGGAGGCGTGTCCAGTAATGACATCAGATGTGACCCCGGTAGACCTCGGTGGGCTGGAGGCTTTATGTCCCCCTTTCTGATGATAAAGGTTGAGACCAGAGCCAGACTCTTTCTGTGGTGTGAATGTCTGCTGTTTTGAAACGGTCAAAAGAGGAAGTGCTGAGCTCATAGATTCAAAGCAGCACTTTTCATCTGAAGGACACTCCAAAGAAAACTCTTTCTCCTCATTTCCCGCTTCGTCCTTCATGTTGCTTTTCCGTATTGATTTCTCGCTCTCGGTCAAGGTCTCTCAGATTAGTTTTTGTTTGTGTTTGAAATGTGGTGTTTGCGGCCGTTTTCACGCAGGTCGTCTGCTCAGTTTGTTTGTATCTTTATTATTTTCAGCATGAATGCTTCTGGTTTTCTTCCAACATGAACGTTGAGCTCTTTAACACAAAGTGCTTTTGACATTCCCAGAATTAGTTCGGATGACGAGACCAGATGCCATCGAGACCAGAGCAGAGATGCTCAGTTTTCTGTCAGCCGAGGCCAAGAGTCGCACATCATTGAAAGCTGTTGGCAGAAGATGAGATGGAAGGATTCAGAACTCGTTGAATTTATCGTGACATTCAATATCTAGTACAGTTAATAAACCACACATCTTTGTGGTTTTGCTTATGCATTCATCCAAATGCTCTTCGTTTTCCTTGCACTGTCGAATAATGCAATGGATGCTGCATGTAAAGAGGGACAAAGCACTATCATGATGATTTTTTTAAACGTAAATAGCAGTGTAAATCTTTTTTTCACACTAATATTTCAAAAATAACAATTTTTTTAACATTTTGATTTAATAATGGTTTATTGTTAAGTTGTATTTCTGTTATGGTATCAAAATATTGTAGTTAATTGGCAGGAAAAATGTACACCCCGGGTCCAGACGATGACCAGATCTGTTAAACCAGTCGTAGTGCAAGTATTTACTGCCTGAATTGGGGTCACAAATAGCCACAAATGTCAAAACAAATATCAGATGAAACTCAAACACAAACACAAAATTTTTTTTATACAGTTCGCAAGATCTATTTATAATACATTATCACTACTTCTGCACTTCTGGTTAGACCAAACTGAATTTCGTTGTCTTGTACCTGTTCTTGTCAATAACAATAATGTTGAATGTAATCTAATCTAATCTATTTAAGACCTGACAGAATCCAGAACAATGACCGCCTCATGCCCCCCGGACACCACAACTTAAGGCTGCCCACTCCTCCGAGTTTGTGTGTGTGTGTGTGTGTGTGAGTGAGTGTGTGTGTAACTTGACTGAATAGTTAAATGCAGAGCACAATTTCCCTAGTAGCCATATTGACAAACTCACTTAAAAAAAAGCCTGCCAATCAACGTCAGCAGGAATCGATCTCTCGAGAACACCTCTAGAATTGACCCCGTGAATTAATTTGTGAATTGAGTTTTGTCCAGTTGTGCACATTTTAAAGCGACCTTGTGAATGGAGTTGCCAAACAGATGTTGTGTCCAGAGTCTGGTTGTTTCTGTGCATCGAAGCGATCGAAATTCAGATGGACAACCCTTTCTATGTTTTTCTGGGATGTTGCTCAATTGTCCTGGTCCTGTAGCGAAGTGAGTCGAGAACAAATAAATCACTTAATGAAAAATGCCAGGTGTATTTTATTAGGACTGAACCATGTTGGGCTGCTTTTGTGAGAAGGATGAAGTGTCACTGGATCTCCTCTCTCTTTCTCTCTGATCTTTGGGTCACATTGACACATGTGGAAAAAACCCTACATGGACGTCTTTTTCAATCACACACACACACACACACACACACACACACACACACGCACGCGCAGGCACTAGTTCACTCAGTAATAGATTGACTGCACAGGTCACGTCCTGCGTAAGAATAGCACCTCCCTCCCCCGTCTAGCTAATCTGTCGCTCCTGTAGAGAGATAAAGACCCAAATTCTTCCTCTCATCTTCCTGCCGCTCAATTTTGTCCTCTAACGACAACGTCTCGCCCTCCTCCTCCTCTTCCGCCTACTCGCTCATTCTCCTCTCTTATTTTTTCCACCTGAACGACTAGCGGAATAATGTCGACTCTCAGAATGCAAATGCAGAGACGTGTCCAAAAGCAGACTGTCTAGAAACGCTTGCTAAATTGTGAATTGGTTTTATAAAGGCTTGCTGTAAATGTAGAAACACTGATTTATTCAATTTACTTAACTATTGTGTTTTGTTTTTTTTATTAAATGGAGACTTTGAAGACCATTTTTGTGTTCCTGTTCTTGTCTCGGCCTCTTCTGTTATTTTACACTAGTTTTTCATGATTTTTCATTGAAAAATCACCTTGTCCGTGTTTGCATGAGAAATTTGGGTCAAACAAAAGCCTTGTTAGAAATATCTAGTGTCTATTAAAGGTATTTTTATTTTCTAGTTTGTATACATTATACAGATTTTGCTAATGTATTTTATTTGTTTGAAAATATAGCTTTTTGAATGTTTTGGTTTTTGAGATTGTTTTGTTTGTTAGATTAGTGTGAAACACAATTTTTTGTCGTTGTTTTCTTCGTATTCTTTGTTTTTGTCAGTATTGAATAAAATCGGAATACTGTATTTTTAGTCTACCGTTCAATTATGACATTTTGATTGTGCCGAACTATAATTAAAACATTATTTTTAATGTTGTGATTTATTTTTTTTTTTTTTTAAGGGAAGTAAGGGAATAAAATGATGAACTATTATTTTCAATCAAAGTTCCCAGAATATTTTTTTTTCCAATGTTGTGTTTTTACTAACGGTGTTGGATGTTGGATCCGGGAAATTTGTATCTGTTTTTAATTCATATAAATGAAGTCAATATAATTATCAGGATTTTGGAGATTTTCATCGCGTGATGTTTGATCCGAGCCGAACCTGTAGAAGTGAAGGATAAGTGATGCGGCTGATCCAGCTGTAGAATTGTCAGGAGCTAACAAGCGAGTATCTGGCTGGGTGAAGAGAACCACCCTCGACAGATGCTGATGTAGAGCAGCGCTTGATGAATGATTGAAGGCCTTGGAACGGATGAAGAAGGGCCGTTTGATGTCGGGTGGTCTCGATCTACATAAAACAGACGCATTAAAAAATGTTTCGTTTCATCTCGTAGAAAGAGTTTTACGCGACTAGTGCTTTGTATTCATTGAATTCTTCGTTGAATGGCATTTCTCTGTGCTTGCAGATTTCCTGAAGCGTCCACTAGAGCAGTACGTGCGGAAGCTGGAGGTCCCGGTGCGGGTGGTACGGATGGAGCAGCGCTCCGGCCTGATTCGTGCTCGGTTAAAGGGGGCATCCATCTCCACAGGTCAGGTGATCACCTTTCTGGATGCCCATTGCGAGTGTACCACCGGCTGGCTGGAACCTCTGCTCTCTCGCATCAAGCTTGACAAGTAAGCACAGCTTCTTCACAGTGTAGACAACATCTAGCTTTATTTATAATTTACTAAATCTCAACACAATGCCATTTGTGTGTGTGTGTGTGTGTGTGTGTGTGTGTGTGTGTGTGTGAACAGACATTTATGTCAAAGTGGGGCCCCAATACTAGGTTTTTAGATTAAAGTGAGGCCCCATGTGCTAATATGCAAAAGTGACACACCAAATGTTAGGTTTTTATGCTGAAATGAGGTCCTAAATGCTACGTTTTATATTAAAGTAGCACCCCAAATGCCAGGTTTTAATGGTAATGTGAGGCCCCAAACATTTGGTTTTATGCTGAAGTGGGACCCAAAATGCTAGGCTTTTGTAATAAAGTAAGGAAATATGGGCACTTATAGGGAACCCTTTGTTGAGCCCCACAATATTGAAGGTCTGTTTGAGGCTCAAGATTCAACAGCTGAAGTTATGATGGAGTTTTGGTAGAGCTTGTGGGCGTGACTGTTTTGTGTGTAAGTCATTGGTAGGACCCCACTATGATGTGTGTGTGTGTGTGTGTGTGTGTGTGTGTGTGTGTGTGTGTGTGTGTGTGTGTGTGTGTGAGAGTGTGAGAGAGATGCCCTTCATTTGTCACCCGCGTGTGTATCACTGTAAACCACGCTGTAATGTTCGACCTTGGATTTTATGTTGTGACCTTGAGAGAGCTTTGAAAAGCACTAGTGTTTTCTCTACACATGCGTTTAGGAACAATCTTTTTATTCACCCTCTGCTTTCATTTCGGGAAAAAAGCAGTTCAGTTGACCGGGGTAAACAAGCCAGCTATTGTTGCCAAATAAAGGCGCGGATCTTTAGAGTTCTGTTGATTTCTGAGGCTTGAACACATCTTTGTAGGCTTGTTAACCTGCGGCTCATCTTGTGTGTAAAGCCAGGAACTTGAAAGGTAAAGAATTGCAAAGACGCTTTTATCAGATTTCTTCGTTCTTTGAGGATGTGTTTGCAGTGCATCTCCTCCATCGGTGCCACGCTGATTCTCTGTGTTGTCTTGCCTCAGGTTGCCTGTCGGGGCATCATTAGTTGAAGACGCTCTGGTCTGCTGAATTTAGGAAAGAGAAATGTGCCTGCAGCGCTGGAGTAATTCTGTGCGAGCGTGAGCGCGCGATGATCCGTCTTCATCGCCTGAGTTACCATCACAGTGGGCTGCTTTGCACTGATTGATGACACAAGTTTAGCGAGACGTCCCCTCTGATTTGTGTCGGCATCTGTTTGAGTGAATTCAAAAGCGAACCATCTTAAACCTTCTCTGGCCGTGTGCTCCACAGGAAAACGGTGGTGTGTCCCATCATTGACGTGATCAGCGACGACACCTTCGAGTACATGGCGGGCTCTGATATGACATACGGAGGTTTCAACTGGAAGCTGAACTTCCGATGGTATCCAGTTCCACAGCGAGAGATGGACCGGAGGAAAGGAGACCGAACTCTTCCTGTCAGGTGACTAGCAAGAACACCATCTACTCTGCCCCAATTCAGTTGTGATTGTGGTCAATTATTTTGGAATTGGGATGTTGGGATTGTGGTCATTTTTTTAATGGGATTGGGACTTCAGGATTTAGATTTTTTTTTTTTTTTTTCTGAAATTGTGGTTCTGGGCCTCTTTCTCGAATTGGGATTCTGGTCCTAATTTTGGGAGTGTGGTCCTTTTTCGGGGTTTGAGGTTTTGGGAATGGGACTTTAGTCTTCTTTCTGGGAATTTTGGTCTTCTATCTCTGGGACTGAGATTTTGAGATTGTGGTTGTCTTTCTGGAATTGGGATCTTTGTTCTCTTTCTGGGATTGTGGTTTTTTTTGGAATTTTGAGATTTCTTCTTGGATTGGAATTTTAGGGGTTTGGGGGCTGGGGGTTCATGTTTTAGGATTGGGGTATTGGGATTTTGATTTTGATTCTGCAGTCTTTTGGGGGGATTTAGTACAGTCACACAAGAACTGTGTGAAATGAACTTTCTGTGTTGGTCTAGACCTTTTTTGCTGATGTGATTAGTGAAATGTTGTTCACCCCTGCTGAGGAGGTGGTCGTGGTCCATTGACCTTTAGTATTGACCTCTGCTGCGAAATACTGCTGTTAACACAGCCAGGTGAGAGGTTTAGTCCACTGCAAGGCTTCCACCGCTGGAAGACTTGTCTTGTAAATACAGCTCACAAAAAAACAAGCTTTTATCACGTGTGGTTCTGTTCAGAACTTTCCTAGGCCGCTCTTAAAACTGCGTCTTCACACTGTTGCAGTCTACGCGTTGAAAATACCTCAGGAGCGCGGCAACAACAGGTCTTTTTCGAGGAAAACTCGAGTCATGCTGCAGGGGATAGATGCGAGGAAAACAGGAAAGAACGGAGAGCGCCTGCTGAGGGAAGCGGACGAGAAGAGTGAAAGATATTTAAAGCGATAGTGAAGTGCGGTTACCGAAACAAGCACATGTAAACATGTCATTTCCACTGAAGATCTCGTTCCCTCCAGCGACACCGAGTGAAGGGAGGAAGATCTGCTCTTACAAGATATGAGCGTCGCTCTAAAGACACACTTCCTGTGTTAACATGTAACTCTGCGTTTTCTTGCTTATCGCCCGACAGGACCCCCACCATGGCAGGAGGCCTGTTCTCCATAGATCGAGATTATTTCCAGGAGATTGGAACGTATGATGCGGGCATGGACATCTGGGGCGGAGAGAATCTGGAGATTTCCTTCAGGGTGAGTCTCACTACCAGATTAAACCGTGGTTTCTACATGGTTTCTTGTACTCGTAGCCGATCGGTCCAAATCCACCAAGTGGGAGCTGACACACTTGTGTTCTCAGATCTGGCAGTGTGGGGGGACGCTGGAGATCGTCACGTGTTCCCACGTCGGTCACGTGTTCCGTAAGGCCACGCCCTATACGTTCCCCGGAGGGACCGGACAGATCATCAACAAGAACAACCGGCGTCTGGCTGAGGTCTGGATGGATGAGTTCAAGAACTTCTTCTACATCATCTCACCTGGTTAGTCATCATCTCCTGCTGCTGATTCACTCAGCGTGGCTTTTCTATCGGAAATGTTCCGCTTTTTAAAAACATTTTATATTTCATTTCTTTTTTTCCATTAAAGGTACACATTTTTCTTGGTTTATAATGCACATGGTCTGCTTTTAAAGATTTTAGTTTGAAAATTATGGTACAGTACATACTTTCAAACACACCCACAAAGTGTAACTAGGGAATACACACCTAAAGCCCAAGATATATCACGTCTTTCTCTGACTTTCTCTGTGTGTGTATGTTTGGAATGTTTGATATTAGATAGTAATGTCACTGTCAATAAGACAGGCTTGTTCAGCGGTTTCTACATGTGTTTTTTGTTGATATTAACATAATGTTTCTGATTTTATATTGGCATGTATTTGCAAAAGAAAGTCAGTGAATATATGTATGTTTTTTATTTATTTATATATCTTATATACAGGTAAATTAATGTTTATATATGTATCTGTATCTACTTCTCTTTTGGCTTTTCCCTTATCAGGGGTCGCCACAGCGAGTCATCCCTTTCCACCTCATTCTATTCTGAGTATCTTCTACTCTGACCCCAGCCAACCTCATGTCCTCTCCTACAACATCCATATATCTCCTCCTTGGTCGTCCTCTTGCTCTCTTCCCTGGAAGCTCCATCTCCAATACTGCTCCATATATTGACACAGATGCAACATCCAAATGTTCTAGTGTACAGACTGTATGTGAATTGAGCGCTTCGTTTATTTTGAAAATCACAATAATCCTGTGGTTCACCTACATGACTAGGTCTTATATTCAGCTTATAAAACCATGCATTGCTTATAATAACAGGAACATTGTTGAAAACTACTGCAAACACTCGTCTGATAAGCATCTCAATTTGTTTTCCAATTTTGGCTTGTGTTTGTGTGTTTGGCAGGTGTGACCAAAGTGGATTATGGGGACATATCTTCCAGAACGGTCCTCAGACAGAGACTGCAATGTAAGCCCTTCTCCTGGTACCTAGAGAATGTCTATCCAGACTCGCAGATTCCCCGTCACTACTACTCTCTGGGAGAGGTGTGTATCACACACACACACACACACACACGCACACACACACACACACACACGGTGAGAGCACAGTGTGATAAACAGATGTTCATGTGTGTGTCAGAGCAGATCAGGTGTGAATTAGCGAGCTACGTTCATTTTCACAGGGTTGATGGTATCACCGCCATCGATTCCTTTTTTTTTTTTTTTTTTTTTTTTTTTTTTTTTTTTTCTTTTTCTTTTTCTTTTTCCGCTCACGCAGTCACCGCTTAGAAAACGTCATTTATTTTTCCTGTCTCCTTCTCATCCCTCTGACATTTTCTTTCCTACCTGTTAGTTCCTCGCTTCTTTATTTCAGCGTGTCCATCGCCGTGTCTCATGAATAAAAGATGCGTGTCATCTCTGATGTCTGGAACTCCCTCTGCCTGTTCCCAGCCACTGGTTATGGATCTTTTTTTGCCGTTCAGTTTTTTCACTTATGGTGGCTTTGTGAGTTAAGTGCGGCAGAAACGGAATAAATACATAAATATTGTCAGACTGTGTATGTTCTTGTGATTGTAGTCTTGTAGTACTTATACTCGGCGCAGTTGTTTCTGGTTGTGGGTTTGATTCTCAGCACTGATACATACTGTACTGCAATTTGGAAATGTGACTGTGGCTAATATACCAGTATTACAGTGCTCCAGCATGTTCATTTGAAGAATATCGAATAGCGGCATCATATGTGCATTATGATGAATATATACTTTAGTATACTATTTATACTATATACCCTACTATAATGAAAGGTATGTACACCCTACTATAGTGAAGAATATACACTCTACTGTAACAAAGAACATAGAACCTACGAAGACACGCGCACCCTTCTGTCTTTGCTCAATAAATCATGTTAACATCAGTTTGTCTAAGTCTTCGCTCACCTTAGCTCCTCCCCCATGTAATGTGTTGCAATCCACTAATGAAAGATGAACGGTATGCATCCTACTATGACAAATCTTATACACCCTACTATAGTGAAGGATTAAAACCCCACTAAAACAAAGATCATACACTTCTACTATTCTATATTATATGAGCTACTTACTGTAGCTCAAGATATACATCCTACTGTGTTGAAAGTTTAAGCAAAGGATGCGTAATAATATGGCAAGAAAATACACACATATGGTCACTCATTCAAGCTTGATGTTTTTATTTTTTAACCAAATTTGTCTTGATAATTGTGCGAATGCGAGTTCTCTGCCATTTCAGCGATAGCTAATCTCAAACACCCAATAGCTCAAAGCAATCGGCAATCGTGAAGCAGGCCCATTAAACCCCTTTACACCTCTGTTCTCTGTAGCGACGTGATAATAATCAGACATGACCCGGAGCTTCACCTTTTTGGTGAAACCAGCTTTTCTGATTGAAAAGAAGCGGCTTTTCCTAGGCCCCAGCGCCGCACGCCAACTACCAGCGACTGCTAATTGTGTTTGTCATAATTGCCCGTTTCGTTTTGACGTGTTTATAACTTGCTAAATGCGACGAGCTCGTCTTTCCGCTGCTGTTTTTGATCAAGTATGCATTAGCTCACGCGCCGGCGTCGGATTGGCACACTTGTCTCTCAGTTCATCAATACTCTCCCCTGCTGTGTGATAAGCGTCGGGTAATTAACCATGTTTGACACCCAGACAGGGACGTGACTTTGTTTATTCATGCGGTAGAGTGTCTCTAATCTCTGTGTGTGCCATTCATGTGGGTTTCAGATCCGTAACGTTGAGACTAACCAGTGTCTGGACAACATGGCGAGGAAAGAGAACGAGAAAGTGGGCATCTTTAACTGCCACGGCATGGGCGGCAACCAGGTCAGCTCTACAACCCATTTGACTGGTGGGGGGTGCAGTGGCTGACGTGATGGTGGTCTCCATCTGTTCAGGTTTTCTCGTACACGGCCAATAAGGAGATCCGGACGGATGATCTCTGCTTGGATGTGTCCAAACTCAACGGCCCGGTGATGATGCTCAAGTGCCATCATTTGAAAGGCAACCAGCTCTGGGATTATGACCCGGTGGTGAGTGTGTCATCTAATATAATAAAAAACTCTTTTCTATTCATTTTATTTGTGTGCATTTGGTCTTGAAATTTATTTTGCTAATATATTTTGCATTTATTTGATTTGATTTTTAATTATTTATTTATATATTTATATATATTTGTAATTAGATAAATTCCCAGTTTTTGAAACCAACACCAGACACACACACACACACACACACACACCCACCCACACACACCCACACACACAATATATGTACAAATTTCTCATTTAAAATTTTCATGTTAAATGAATGAATGAATTTGTATTAATTTTATAAATTGTTCTTTTTTTATCTTTGAAAGATTACATTACATGTATACATTTAAATAAATTGATACTTCTGCGATTAGTTAATTCTACCTTTATAGGTAGAATTCACTAATCATAGAAGACGTATCAATTTATTTAATAATTATTTGATTATGATGATGATGATAATACATGAGTTTTTAATATTACTTTTGAACATTATTATCATTGTAAAAATAAAAAGGTGGATGAAATGAAAGTATTGAAATTAAATGCTACAATTTGATTCATAATGTTTGTACGTTTATATAATTGTATATAATAGATAATTACTGACCACTGAATCGCTGTTGTAGTCGTCATTTTTACGTCAATATCAGATCTTCAGATTCGGTGTATATATACAGTAGATATACATTTTAAAAATGTATTTGTAATTATTTGTTATAATTTATGTATGTAATACAAATAACCGTTATGTTTAATATACATATTTATATTAAATATATTTATTATATATATTAGATATATTTCATCCAATAAAATAGAAGGGATGATGATAATCAAATAATTTGTACTATTTCTAAAAACTCTAGAGCACCCTGCAACACTCTGACAAAGTGTGTTTTGTGGGGCTTTATATTTCTGGAGATGACCTTTTCACCTCTGGACTCATGATTGCATCACGTGTCACACATCATCAGGGACGACACACTGACAGTTTAAAGGCGTCTTGTCTGCGGGGCGTCCAATCATCGCTCTCTACCGAAGAAACGCGCTTCATCACACAGACATCCACCGCTGGCTTCTCCCTGAAAGCGCACGAGGCGCAGTAGTTTCGTTTAATTAAATCACCTTTCAGTCACTTCTAAAACGCCCTTTAGTGTTGTGGTCCGAGGCTTAAACTCCACTTCAGGCCTGCAGAGACGGAATCAGCCAGGAGGGGAGAGAGGAAGATTGCCTGCTCTGGGCTTAAAGAGATGCCTCTTCCTCCTCCTCGCCCTAGATTGGAAGCTCCCACCACTCTGGCCCAACGCCCGGAGAGAAGGAAAGCTGCACAGAATTAAGAGACATGCCACTGTCAGATAAAGGTTCTGCTTTTTGGTGGGAGCGAGAGAGACAGGCCGAGATCTGGAACTCTCTTGCCAGCGAGAGCACCTCTGCTGCATCTATTACCATACATTACCATCAGTCTTACTACAGGTTCTACTACTTCTGCTGTTATTAGGGGCTCCAGCCTTTGCCCATTAAGTTTACAGGCGTGTTCACCTCTTAAAATACTGAGTCGTAGTATTTATGTCATTCGGAGACTAAAGATGAGCTGATGAGCTAGTCTCATCATCTCATGATCATTTCTCTCTAACGTCCATAAATTGTGACTGAAATCTAGTCCATGGTTTTTCTGGTGAACCAAATTTCGATGAAACTATTGGTCACACATTGGTAAAAGAGGTCCAATTTTTCTCACATTTTATTCACCGGTCAATCAGATCATTTCAAGACGGAGAACATGATGTCATAAGAAGAGTAAACGTAGTTCTGGATCTCGTTGCAGTTCAGTGAGGAAATGTTTCAACCGGTAAAGTCATCATTGCTTGATTAAAAACCACATACATTAGTAGGAACATGTGTTACCTGTCAAGTATCAACACTTCATTCCTAATTGCCATAATTCTAAAAGGCTGGAACCCCGCCACAGCTGCCTGCAGCTGTATTTCGGACTCGATGCATCACCTGTAAGACCCTCTCCTCTCGATTGCTGGCATGACTGGGTGAAAAAGAGCAATCCCCGGGCATCATCACTTTGTATTTGGCCTGAAGCGCCGTGCTTGTGTGAAGTGCCTGCGCTACCAGTGCTATTATTGCGCTAAAAACGCTAGATACCCCAGCGCCCCCTGTGACTCCTCGCGGAATAAGAGCCAAGCATATGTGTGGAATATCTGGATCATTCTAGTGGAGGAATAGTGCACGCTTACTACACTATTACCCCAGGGTTTCTCCGACCAGTGGCCCTGTCAATCTCACGGGGGGCCTGCCATTTGGTGTTCGTGTCTTCAGGGTGTTCAGTCATTTAACGATACAGTCGTTTCGATACAGGCGCTTAATGAATTGAAGATGCTAAATCGCTAGAAGTGTCTGTCCTGGATGCTTTCTTATTCTGGGTCACGTAGGGCTGCAGCTCTGGGCCTGAAGGCAGGACACACCCTGAATCGGTTGCCAACCAATCACAGAGCTGGAAACAGAGACGTATATTCACAATCTCTGTTTGCTTTTGATTGGCTGCCCGACTGTCAGAGGCGTGTCTCCACGCTCTTTTGATGCTGGGATTGGACCCATTCCTCCCATAAAATGATGGATTAAACCTTAGATGACTGGATGGTAGGATTACTGAGCCACTTCTTCTGTAGCTACTGCTCATTCAATATAGGCGGCCAACCAATCACATCATGGGACATACAAACATGAATCGTATGTTTTTGGACTGAGGTAACACAAGTCGTCATCAACGCCACCTCAATAAGTCTTCTAAACCGGATTCTTGCGTGTCCCTTGCGCTCTTCTCTTACACTTGTAGTGATAGGACGTGATATGAATGATCTCAGTGCGTATCTCTTGTCCTGCAGAAGCTGAGCCTGGTACACGTCAACAGTAATCAGTGTTTGGACAAGGCGTCTGAAGACGACAGTCAGGTGCCCAGTGTCCGAGACTGCACCGGGGGCCGATCGCAGCAGTGGCTCCTGCGGAACGTCACTCTGCCTGAGATCTTCTGAGGTCCTGCACACGAGCACAAAGACTGGCAGAAGGACGGACTCCACCGGCCTGGAGGAGAGAGAACGAGCAAGAAGGAACTGCTATATCTCTTGACCTTTGGTGGCCTGCCTTCATCGAAATGATCCATATGTAAATGAATCTCCCCATCACTCCATCTCGCGGGGAAAAGAACGAGCGATGGAGAGGAGGACTGTTGCGGAGAGATGAACTTGAGTTTGATGCTCTTCTGCTTCTTACGAGAGGAGCATTTTGGTTATGTTTACGAGTATCTGTTGGTGTCTGTTTCGGCGGCATTATGCTCTTTTTGTTTTAATTTAATCGTTTTAAAGCCTTTGAGACATGAAGGGTGACTAGCACATGAAGGAAAGGCTGACCGGTGTCTGGAGTGCATGTGTGTGCATGTGAATGTTCAAGTGTGTCACATATCTCCACAGGTCCTCTATGTGTGGACCTGTCAGTGGTCTGCCATCCATTTGCCCAAGCTCAGAGCGAAGGGCGCCTCCTACTGGCCACAGAGAAAAGCCAATCTGTCAAATCAGTCTTCGTCTCAGTGCGTGGCAACTTCCGATCAATTCCTGTATAGATCTATAATTGATTAGCATATCGTCAGTTTCGCTTTTCTACTCACTACGTCGGTAAAGCAGTTCTGATGGACTGGAGCGTGTTGCATATCGTTGGATTTGCGTTGCGTATCATCGGATTTTCTTTTCAACCCTTAGTGTCGGTAAAGCAGTTCTGATGGACTGGGGTGTGTTGCATATCGTCGGATTTACTTTTCTTCCCACAGTGTCGGTAAACTAGTACTGATGTAAGGCGGCGTGTTGCATATCGTCAAATTCGCTTTAAAACCCTTAATGTCGGTAAAGCAGTTCTGATGGACTGAGGTATGTTGCATATTGTTGGACTCGCTTTTTAACGCACATTTTGGGTCAAGTAGTTCTGATGGACTGGGAGGGTCGTGTTGCATATCATCTGATTCGCATTTTTACCCACAAAAAGCAGTTCTGATGGACTGTAGTGTGCTGCATATCATCGGATTTGCTTTTCTACCCATAATGTCGGTGAAGCAGGTCTGATAGACTGGGGCGTGTTCTACCCACAATCAGCAATTTGTTTGTTCGCTTGAGTGCCACACATATTAGCGGGTTGTATGTGTTTTTGTCTTTTTTTTTAAAGGACATGTTCATGTTGGACATGTTCATCTTCATGTTGTCTGTCTCTAAAAGGTATGACGGTAGTTTAACGCAATTTCAGGACTCAGTTGTTGCCTTTCTTCTGGGTTCCAGCCCTTCAAAGGACAAAAGTTGGGTTTATCTGGAAGCGAGGGATCGTCTTCCATCATATCGTTGGACCGCACAAGGCCTTCGCTCTCCCTGTCAGATTTCTTCCATCCGACAATATTTTCTTTTTGCGTTCACGTTCCGTATGTTACTGAGGTATGGAAGTTTTAGTTTTTAACACATTTCACGTCTGAAGACATTTTTTTTGTCCAGTTTGGGAGCGGTTGGCCATATTTTGACCGATGTTTTCAAACAGTCGGATCGCCAAATGAGATTGTCCTGCATTTCAGTTTGATTTTACTTTCAAACGTTCAAGCATTTCACTCACCAACCACTGGAAGTTGCTCAGCGGTTCGGTGTTTTAGGAATTGTTTTCTAACTGTGGAAGAAACAGTGAGGTTCTTGAAGCTCCTCACCCTGTCCAAACACTTGCACACGTCGAGTCCCGAAGAGTCGGATGAGTCGGCCATTTTGTATCATAAGTGATTCCAAATCTTCAAATACAGTTTGTAGATTAACCTGGTTTCAAATAAAAGTTCTGGATGAGGATGTTTTCACCGATGAAGAGGACGTGTGTTGGAGCATGAGTGAATGAGTTTGTATCAGTCAAAGGGATGTCTTTTGCTTTTTTATTTTTTGTTAATCCTGAATGATGGTCTGGCCTGCTGATGGTAGGTTGGAGAAACCTTGTGTAGAGATGATCCACAGGCTGGAGAAATAAACTACAGAACGTTTACAGTCCAACGTCTTTTGTTCTTGTGTTTCTAAATGTCTTGCTTTTCCTTGAAACTTCACACGGTTTCCTTACACACTTCCCTGTGTGGCAGAAGACCAAGACGAATAAGACAAGAGGAAAAGAAGAATTTGAGTTTAAAGAACATCTCGATTCCCTTTGAACGTCACCAAAGCTCTTCATCCACAGTAGCCAAGCACTTTTAGTGACGTGAAATTAGCATATATGTTATTAGCATATTGCCAGAGATTATTTTCCGCTGTGAGTGAATTCAAACTCACAAAAACAGTTTTTAACTTATGAACTTATCAACTTTAACACTCAAATTTAACTTGCAACTTGTCATAAAACTAAATTCTTACAAAATGGTTGGAATTCTGGTTGTAACTAAAAAACAATACATTGAAATGTTTTATACAAAAATGACAATTTGAATGCAACAAAGTAAATAATATCACTACAATATTCCACAACTCTGTAGAATCCTTGCGACAATGTTTTGGTATTGAAAGTTGTTGTAATTATAGGCAGCAATAGATTATATATGTAAAAGCCCATATATGGTTAATGCCCCATCACACAGTCGCTCTTCTGTCGCACCGGCAGAGTAAATAGCGATCGATTTCAATCCCACCCGAGATACTCTCAGAGGGGCTGCGATTGATTGCATTCTGATGTGAAGCTCTGAAAGTGAGTGACCTCTGCAGGGGTGTCTGGGGTCAAAGGTCAGTACACACACACACACACCCCTTCTGGGATTAAAGACCAGGTCTCTACCTCATTTGCTTTCATAAGTGCGTTTTAAATAGATTTTTTTGTTCGAGTGAATAGTGTCATTTCTAATAAATACGTGTTTAATGTAATATAATTGTGTCAATGTAAATCTTTTGAACTCATTCCGTGATAGATTAATAAGGTACATTTAGTAAAATAATTGGCTTCTTATCAAGTAAAGTCCTGAGATCAGACGTTTACGGGGCTTCACAGACACGCAGTTGATGAGTTTTTTTTAGAGAAATAAAATTTATGTTGTGCGTTCATAATTTAGTAAAATATAATTTGCATAGATATTTAGCCTCATTCAAGTTTTAATAAAATGTAAGTAAAGATGCATATAAACATGTCTGCATTGTGTCCGTGTTCATCACACGTTACATATACAGCATATCAAATTTTTTTTTTGTGTGTATATGCATACAGAAAATATTCATTACTCAAATGTACATAAACACATGCTTGTGTATGTGTACATAAATGTTTGTTTTAATTTATGTACGTTGCAACACCTGAAGGTGGGTGTGTCCCACCTTCAGGCCCAGAGTTGCTGTGATTGGCTCCAGATCCCGGTGACTCAGAAATGGAGTAAGCCGTAGAAAACGTTAAAGTGGATGAATAATAAATATGTGGGTGTGTAATGTATTTTATAAGATCTGTGCGTCCCTCTTTGTGATTCACCAATCCAGGGTGTGTTCTGCCTTTAAAGTTTCTGTGATTGCTCCCCATGACCCAGAAACTAGAAACGGGACAGATAAATATTTTAATATATATTTATTAATTAAATCTTGTGATTTACAGATGGTTGAGTACACAGAGTCATCTCAACCAGACGCCTCACCAGGCAAATAGAAAAAAAGTGCATGTACGTTCAACTCTTCTGTGACGTCAATAACAGTGCATGTGCAAAAACACCGAAACAAAACAAATTAAACTTTGGGACACAACGGAAAAAAGGCGCGACAGTAACCATCGCAACGTTCACACACCTCCGTGAACTCCAAGGCTCACTTCGTCTCTATATCAAACGGCGCAACGCAAACAAGCACAAACCAACAGAACTTAGTGTTACTGGGGGAAAAAAACAAGCCGAGTTTGAAAACTTGTCACATGAAAAACAACTTACAAGTGCTAAATACAGGGATAAGACACTGGGGGAAGGCAAACCGCACAAATGACTCTTGATTCGGTCACGGCGACATCGGTAAACATCCGCAATATGGGATAAAAAACAGCAGGACTATAGAAAAACATCGATGGATAGAACTGACTGTGTGCTGGTGAACTACAGTAAACGTACAGTAAAGCACATTGTAAACGTTCTTACAGAGGTTAGCAAGGCCGCGCTGAGCTAATGCGGCGGCAGGGTGCTAGACGGCGCACGAACGCGCTAACTAGACTTTGCACTGGAGTGTGTAGGCGACGTAGTTTTCTTTGAGCAGCGCCCAAGTTTAACACGGCAGTGCCAAGTGAGTGGTTAGTGTGACCTTTGGCATTGCAGGTGATCGTTGTTAGCCATTGTTCCATCGCTGTTGTTAGCCAAATATTTCACTTTGCATTGCATTGTGGGATACCCCAGACTGACGTGTCATTGCTAGTAGCAAGTGATGCGTCGGTTTTATTCGGCGTTTCGCTTCAGAGGGGTTGAGGTTTCTGTGAACGACCTGAAAGGAAACCAGATGGGAAAATGTCAGCACTGCAGTTCACGCCATCATCCCTTCAAAATATGCTTCGGTTCACAAACTCGACTCAACTCAAACTCGGGCAAAAAAAGTAATATTTAAATACATCCTGTTCGCAGTGTGATAGAGCGAGGGGTGAGAGGTCACCGGGCGTGATGCGTGGGGAAGCTCTGCACTGGGGTTGGCTGGCTGCTGCTCGGGCTCATTAGCATAGCGCTGTAGATGTTGGACGCCACCACCAATATACACAGCAGAATCGGGCCTATGATGGCACCTTCCAAGCCCAGATAGTAGGCTCCGCCCGCCACCGCCAGGCCGGTCAAGTACGGGTGTCCACCCCTGCACAAACAAACATGTTGATTTTCATGCAAATTATGTAATATGCAAATACGGACAAACAGGAACGGTGGTTTAATATGCTGCAGAGCGCCGTTCAAGTTCGCAGAATAATGAGATCCACTCTACAAAAACACAAGTCTACAAACATACAGGAGATCTGCACGTTTCGGATGTAATTTCTTCACATTGCACTTATCCAAATAGTTAGCAGTAGTGATTTAAAATGTTATAAACAGCAGTCGATTAATATTGATTAATGTGAAGTAATTTATCGTATTTGTGTTTAAAAATGTACTTGCACCTTAAATGCACCTTTATGCCCCCCCACAAAAAAAAAGAAATTGGGGTTTAATAATTGATAATAATAGTCTGAAAAAATACAGTAATGTGATTGGCCTAAAAAACACTTGACATTAAAGATTTAAAATATTAGACTTTAATTTGAGCTAGACTGAAATTTACTAATTTAGTCTATATAATATTTTTGTAACAATGACTTAATTGGGCTCTAAGCAGAAAATTACTGGGGTATATTACTGTATATATATAAAACTATTTCAATTGTTTTGAAAATAGATTTGAAAACTTTTAATTAAATGCATTTAACATTTTTGATTGGATAGTGAATTACTGTTTTTCCACGTATGGCTTTTTGTGTACTTATGAAATTTAGCATTTAATAAAGCAAAAAAAACAGCCGTTACTCTTGGTGTCCCCCTAGTGGACATTTAGTCTGATGAAAAAACAAATGATTTAAAACACTGAGTGATTCAATGTGGATAATAAATATAAAAACTACCAAAATTTCTTACAGATAAGAAAGTAAAGGTAGTAAATCCAAAATGTTCAAACATCAACAAGTTTACATTTGATAATCAACAACTAGGAAAAGAGCAGAAACAAGCCGCACCCTGATATATCAGAGTAGATGGCTGTGTCGACAAAGTAGGTGGGCAGCAGATGGCAGAGCAGCAGCAGCAGGGCTTTGACTCCTTCTCCCTGCGCCAGCCACAGGTCCAGCACTGCGGGCAGCGCCGCCCAGTACGTGCCCAGAAACGGCACCGCGCCCAGGATAGAGGCCATTGCTGGAGACGCAAAGAAAAAAAAAGTTCAAACAGTCTAGGGACTTGTGTTCTGCATTTGACTGTTCAGATCCTGAAGTGGACACATACATTTATATATATATGTAGTTATAAATAGTGTACATATTCACCTACAAAATGCATACTGTGCTATTACTGTACAACACTAGATATTTCATAGATGCATATGAAAAAGACATTTATTTTTTACTTAGTTTCACTTGAATAATATGATAGTAATAACTATCCTTGTGTTGCAAATATAATTAATCTGGTATATTTTTACATTTATATATTTATATCAA
Organism: Paedocypris micromegethes; assembly: GCA_028031935.1. Classification (NCBI taxonomy): domain Eukaryota; kingdom Metazoa; phylum Chordata; class Actinopteri; order Cypriniformes; genus Paedocypris; species Paedocypris micromegethes. The sequence continues at coordinate 14,733,820 of CM051501.1, read as the reverse complement.
CCTCTGCCAATCCAATATCTTTCAAAAAATATTTGCTTTTAAAATGCCTTTTTTGCTGTATTTTTCAGATGGCAAGGTGCATTTAAAATCCTAGAAATTATTTATAACTTGACTGTGCACCATTAAATCTGGAAAGAAAATGTATCAGAAAAAATGTATCATTGGTGCTCCTTGTAGTCCAAAAAATACAGTAAGTGGTTCTAAATTCATTCCCAATGAATAAAAATGAATTACCATTGTTATGCTTTAATAAGTTCTGTTCTTGTTTGAGAATAATACAATCATTTTTTTTTTGTTATTCGTCAGTGATTAAGTCATAGTGATCGTATTATTTATTAAAATTAGCCTGTTACTGGAGTGTTTCACTGAGATGTGAAGAGGAGTCTGACCGGAGGGGATGAAGACGATGTTGATCCCAAACATGGTGTGTGTAAGCCAAGTGTAAAGGCCGTAGAATCCAGCCATCTTCAGAGAGGCATCAAACACACCCCTGCCCAGAACAGAAGATCACTCTGATGAACTACAGAACCACACGGTCCACCTCACACACTAAACTCATCACAAATCTAAAGACCAGTCGCTTAACATTCACTTTCAATAGTAGTTGTGCTGTATTTGCTAATTTGTCATCCTTTTCATATTCATTTCATCACCGGTTTAATTGATGCTTACCGTTTACTCCAGGGCAATAGTTCGCTAACTGAGCTCAAAACAAAATGGCGCATTATTATTAGTGACTAAATTTTTTTGAGATCAGTCAAAATTTTTTGAGATCTGCCTGAATGTTTTTCAAAATCCGCCCACATTTTTTTGAGATTCCATATATAAGTATACATATAAATATTTGAGATTATACTCATGTGTGAAAAAACCAATGACACGGTGGAAACCCCAGCAAGCACGAGGAGAACTCGCTCCACACTGACCTGAACTCGCGGCCAACTCAAACTTGAGTCTGAAAAGGTTCGTCTTTACTGTGAGACGACAGCGCTACCCACTACAGTGTGCTGCTCTCATTTAAACACGCACATTGTCACCTCTTTTATATACGAATAGTCATTTACAAATTTAGTAGTGTGTAGAAAGTATGACTGTGATTATCCATATCTCACAACTCCCAAAAAATGTGTTTTCTTATTGTAAAACAAATAAAAAATGTTAAACGTTACACTGAGCTAAAGTCACGCCATCTTGTGGCTGTAATGACAAACTGGTAAAACAGTTAACCAATTTTTGCAAGCACAGGTGCACATCCGTCTTGTTGCTACATGTAGTATTAACTCATAGTTTTTCTATTAAAGCACGTTACCTGATGGCCTCCTCCACAGACTGACCGATGATATTTGAAGAGGGTCCGGGTTGGGACAGTGGTGTGAGGCTGATCACCCATTTCACAGGCTTGTAGTATTCTCCACTGGAGCTCAGCAGGTAAAACAGTGTGGTCAGGAAAATCACCTGGATGGGACGAGAGTGATCACCAGGAGAGGGGGCATTAATTGTTTCCGGGGTCTCGAAAAAGAAAAGATAGTGATACTGCAGAACACACACACGCGTAATAAGCATGCATATATACGTATGTGGGCTCGACTCAGATGCCTGTCCCGTGTGCGTCTCACCAGTGACAGGGCAAAGTTGAGCAGTGCGGTGCCGCTGTAGAACAGTACGGTGAACAGCGTGGTTGTGGTGGAAATCAACAAGCCGACGTTTCGACTCATCACTACCCACAAGGACTCCAAGATCTGTAAGAAAAGACTGTTCTTCACCAATCTGGTAAGCGAAAACCTTTCGAGCGTATCCCTACCGATAACAGGGTCTCAATATTCTCCTGCAGGAAGGAGGCGACGTCCTGCCAGTCGAGCATGTCTCCGAGCCAGCTGTTCTGCCGATGAAGGTGCATCTTGTAACCGCGGTGCCGTCCGGTGTGAGTCACATTCTACCAGAGAATGGCACGTTGCCTTTAATGAACATTCGCCGCGATTAGGAAAGAAATATACGATCACCTTGACGATCCACGACTGATAAAGCCGATCCCACAGCTCCAGAACCTGCTTCTCGATCACGGCCGTGTTGTTCACTTTGTCACCTAAAATCTTGTGAAGCTGCGGCGCAGAAAAAAAAAATGAACATATGTGGAGATGTAAAAAAAAATCTGTTCCATGTTTATTATTGTAAGACTGAAACATTTCTGAATTTGTCAGACGCTTTTATTCTAAAAACGACTAAGTATGGATACACTCATTGATAAAGATAAAGAAAAAGGGCTTGAGACAAGGAAAAGCTAAATGGTTACATTTATATCCCATTTGTTGTACTAACATTAAATATATGTATTTATACATTTATTTTGCACTAATGCATTTCTGTTTTTATTTATACATAAGAACATTTAATTCCTATTTGTTGTTATAATATAAATATATGCATTTATACATTTATTTTGTACGTATGCATTTCGGCATTCATTTAAACAGAAGTACATTATTCAAGTACAATTATTTCAGTCACTTATATTTGATTTTGGCGGTTTTGGTCCTCCATAATTCCCCCATACTGTTTTCTGATCTACATTTCTCAACCTTTAACAGGTTCTGCACATTTCTAAAAATGATTATACAAGTTTTGTGCATTTCTATATTGTTTACTTGTCAATACCTCTAAACCTTGTATACATTTTTAAATCATTTAAATTTATTTTAACTTGTTTTAGTTTACATTTATATTTTGGTTCATTTATATTTTGGCATTTTTATATTTGTTTATAGTGTTTAGAAACTGTTTTGATTAGTTTACATTAAATATTCACATTTCTACATAGTTTACATTTCTATACCTTACTGTATAGAAATGTCAGCGTCACAACTTAAATTCTGTATACAAAACATATATAAGAATATACAATGGATTTGCTATTAACATCTCATAAACATCTCACCACTCATACTAAAAATTACTGTTTTAACATCCTGCAATTTTTTAAATGTAAAACTATAACCAATTATCACGTTTAAACCGAATGAGTGCTCAGTTGTACGGTCCTGACCTTCAGTGTGATCCACTCTCTACCATGCTGGTAAACGTTAGTGGCAGCAGAGTTTAGGGCCTTCTGAACAACCTGAGCTTCTGGAAGCCAGCTACAACATACACGCATAAAGGTCACATTCCCAGAACATTCCCAAACAAGGGTCCGACCTTAATGGTGGCACTCACTTGGCCCACTCAGGGTGGTTGGACACGGTCTCGTTGATCAGGTTACTGGTGACCTCTACAATATGTACGCTCTCCTGATGCACCTGTAAACAGAAGCGAGGATGGTGACGGAATGATCTACGGATCAGGATGATGGTCTGAGGTGACGGTACCATAGCTGTGAGCAGCAGAGCCATCAGAAGAGTGCCGGTTACAAGAAGACAGATGATAAAAATGCTGATCAGCTTATCCAAGGAGCGTTCCAACCATACAATCATCTGCAAAGAGCGACAAGACGAGAAGTTGAAATACAAAAATCAATCTGGTAAAAAGAGTCACAACAAAGAAACCTGCTTCCTTCTGCCAAACCCGAGAACAAGCTGCACTTACTTCTCCAGAACATATCATTGCTGAACCCAAAAAGTGAAAACAGCCATTCATAATTGACAGGGATTGAGTTATAAAAGACTTTACGATCATCAGATTTATTAGAAGAAAAAGAATACTGTATAGATTTAAAAAAATAAAAAATAAAAAATAAAAATGGGAAGGTAAATTTATAATATTATTATAATTAATAAGTATGAAACAAATAATATATAAAATAAGTATTATATTAATTATTCAATAAACTTAAGATTTATCTTACAGTTCAGCGAAAAACATTAAAAACATATATTAATTGTTCATTTATTTTATAAGGTGCATTTTGAAACCCTTAAGGTCTCTATTCATGAAATACTCAACTGTACATATATATTGTCCTCTTCTTACATTCCATAATGGTCCACAAGAATGATCAATATATAAAGATGAGAACAATCCGCTTTTGGCAGCAGGAGCCAGAATCTCCAGTTGGCAGCACTTTCATGCTATAGCTACATCATCATGCTGAATTCCAGCATCACACGCAAACCCAATACTGCTGATGACGGATTAATAGATGATCAAACTTTGAATGCAAAGAGCAGCGCAGTCACACACTGTAGCATTCCGGAGGAAAAGAACATTCTCCCAGACCTGAAAATAACTTCTCGCACCATCTGTTCCTGTTGAGCCCCAGTCAGACACATCTTCAACTGACTCAATCTCCACACCATAATCCCTTCCTCCATCCAACTTTACACTTTGCACAATGTAGTCAGATAAGAACCGTTCTCCTGGCAATCGGCAAACCCAGGCTTATTTTCATCAGATTGTCAGATGGAGAAGCACGATTTCTCACTCCAGAGAACATGTCTTTACTGCTCCAGAGTCCAGGGGCAGTGAGCTTTACATGACCGCATCCAACACTGGGCATTGTAAGGCTTGAGCACAGTTGCTCGACCATGGAAACTAACTGTGCATTATTCTAGCTATAATTTTATATTAGCTATATTATTATATATTTTAATATTTTATTAGCTATTTTATTATTTTTCAGATTGCAACCCACCACTGTTCCACGCCGCAGTTCACCGCAGCATCACTTTCTTTCACTAATTCTGAATACAGTATTTGGGATGAGCAAATGTTTGGCAATATAGTGTGCTTGTATTATTGTTGCATACTTTGCCTATGCATTGCTTAGAATAGCAAGTGTGTTTGACGCTACATGCCTGAATCGGAAAGACTAGGGAGAAGAAAAGCAACTATGCAACACGCAAAATATAAATGAACTATATTTTTTTCCGTTTTTTTTTTATACAATTGATACAATAGTTCTATTAAAAAAAACTAAGAAAGAATATATTTTATATAATTTGAATGTTATATTATATTTTATTATATTTTAATATATAATTTTATATTATTTGAAACGTATCTCCAGAGATACAATGTGCTTTAAAGGTAATGGTTATAATTTCAATCACAAAACTCTACCACACCAGATTCAAGCAACACCCCAGAACTAGTATTTTATGAAAAAATGAGAAAAAAAAAAAAAGCAAAGTTTTTCCATATTTGCAGCTGCTCCCCAAGTGGTCACTGCACTGGAAAATCAATGTAGCAGTTAATTGCTTCCACCTGGTGATAAAACTATGTATTACAACTGAGTTCTTGAAAACAAAAAAATAAATAAATAAAATTAATTTAAGTCCCTTTAAATTGACATGAACATATCACCAGTGACACAAAACGGAAGCCTGTAGTTGGTAGAATTTCCCACCTCTAACATTCAAACAATAAACGGTTAATTGGGACCCCAGATAAATGGGGACAGCCGCATAATTGGGTCCAGTTATAGTACTCAAAATTCTGCCTAATATTAAGCCCGTTTTCATCAGAACAATAGTTTCCATCAAGCAGGGCATGCTGCTTAAACAGGCGTTATCTGAATCAATTCATTATTTGAACTTATTTGTGACCGTTTGCAGGTAAGAAGGTTTTAGAAGAAAGCTTTCTTATGGCCACACTAAGAAACCCACAGGAATCAATCAGCAGACAATTGACTGACAAATCCAGGTTTACACCACAAGTGCAGACATTCATACCGCTCTCCATCTCCCAACACCACGTGGAACCGATGGAGGTGTCACATCCAGCCGCCTGTGCACAGACACACACGCTCCAGACATCACGCACAAGCTAGTGAGGTCAACAGAAGCTCACAACACACAAGTGGTGATGGTTCAGTATCACTCCAAACACCTAATGTGAGTGCACACCATGATTCACTCGCTTCCCCTGCTCGCTCTCTTCTTTTTCTCACACGCCTGTCAGCACACGTGATTTACCTGCTGGTTAAGCCAATGCCAGAGCTTTGAAGAGGGAGACAGAGAGACATACAAGTATTAGAAACAACAATCAGAATTCTCAACGAACGTCTACCAAGCAACACGTGAACCAGACATGACAGTTAACTTCACAAAAAACAGCCACTCCAACCAATTTAAGTGAAGTAATTAATGGATTTATGGGTAAACAAACTAAAACGGGTGTGTTGTTTTGAACAGTGGTGCATTATTGTGAATATAAAGTCATGATAAAAAGAAAAAAATTTACATAAAAGTTAGATAAAAATGTATTGTGGTGTTTCTGTGTGCGCTTAAATTTCATTTTAAACTTCCTAAACCCCTACTTTTATTTTCTACCATTCGATTCAACTTTACTTTGCATTCGTATGTATTGCATTCAAAAATAAGTATGTACATGAACCAGTTATTTTTGGTTTGCCATTAGACGGCATGAAAATGTAGTTGTGTAGTAAAAAAAAAAAACAACGTTAATACACTTCCTAAAACATAACTAGGTTTTAGATTATTCCAAAAAGACTGAAAACACATAACATAATGGGTTAAAAATATTTGCACAGAACTGGAAAAAAAATTATGCCAACAAAAGCTTGTCTGTGTGAACAACCACATAATGCAAGTCAATTAAGTAAAATTGAATCTGACAATTCTAAATAAAGCTAAAGTTGGAAGGTCAGAATCTTCTGTCATGAAATTACATTTGTACTTTTTTCTAAAAGAGCTGTAATTGCTTCCTCATTTTAATCCTGCGTGAACGCATCTGCTCATGGGCAAGACAAGATAAAGGCGAAGCAGACAGAAAGAGAGTCGGGCTGGAGAGGTTCTTCTGCAGCATTGGCCTTCATTTAGACTGACTGCAGCAGCAGAACTTCCATCACGTCAGAGTCTCGAAGCACGAATCAAACCAGCAAAGCAAAGAGAAACATTCCTGGAGGTGCTGAGATTTAGAGCTTTATGAATCCCGTCAAATTAGAACGTTCACATTACAGTGAATCGAGAGAATTTGGGATCGGATCATTCACAAAAGGCCAATTGCTCACTGTAGTTTTTTTCTTGTAGTAGGAATGCACGATTAAGGAAACGCTGCATCAACTGAGCTAAAGAACAAAAAAAAATTAATTAATGAAAAAATTCTGACAAAATGTGATTGCACGATTGAAGGGATGCAGACAAAAGAAATAAACTTGCAGTTTTGCGCTCTTAAAATTGAAAAATAAAAATTAAGGAATAAACACATATTACAGCGATAAAACAAAAAAAGAAAAAACTAAAAATAGTGAAAAAAAAAAGTTGAAGTTTTATTTTACAATTAATTTTATGGGAAAACAGTGAGTATGTTTAAAAATGTACCAAAAACAAACATTGTTTTTGTACAAGATTCTTCCTGCATCACATGACCACTCATATCAACAATCGTGCATACATACTGGATGGAGATTTTTCCTGCATTTGTTGGAACACCAGAACAAAACGCAATTGCTTCTGGAATGCCAAATCTCTGTCACCACCAGAAATAAACATGTGCAAGTGCTGAGGGCTACCAGCAAGCAAGTGTTGAGAAGGTCAGGGGGGCAGCAGACAGGCGAGCAAGCGCTCTATCAAACTAATCACTGTACCTTTGTGTCCACACGTAGCAAGAACTGAAGCAGGCCTTTGATTGGTCCAGGCAGAAGAGCATCCTGTCTGGCCTTAATAAAGCTCTCAAGGACCGTCCACCAATTCACAAGAGTCCGTCCAGCAAAGTCCTTCACGCCAAAACGAACAACCAACTTCTTCAGGACCCAAACTAGACACAAAAACACGCGTGTTAAAGGTGTCCAATGATCGTTTAATGGCTCATTTGAATTTTTAAGAAATCATATTTTACCAGCAACAGGGATGGGAAGTAACTTTAAGATCCAGAGATTGAGCCAGATCTGGACAAGCACTATAGCCCAAGTGAGCAACACAAAGTAGATATCACTGGCCTTCTCTTTGGGCCGGAGACCCTTGAACTCTAGTCTGCTGCGGCGGCGTGATGAAGAAACACTGAAGACCCCTGAATCTGTTGGGAGAAAACAACATCTTAATTTTCTACATTATTCACATTTTCTACTCAGTCTCTCCAGGAATTTAATTTCCAAAAACTCTGCAATATTGGTATATGTTAATTATCGGGTGTACCGTATGTTAGGTGCACAAAATGTGGAGAAGACAATTTTAGTTTTGAACACATCTGGTTTCGTCACACCTTTAGATTGCTCTCTTGTTCTCTTTTCTTCCTGGATCTTCTCAGGATTACTGATATTGCTACAGGAGATGGCCATGAAGATTGTATTAGCGGCGAAGGACAGAACCTGTCCGGAGAGCTGACCTACACGGGAAAACAGAGGTCAGGACATCTCAAAAGCTTTGGAAGGTCAAAAACAGATCCGTCCACCTCTTCCAGGAACAACAGGCTTCTCCTGAGACCCAACAATTAGGAGCAGCACCACCAGCACAAAGAGAGGAACTCTCCAGGAGCCAGTCAGAGAAACTTAAAAAAAGAAAATAATTTGTTTTATAACTTTGGAGACCCACTAACAAACTTATGTGGCTATTTGTAAAACAAGAAAGCCATTCATAAACATATTCCTATTAATAGCTCTTTCATAACTACAGTATATTTACCGTAATTTCATACTTTGAGGTGCACAAGTTTTTTCAAAAAGTTTTTCACAAACAAGGCACATATTTTTGTCCAGATTATAAGGCGTACATTTTTCACAAACTATTTTTAGTGTCTTGAGTGCGCCTTGTAGCCCAAATAATACAGAATTTAAAAATATTCCTGCAAAACACAAACAGATCGCAAGGGTCTTACCCAAGTAGAAAATAAGAGCGGTCCACACTGGCACAGACAGCGCTCTCAGGCAGCCCTCCGTGGCCGGACACCACTTGAAGGACACCGCCAACACGAAGCCCACCACTAAAGTGACGACCTGAGAAATACAGAGGGAGTGAGTACCCAGTTAAGTTCAGTATATACAATAGGCTGTTCATATCCTTATTAAGAAAGTAGTTGAACAAAACAGAAAGAACAACAATTGCAGTGAGCAAGACAACAAACAAAACTCTGTGAGAGAAAAATAAAAGAGGTTTCAGTCTGCTCTGAGAATCTATAGTCTTTTGTTTGCTGGTGGTTCAGGAGGCTGAATGAACAGCGGAATAGTTTGAAAAATATTGGAGAAATCTTTAGTCTTTACATTGAGATACTTCATTTATTTAGAAGTTGTTATTCTGTTATCTTAGAAAAATTTGGAGTTATTGTTCTGCTGATCTGTGAGGCCTAGAAAAAATGTTCGTGTTTCGTATGATCTGATCACAAGATTCTTGTGAGGGAGAGAGAGACAGCGTGCGCGCGCGCGCGTGTGTGTGTGTGTGTGTTTCAAGTTAGATCTAAAGATTAAAAAGACTTAAAAAAAAGTCTTTCCTCGTGCATGTAAGAAAAAAAAATCAAACACATATAGATATAAATATTCTCACTCTCCCTCCAAGGTGTGGGTGTGTGAGTGAGGTTAGGTGGTCGCTGGGAGAGAGAGATCACATGAACTGACCAAATTAAATTTAACATTTAGTAAATAGTACACAAAAGTACTGTGTGTGTGTGTGTGTGTGTGTGTGTGTGTGTGTGTGTGTGTACTCACCCACACAGCGCTGAAACAATCTAGGCCAAACGATATGACGCTGCAGACGTGTCCGAGAATGACCTGCATGCCAATGACGCTCCAGAACAGATATAAAAAATAAACCAGGGGGACACCGGCCCCGACAGCCAGGAGGACACTGAGCCGCTCGATGACCAGTCCGCCCAGCGCCTCCACCCCGTAGTTTAAACCCCACACCGGCACCAACAGGGTCCCGACCACTATGGGTGTCCCGCTGTCCCGCAGCTTCCCGAGCCAGGTGCGGCCCAAGCGGGCGAGCGAGTTCTTGAAGGGGTGTAGGAAGGTGCCGCACAACACTGCCCACAGCAGCGGGCGCAGAAAGGCTTCCAGGATGAAGTACACCAGCACCGCTGCCCCGCACGAAATAGCCACGAAAATCATCGCGCCCATGTTGTAGAAGGCCTGCTTGATGTTTTTGTCGAACTTCAGTGACGACGGCTGGCTCAGCAGCTGACTGACCATCCCGACAGCCGGCTGCATCGTCTCGCTGAATGAGACGCAATGTGGCCGGGTCGTGCGCGGGGTGACAGGCTCGCTGGACGCGTCTGGATCCGGCTCCTCCGTGTCTGCCATGGTCCCGACCGTCCCTTCGCTAGTGCCCGACACATAAGGAACTACTGGCTGAGGCGAGTGTGACGTCAATGGCGGAAAGGACTCTGGGAAATTGAGTTGTGGAGTATTACAACCGAGAGGTGTGTTAGTCGCGTGTTTACGATTGCTATTTCTGTTTTTAAGCCACAGTAAAATGTCATCGAACAATGGATAAAACGAAACAACGACAATGTATGTGTTTCATACATCTGCTTTAGGAATGAAATCGAATTTAATTTAAATTATCGGTAAATACAGAGCTGCATAGTTAAATATAATAGATACAATAACAAAATCCCTTGTGGTAATTGACTTCATGGGTGAAGCTCTTCCATTCCTATATTAATTCAACACACTAAAAGAAATAGTCAACAGGTTACTAGCAAATTGCTAGCGAAGAATAGCACACGTGGACAATATGCAATACTAACAATAATGCGCAAATGTAGCGGTCAAATACCTTCAGATATTTATTTTTGGTTAAGGTTTGTTGAAATGATCGGAAATGAGCTCGAGTAATGATCTGATTAGGTGTTGAATACCTAACCCAAACTTGAAAATAAAACATGGTGATTTTGAATGTGAAAGTTGCTTTGCTCAGGTGTGACTGAACCGAGACTTTTTATCTGATAGGACAAACTCTTCTCTTGTGTCAGAGACCAAAGGTTTATTTCAACTACCTTTGTCGAAAACGAAGTAACTTACACTGATTGCTGAATGAATATAAAATAGCAATGGTGTTTGAGTGTGTGTTTGTGAATGTTCTCAACAGGTTCCTGGGGGATTATCTGGAGAATCTGGACAGCTCGCAACTCAGCCTAGCCATATTGACAGGTAAATGTTTCAAATATTACTGTTTTGCAAGGTCTAACTTACAAACAGCGGTTAAATCTTCAATTCTTTATCAAAGAAGGTAGGAAAGAATGAAGAATAAAAGAAAAGAGGGATTGGAGAAAGAAAGACAACTCTTAAATGCTTTGTGCGCTTTGAGACAGTCACAACTGTGAAAAGCGCCTTACAAATACTCATTATTATTATTATTATTATTATTATTAATATTATTATTATTATTATTATTATTATTATAAATGCCCCACAGTAGAGAAACATATGCTCCACTTAATCCATTCAAGAGTGTACACACACACAAACACAAACACACACACACACACACAAACACACAAACGCTGGAGCAGGGGGTCAAAAGTCTGGATCCAAACTTACAATTTTCGAGTTTTTATGTATCCCCCTGATCACATGGGTTTCTTCTGAATCTCTGGTTTTCTTGAAATCTTGCAGGGGAATCAGGGTCTGGAAAACTGCCAATAGATGTGTGAGTGAGAGTGTGAAGGTGTGTGTAGGTGACTCTCTCTATGATCAGTTGGCCAATCCAGGCTAATTCAGGGTGTGAATTCTGACCCAGAACTTGAAAGGCAGTTTAGAAAAATCCAAGAGGTTGCAGGTTCGAATCCCAGTCTGGCTGGTTCTGCAACTGAGTGTCCTTGAACAAGACACTGACCCCAACATGCCACCCAGACACCACGGCTTAAGGCTGCCCACTGCTCCGGGTTTATGATCACTTCACTGGATGGCAGAGCGCAATTTCAATAAGGTCTTTAGTTGGATTTATGGAGTTTATTAAAAAAATGTTTATCGAAGAATTCCTAGGAATCAATCCCAGAACCATGGTGTTGTAAACACCGTTTTTGCAGTGTCAGTGCAGCTGCAGAAAGCTAAAGCTGTCTGTCTTTTTGCATTTCCTTTTCACTTTTCAGGAAATCTCACAATGAGAAACCTTGACGTGAAGGAGGATGCCTTGGTAAGTTGATCCTGTGAAATTGTTTCACGCATTGTTTGACTGAAAATTCTGTTCAGTTAGTTCAGTTATTCCTAAAGGTATTGATCACTGCTGTAGCAAATCTAAACCTGAATGACAGTATGAAATCGCACTGGAGAATGGAACTTTAAAATTACAAAATGGATCAAAAATCACAAAATTCTACGTGATTTAAAAAAAATAAACATTTTCAAAGTATTATATTATTACAAAAACACTTAAATAAGCAAATTATATGACATAAAAAATGTTTTTAAAGAATATCTTTAAAGTTTAAATGTACATTTAAAGTACTTTAAATTTACAAAATCACCCAAATTCGCTAATTCTGTATTACAAAATGCCAAAATGTACAAAGTTCTATACAATTCCAAAATGGCTCAAATTTGCAGATACTCTACGTAGAGTAATAAGAACAATAATACATTTAAAATGCTATAATATTAAGAAATCAATCAAATTTGCAAAAAAAAAAAGATGAAATGAAAAGCTATACATTTAAGCACTAAAAGATAAAAAAAATTGCTAAAACTACCAAAGTTTACAAACTTTAAAATGTTACATTTAAAGTACTACAAGATTACATGTATATGTTTGTATATATTGTATATATTTATTTTTTTGAACATTGTGAAATGAAAATTATTTACACTAAGATTGTTATTCTCGGCACTGCCTGAGTAGCTGCCTGCTGGAACAGCTCCCACTATCTTTCTCCTGTTTTTCTTGTTTTGTTTTTGTGTTTTTGTCTTGTTTTACGACTTTTTATGGGGAAGGTCATTCCTACTGTGCCTATACTCATTATTACGGTTACTTTTATTTACTTTTGAGATGGAAATATTTTTCATTTCTGTACACTATATGTTCACTGTTTCCCTTTATTTTGTCATTGTTACTAGTGGCTGTTCCAGCAATTTTATTTCCCCACTGTGGGATAAATAATCTTTATTCATTCATTCATTCACTTAAAAAACATTATCCTTTTTTTCTATATGTTTTTCTCTAAAGTACTTTAGGATTACAAAATTGCGATAATGCTAAAGGCACACTGACCTAGTCAGACACCTAGAGGGAGATAAACATTTTGTTTGGACTTCTGCCGGACCCTTAGTTTGGTTCTTGAACCCCTGAGCTTAGATGGACGGATGGATGGATGGAAAGACAGCGAGAGAGAGAATGTTCTACGGGTTAAGAAACACTGGTTTAAACCGATGCTCTGAGTGGTGAACTTTCAATTTACAAATTTAACTCCACTGTGTCTGTCCAAACAGAGTAATCTGGGCGTTCCCTTCGACGTCCAGGAAGGACGCATAGGTAAGAATAAAAGCTAAATTCTGTTTATTGTTGTTGCTTGTTCTCATAATTTGCACCGTAAGCCATCAATGGCCACTTTTTAATGGTTTGGTTTGGTTTGGTTGTCATGAGTGGTAATGTACAGTATGATGCCTGTGCAGGTATTTTGGAATTAAACACTTTCTGGACGAACCTGTACAATGAGGTTGTGGAGGTCACGCTGGACGACATCTATCTTCACATAAAACAAGGCAAGTTCTAAACCTTTTAACAAATAGGTTCTCAAAGCAACTTTCTGCAAGTCTGGAATCTTACTCAGGAGTGACTGGTCTATCATCAGATTTGTCCCAATAACAATAAACAAAACATTATTGTATTTTATAAATAATGATGTAAAAAAAAAAAAAAAACAAGTCACAAGCCATCAAATCTCAATCCCATAAAGTATCACCTTTTTTTTTTGGAAAATACTCCATATGTAAGTAATAGTGTGAATGTGTGTCCTGCTCTGTGATTGGCTGTGCAAAATTATGGATTGGAAACAAATGTCATGATTTTTAATGCATGTGTTTTATGACAATGCAGTGAATGAAGAGAGACAGATGCCGATCTCCACGAAGAACGGTGCAGTACATTTTACATTTTCAAATTTCATTTACATTTTTATAATACAAACTGAGGGTTATATTGAATCTTAATTTTTCATTTCTTCTGTGTGCGCATTTTGTCTTTTTGCTTCCAGGCAAACCAAATGAAGAAGCGCAGGAAACATTTCTAAATAAACTGATCAAACAGCTGCGGATGAAAATCTCCAACATTTACATTTACTATGAAGATAAGGTGATGAGTCTTGAACTCCTTGCTAGATTTATTCTTGTAAATTGCACACACATATACTTGTTACAAGTACACTTAATGTGCTAAACCTGATACTTGTAAAGTTTAACAAATGACTTATAAGTTCATATAATAAAATGTATAAAATTAAGACTAATTATCTCATAATAATGACTTGGTGACAAACTGATGACAAAATACAGACTTCGTATTTTACAATAATGACTTGGTATATCATTATAATGACTTAGTATCTCATCAAAAAGGATGTTTACATTGTGGCACAATAAAAAAGACCTGGGATGAACTGACTACCTCAAGAGACAAGGAGACAATCTACAACAGATGGAATGCTAATTGTGGATCTAGAGAATTGGAAGATTTTTGTGTCTAATAATTCTTTATGTATATGTATTCAGAATTTCAACCATCTGTCTTTCAACGTGACCGTACAGAACCTCAATTTCCAGGTACAGTAATCATTAAGTAACTACAGTGTATCAAGAATAAGAAAGCTTCATACTAAAATTTTTTATAAATCCACCCATCCTTTCTCATTGCGAACGCTCACACACAAATCACATTTTTGTCACATACACTTTTACATGCAGTGAAGTTTCTTTAGAGAGGGTTGCAGCACACACACACACACACACACACACACACAAACACACTTTTTGTTTGTCGCGACACGCTTCTCGTGACATGACGAGCTTGTTAAATAAACTGACTGGAACGACTGTTGTGCAGAGGATTTATTCAGTCTTTTAAATATATTATATGTCTTTAGTTTTAGTATAAAAACAAAACAATTTTCTTTTAAAGCACGTCAATTCAAACATTTAGCAATTTACTGTCGCAATTCATAATGTTGAATACTGTATTTGTAATAAAATACACATTTTTAGGGATTAAGTAAATTATGCACACCATATACAATATACACATGAAACTAAAAAGTACACATAATAATTTGTGTCAAACAACTTTATTTAAAATCACACTATGCTATATGTGTATTGGATCAATAACCAGGCATCATTTCATCAATTAAGATGAAAATTCACAGTAAACGTACATTAACACTGGACGTAGAAAATAAACATTGTCAGGTGCTTAAAATAATCATGTTTTAGTTCTTTGCTATAAAGTCATAAATCCTTAAGCGCTGTAATCGTACAGGTACATAACTACAATTATTTTCTAACCAAGAACGATTGAAACAATGCTACGAGATTATTGCTGACGGTACGAGCTTCACTGTATTGCTCGATGAAGTGTGTTTCTGTGTAAATATTGTTTATACCAATGTAAATTTTATTACATTCCATTATTCTAAAACAAATGAAACAACAACACACTTTCCGTGCACATAAGCTGTTAGTGTGAGTATTAATGATCTTATCGTTCTGTACAGTGGCTTCAGATTGTCTGGGACAGGTAAAAGTGAATTTAATTATTAATAAATAACAGTAATTGTTAGAAATGAACAGAAAAGAGTGAGAAAAGAGTGTCAGCGACGACAAAAAACAAAAGGTATTCTGCCAAACAAAAGACGAGTGCTGCCCAAACAAAATTTGGCTGTGTCATTTGTAAAAATAGTAACGTTAAATCAATTTTCTAAATGTAGTAAAGTATAGGTATGACTCTACTTGCTATGTCGATATATGGGTGTACTGTACTCCGGTTGTCACCCTGCCTGCACTAGTTATTGAAATAAACAATAGAGGACACAACGCAGAAACGCACTGCTACATAAAGACGACGTATTTCCATTTATTTGTGATGGGTTGCTTATAGTTACGTGGATACTTGAAATATGCGCATATAAGCACCCCTTAAAAATATATCTTTTTAAGCTTCTACAATTGGGGAAAAATGGGTGCTGATATTCAGGTAAACAATGTATTTAAAATTATTCTTGAAACTAAAGTGTGAGAGAAGAAATTAATCCGTAATCTTAAGGCTTTCCATCCATTGCTGATTTATTATTACAATGTCTGCAGTTGTCGTCTAGATATTTCTCAAAATTTGTTCTTCAGAGAATGAAGGTCTTCTCCAATTGAAAGTTATTCCAATTTCTGATAGACAACATACACTAAGTAAGTGAATAAAGATATAGAAGAGCTAAGAGACAGTGGAGGCGGCAGAGCTGAAGAACAATGATAAAGAACTAGAGATGCAGGTTGTTCAGCAATGGTGACCCTGTGAGATTCGTAAGGCTTGGAATCTATTGCAGTCAAAGACACTGATTTAAATGGCTCAGACAAAGTGACTTTGCTGGCATACAGGATGAAACACTGATGCTTTGTAGATCTGCTATGAGGTTCGGATCTGCTTGTGGCAATTCACTAGCTGTTTTGTTTATTTCACATTTCTCACACTCACATTCTCTCTGGATGGCTCGTGAATTTATATTGGGTTGTAAGGAGTGACGGTGAATCAGAAACTTGTTGTCTGTACTACAGTGTGGCTAATATACGTAGACATAGATGTTCTGATATTTTGTGGATGTGGAGTCTCTGAAGGACCCAGAACATTCTGCTGTAATACTGTTGGTTTGGCGGAATCACGGTTAGGAGGAAGCAGGCACTGGCTGTGAGGTTACGGCGTTCCCATCAGCAGGTAGAAGGTGAGGGCAACGATGAGGAGAAGGCAGAAAGGAGAAGAGAACGTCTGATAGGCTGTGGCAGGCATGAAAATGTCCTCGTATTTGTAGATGCTGATCATACGATCGGACACGGGAGGAGAGTCAGTGTCATGTCGAGTGATGGAACCTAAGACAGAGAGAAAGAGCTCAGTCTTCTCCAGCAGTCAGTCAGTCAGTCTGTCTGTCTATCTATCTATCTGATGTCCATCCATCCATCCATCCATCCATCCAACCATCCATATATCTGTCTCTGTCTGTCTTACCTTCTCTCTCTATTTATCTGACTATCTGTCAGTCTGTTTATCTATTTGTCTGTGTAACTGCCCGACTGTCCATTCATCCATTTATTCATCCATCTCTCTGTCTGTCTATCAATCAATCTATTGTCTGTCATGTCTATCGATGGCACTGCGTTTGAAGTGTAGATCCTTCACCTTGTATGGCGGGTCCCCAGGCAAACAGGTAGTACCAGCTCAGGTGCAGGTCCACCAGCGTTTCCTCTCGTGGGATGTGAAGAGGCCGTTTGAAGCGGCAAGTGACGCGGTTATTTTCAAAAATGCCTTCCTCGTCCCTCGCTGGATTGCGTTTGATTTCTTTGGCCCACTGGCCCACATTGTAAAAGTGATGGATCCGCACTCGTCCGTTGTCGTCATGGACACAGCCCATGACATCATCACCCCCCTACAATGACATCATCACGTGGGTTTGTTCAAAAGCGTTCACGTCTGTCACGTTCGCTTACCATTTTCTTGTCAGAGGAGAAACCCACAGCGACCCAGCCATCGGTGTCGGCGCTCATCTCGTATTCCACATCTGTGCCGATGCGTCTGTAGCTTAGAAAGTATTCGCAGGTCTCCGCATCACAGCCAGGCTTCCCGTATCTACAGTTATAGTAATAGTAAGTAAGTAACTTCTGTAAGTAACAGTGTTTCTGAATGTGAGTGTGTGTGTGTGTGTGTGTGTGTGTGTGTGTCTGTGTCAGTCGCAGAGAAGGCTATGTTTTTATTCAGCTTCAACAAAAGGTGGTTCTCAAAGTTCCTGGAAACCATTTGAGCTCTCATTGGCCTGTAAATGAGGCCAGATTTGCAAAATTTAACTCAAAACTAGCATCCAGTACCTTCAGCATCCTACAGATGGTGATATCACCTCGTCCACCCAAGAAATTACCGACTTGTAGCGAACAATCACAATGTAACGAGTAACAGTAACGTGTCCATTCAAATGTAGTGGAGTAAAGAGTACAGATGCTCAATCACAAATGTAGTCAAGTAGAGAGTATACGTTGCTAATATTTTTGATACTCACAATGTACAAGCACAAAGTAGCCAAAATACTTAAGTAGCAAAGTCCTTTTACTTAGTACTTTAGACCACTGGTTTGAGGGTCAAGATGGGATTGTAGGGCTAAACTATGACTGAACTTGAAATGTGACTGAAACATCCCTAAATAATAGCTTGATGTATTACTTCTGTATACTCATCCAGCAGCGTGACGCTGCACTAGTACAGTGAAAAATGACTGGACCAACTTGAACTGTATTTCCAAGGGCTCACCTGATGCATCCCTTGGTCACTCCACAGTCACTCACTTTTATGCGGGCAAATGGGTCCACGGGGGGCGCGGTCGGGAAGGGGTAACCTATGGAACATCAGATAGCATTCTCTTACTGATGTATTGCTTTCATCTTATGCCTTGTGGCAAACGCTCCAAATCAGTATCCAACCCATCTAGAACCAATGACCGCCACTTCCAAGTAACAATTTATGGATCAAAAGTATGTCTTTTTGCTTATGGCAGAAATGACAGAGAATAAAAGTTTCCCTAAATTATAGTGTGAATCTATTAAGGCATTTTTCCGCTCTATGAAGTTATCCGTCTAACCGTCTGACTGTTGACTATCCATCCGTCTTTCAGTCACTCAATCTATTGGTCCATTTGTCATCAGTCTTCCCATTAATCCGTCCATCCATCCCTCTTCATTTATCTATCGGAGTTTTCAAACGCAAGGTGCTGACCAGGGTGCTGATCAAAGGTGCTTTCTATCAAAGGCGCGCGGTTTTCTGGATTTGACGAGCGAATAAACTACGTACTACAATCGCCATAATTTCTGACATTACAGTAAGACATGTGACTGGTGGAAGACGCTGTTTATTAGCCGCATTCAGCACTTCCAGAAAAGACTTCAGACATACCGAGAATCGGCACAAAAACTGCATTCATAACTCCGGAGCATCGTAAAGCCTCCCCCTCCATCTTACCTTCGTCTGATAGATATCTGGATTCGAGGAACTCGGATGCAAACGTGCTGTAGGAGTCCTTGTGTGTCTCCTCGTGCCCCGGCTCTCCGCGCTCGACGTGGCCTGCGCGCAGCACGTTGTCGTCGGTCGGGCTCCCCGCGACCAACAGCCACATCGTCGCATCCAGCAGCACGGACACCCGCGCTTGCGGATGCAGGAGAAACATGACCGGATGCAGTGAACCTACAGGGGTGATGACGGCGTGTGTGAAGGCGAAAAGACGGCGTTCTGATTTGCCAGGCGCATTCCAGTACTTTTAATAGGTGATGAAGCTAATTAAATTGCTTCCATGATAAAGCGATTCAGTCGCTTCGAGGGGGAGGGGTGTTGGGGTCGCGCGCCGTTAATGAAATGGACCGAACCATTCCGTTCGTGGGGAGTTCTGGAGATAACAATTACTTTTTTCCCGCAATTCCAGTCGGTCGGTGTAAATAAAAACGGGTTATCCTATTACAAATGAGAAAAACAATTCAATTGCACGTATTAGAGTGTCTCTGAAGCTTTACCAATGTGATGCGCAGATTACGCTGTAAATGACTTTCCCTCTTAGAGACATTCTGTATCGTCCATCGCCACTATCGATAGATTGCCAACGTTTCGCGCCAATGACATCGCACTACGTGTAAAGTGGTTACACAAACGGAGGAAAACGATATTAGCAGTCTGTTTGTTTTTTTTTTTTTTTCAAATGTTGTATTTTACGATCTTAACAACAGCCAAATAAACCAAATAATAGTAAACAACAACAACAACAACAACAACAACTATAATAACAATGATGATAATAATAATAATATTAATAATAATTAGATATTTCAGGATAACAAATAATATTCTGGCCGAGATTCATACGTGTTGAATAAACAAGGACCGACCGTGGCAATGGTTTTAAATGCTGCGCCTATTATCAGCATTTTGTACAGGTACACACAATTTACCCACGCGCGCCACTAGAGTGCAGTGTTTCCCCTTTAAACGGAAAAGACATCACACTCAAACCTGCAAAATAACTTTACTGTCATATCTTAGAAAGACACATTTAAAGTTTTTCAGGTCTTCAAAAGTTTTAAACTACGCAACAAAAGAAATAATTTAAACTTCCAGAAAAATAATTTAAACGTTTTCATATTTGTATGTTTAACTGACATAATTTTGGTATTTGAACAATAAACACTTACAGTGTATTTCAACACTTGTATTTCACTTGTAATACACTTAACGTGTATTTCAACGTTAAGTTGCAAGCGTGCACTTCTAGAATGTTATTATATTAAATAAAATCACACATTGTCACATCTATACACACACACACACACGGACGCACGCACGCACACACACACACACACACACACACACACACACACACACATATTACACGTTTATACACAAAGTAAATGTAATGTCATTATTTATTTGATTTTTGTATTCGTAATGTATTTACATTTCTAATTGAAAACTCTGTGTGTGTGTGTCCGCGTGCAACAATCAAACCACTATACAGTATTTTTCACAAAATTACAACATGTTTCAAACAATATGAAACAGCCATAAAAGCACTATAACCCTAACTGCTTACATACACACACACACACACACACACACACACACACACACACACACACACACACACACACACACACACACTCAAGCCTGTGTGCTTGCTCTGTGTCTAATGGCCTTACCCAATTACGGCCACAGTGCTAGAGGAGAAAGGATGATGAGATCCACTAACATGTTAATGAAGAACCTACGGCATACCTGCCTTATCTTAATAACCTAAAACACACACACTCTCGCTCACACGGCAATCCGCCAAATGTCAATTGTGTGTCTCCTGGGTACGTGTGTGAGGTTGTGATTGACACAGAGACAATGGCCTGGGGTTCCATTCATAAACGCAACCTGATGAAGAGAAGGAGAGGAAGAGTGAATAAGGGGATGGGAAACGAGATAAAGGGTTAAATTTTCTACAGTAAATGATCGTTTCTTGTTCAGTGTGGCAATAAATGCTTTCCGATCCAACGCTGTGCTAGAACCACTTCAAACTTTCATTGCTAATCGAACCTACAACAGTGTTGCGAGCTTCTTTGTTTTTTTTACCTCACAAGAAAACCATGTAAAGTGAAATTGAAAATAAAATAACTAATTCATAACTAAATAACTAAAACTTAAACTAAATGTAAGAGGAAGCATGCTCTTATCTCTTTTCTCAAAAATGAGAAAAACCTAAAAAATTTTTAGATTTTAAACTATTTATTGAAACTATTTATTAAGTAACTCAAACAATTAATTAAATTAAATAATTAAATTCATATTGAATGTAGTTCATAATCAAAAAACAAAAAGGTTTTAATACTGTAGTATATACACACACGAGATGACATTTTACTTTATAGAAAATACACTATATGTTTGTTATAGTATATACTGTATAATACACAAATTGAAACAAACACACGTGCTGCATAGAAAAGTAATGGTTAATAGTTTCTACCTCAAAGTTGCTCAACTTTCTCTTTCTGGGAAAGGGGCAAAGACATCATTTTCGTATGACTGTATGTGCTGAAAGGTAAAGAAAAAAGCAAGACCTCACCACAAGCACATTAAACATCGCATCATGTGAGAAGAGTTTGACTCAGTCAGCTGCTGATGGGATCTCCAGGGCTTTCGGTTCACACATCACATATACAGATAGCACCCTTGCGCGCACACGCTCAAATCGCCAGCGCTTTATATGTATCGACAGAAAGAAAAAAGGCGCCATTATTCCAGCCAGGGCGCGTGCGAGGCTTCATCTTAACTTGTCAACAGTCCTTACACCCTGACAGCAGAGAGCGCAGCGGTGACACGGCCATCACTCCGTCTGGCACATAAAGAGGGATCGATAGACGTCTGTGTTGCTCACCGTCTGCAGGAGCCTAATCTCCGCGTCTGCCGTGTCCCCCGGAGCACATTACGGGCACGTGCCGGGTGTTAGCCCATTAATCTGGTGATGGCCGGACATGTAACGGTCCCTCTCCTCGCGGCTCCCACGGGGCACGTGCTGCGGTGACAGATCGTGGCCTGCCCGAGCTCCACTGAGATCTTAATTTCTGCGTTTGAGCAAATACGAGCACACCTGAGCTTTCGGGTTGTCGCTCATTTGGAGTCCGGTCACAGACATCTCCGCTTTATCTGAGCGGCCCTTGATTGCTATTTGATCCCGGGGCGTTTGCGGCATTCCTTTCCCGCCGCGCGAACCTTCTCGCTGTCAGTGTGTTTGCCTGGCAGTGTTTGTTTCGGGGGTTATCCACGTGTACTCGGCTAATCCGATCGGTTTGACAGAGGCTGTTAGAACACAAATGCCCGCGTGCTCCAATCAATAGCGTCATTAAACGCGAATTAGCGCTAACTCAATCAAACCGTGCGGTTTTGGCGCCATCCGCGGTCGTTTACCATGGTAACCGATTGCTAACTGACACGCGGGTCTTTGTGAAGTGTCAGACCGCTGCCCTCAGGATGGATGAGAAGGGATGATGGGGGTCTCGGTGGTCTGCTCAGATAATGCAGAGTGACTGGGATGAGAGCTGATTGAGCGAGTTTCACTTTATCCTGATTATGTGTTGAGAACGTGTGTTGAGAAGAACTAAGTGTTGATGCACAACGGATTCGTTGTATTTTTTAATTATGATAGTTTTAATAATTGTGTTACAAAAGAACACAATTTTTGTCAATGTTGAAAAACAAAGCAGAGTGAGGTTAAGTATAACAAATTTTAAGAGATCGAAAGGGAGAGTGAATGTGTGAGTCAGAAAGACTAAAGAAAGATGAAAAAAAGAGAAATAACCGAACATAAAGTAAGAGAGGGAAGAAAAAAAAAAACGCGAGAGGATTTATGCTTATAAAAGAAAGAGAGTACAAGAACTTCCAGGAAATGCAGGGAAAGAACACAAACAAAAAAAGAGATAAAGCAAGAAAAGGAAATATTAGTGAGGGCGATTGACCAAATATCTTTCATTATTCTCTAAACACTGTCCTGGTTTTATCAACCGTTCTTTTAAACTATAACACTGTTCTACTGAATGCAGCAGCAGCATGACGGCCAGTAAACAGCAGTCCTAATATATTAGGTTTGCCCCCCGCATCCCCCCTCGGCCCTGCAGACAGATTCTCTAATGAGAGACCAGCGCATTTCTGTACTAACATCATTACCGTAATCACAGACACTGATGAGGTTATCATCATTATTACCGTGTACACGCACGCACACACACACACACACACACACACGCACACGCACGCACGCACGCACGCACACGCACACACACACACACACACACACACACACACACAGAGAGTCACGAGCATAAATAACTCACCACTGGAGTGTTTGTTAGCATAATTGATGGAGATATGAAAATAACCTGCAGTTCCTGCTGTAATTGGTAGGTATGAGATGTGATGAATTTATAAAACGCCGCATACTAACTCCTAATTAATACACACACCGCAGGAGAGTCGCTAAAGGATTCTAGCAAGCCCTAGTTCGATTTGTCAAATCTCCAACATCCCAAAAATTTGCAAGGTATATATATTTATAATCTGTGGATTCAATATAAAAACAGTTTTCAATGTGCAATAGTCTACCACTCAAATAAACCTGTTTGTACTGTAAGTACGCAAATATAAGCACATCCACAAAATATACAAACACAAAATAAAAACTCCAATAATGGGCAAACAAAAGCACCTTCTTACTTTCTTGTGTTCTGACTTTCCAGAAATCAAACATTTATTTGACTAAATCCTAAACCTGACCCATATTTAACTTCAATGCCGTTTTACTTGAATAATAGACTAAAAATAGTTAGATATTATTTCTAAATGTAGCTGAGTATAACTACAATAGGGGGTGCTATGATGTTATGTCCATAGATGGATGTATTCTGGGTTTTCACATGGTACCACTCCGCTGCATCAATATGTGTTTATTTATTTCTCTTATTTGGGGAAAAGTGTTACGTGTTTATTTCAGTTATTCAGACAAAAAAAGCATGTCTGTCAGCCGCCAGAACCATTATTTAAAGAAACAAAAGAGGCCTTGCTACATAAAAACAACGTACAGTATTTCTATTTATTTGTCCTTGGTCCTGACTTAAAATCTGGAAGGGTGCTTATATTTACGTGCATATTTATAATATGTAAATATACAAACACCTCCAGTTTTTAATAAAAAGTGCTTATAAAATTGCTAAAAAATATATTTTCAAAGGTAAGTAATGCAGTGTAAGCCGCCGTGGCTAAACGCATTGCCTGACTTTAGAGGATGTGACGTGAAAGTGAATATTCTGACCTCTTTCCTCTTTCTATTAAATTGCGTCTTTGGGAACCTCGGTCCAGATGTTTGCAATGGAATGATTTCCCTTGAGTTGGTTCCTCCTCTTCTGATATATATTGTCTTGAATTCAGTAATTGAATATGTAATGCATCTGTTTGGGGAAAACAAAAAGAAATGTAGAAGGATGATAAGGAAGTAATTCAGCTTCATTGTGATCTGTGATTGGTCGGGCACTGATCCAGGGTGTGTCTAACCTTCTGGCAGCGCTGTCCACGACTCGCCCTGTACCATCTATTCCAAAGCCATTAATCCAAAATCAGCAAAAAACAATCACAAAAAAACAATCACACATCAGTTTCATACTAAACAATCAATCACAACATTGTGTGTTCTTTCCTAGATAAAGACCACCAGGACCTCGGGACGCTGTAGAACCGCTAATTAAAATGTGGAATCTCTCTGGCTAGGGATATGCTCATCATCTGATCATGTTCTCCAGCCTTGGTCGAGCCCCTGAGCTGTGATTATCTGCTCAGGCAGCGCTGGGACCACACCAGCCTCTAGTCTAACCCCTGCCTGCCAATAATTAGCCCCAGTTAATTACAGCCCAACTGCAGGTTAAGCTAGTGAAAACCACCCAGGAGAGACCCTCACTTCTTCAGGTAGACACACTCGCCAGCTCCTCAAGAGGACGCTTTTATGAGCTCTGCCTGATCGGCGTCAATATTGAAACTGACAGCTGACAACACTGGCGCTGGTGTGTGTGTGTGTGTGTGTTTTTTCTGCTTTACTGCTCAAGTTCTTCACTTGATGTAGCCCGAATAAATGAAAGGGCATCTGACGAATGAACGTTTCACCATCCTTTTATAGCAACTACTTTTCCATTTCTGGGTCAAAGGGACACACACACATTGAGTAATTTCTCAGACCGTAAATGTTTTAAGACTGACCAACACACACACACGACCAACCAGCCAACACACCGACACACACTTTACTGACCAACTAACCAAACAACACATTCAAAGACACTTAACCAAATGACCAACATGGCCATCCATCAATCAACACACTCACACACTACCAACACACCAACTAACCAAAAAATACACACACTCTGTCTCTCTCTCACACACTCGACTGAACATCAACATAACCACAAAAAAAACAACTAATCACACACACATCAGAAATGGTTTATGTAAATTGTTGAGGTTGTAAAGTGGTTTAACTGAGTGTGGAGTCTGAACTGAAACATTCCTGCAGCTCGTGCTGGACTCTGTGACCCAGTGATGGTGGAGTCATTAAAATCTTCTAACCTTCATCGCTCATGGGAATCTGGACGTTTTCACAATTAACCCCAGCGGCTCCTAATGGGCCAATTAGCAATTACACACTGTTTTAGAGTCATTGCCCGTGTGTAATCCACACCTCAGGAACCTGTTAGAGTCCCGTCTCCGTCAACACCACCATCCCATGCACCTTCACTTTACCAAGGCCGTACCCATTTGTAGGTTTGGAGAGATTGTTAGAGGGGAAAAAAACATTTAAAACAGAGGGAATTTCACAATACGGTACAGATCATTCCATCCAGAGCTAGTTCAGAAGATATCTCTCAGTCCAAGGTCTCTGATGACCGTATTAGCTTGAACTACACTTCTATTCCACCACGTATGTGCATCATACACACAGAAAAAGAAGAAATTAACAAACATTCACGTGAAACATCAATCAGAGCTGCAGAAAATGGATGATATCTGGACTGTGGGAGGAAAGCGGTGACCTGGAAAAAAACCCATGCAGACTATTATAAGAAGAACAAAACCACACAGAAAGACATAACAAAGAGCATTGTTGCTGGGATCTAACCAGTAAAGAGGTTTTTTTTAGAAATTGTATCAAGTATTAGAAGGAAAATAAGATGCTAATTTACCAATTATTATATATGTATTTGAATATATAAGCACATTTAGGTGAACATTTGACAAGATGACAATTTTATGCCAGAACAAAAGCTTCCGATCTCTACTCAATATCATAGTTTTGCTTTTGTTCTTGCTTTTTTTCCTAATATGATGGTAAATTTCCGCAAGCCTTATTTTAGGTTTCGTTTTTGGAAACAGTTCCATTACTATAATGGTCAATTTAAGCAACTTTCCTAGATCAATATCCCTTTGAGGACGACGGTGCCCACGTTTCTTCACTAAGTGGGCAAAAACACAGACACAAATGTGGTTCAACTCGGCAGCTGATGACTTTGAGTGGAAGTTTTTCTTGGGGGAGCGCGCGTTGGGTTTATCAGAGCGGTCTCTGAATGAATGGCTAACCCTCGCGCCCTCCTTCTTGGCCGTCTCTGTAATTCCAGCGCTTCCATTAGACGCTGTATTGATAACGGGCATTAGCATATTTATGGTGATGGCGGGAACGTTATTGTTTGTGTTGGTTATTAATCTTCCCTCTGAGCAACTGCTCTGACAGCTCAATCTATCGCGCCATCGCGACGCGCACTCTCACGCGCCGGTCGCTTTCAAGTGGCGCGCGGCTTTTGTTTGAGGGTAAATAGGCGGTGTCGGGGGGCGCGAGACGAGCGTTGATTGACGCGACCCCGTCAGGTGAGCGCTGATCTCCAGCTGAG
The DNA here is from genome assembly GCA_028031935.1 of Paedocypris micromegethes. Classification (NCBI taxonomy): domain Eukaryota; kingdom Metazoa; phylum Chordata; class Actinopteri; order Cypriniformes; genus Paedocypris; species Paedocypris micromegethes. Next base: position 14,706,756 of record CM051501.1, on the reverse strand, counting down.
TCGAGGGCTCGTTGGCATCACTGTCAGTCTGCCATCCGCTGCCAGCATGCGCTTCTGTCGATTACAGTAGGACAAACCAAATTAAAATGATTGACTTTTTAGTGAACACCCGCGTTAATGCAGCACACACGGCTACAACTCCTCTGGGTTTTTTTTTTTTAAATAGACTTGAGAAAAGCGCGCCTGTACAATAAAGCGCGCGTTTGGAGACCGACGTGTTGCGTCAGTGCGATCCTTTTTAGCTTGCCATACACTCACGAGGGGAGTCGTTTCGCGCCCGAGGGGTCGGGTGGGGGTAGCTGAGCGTTTAATCGGGGGTCTCGGGGGACTTGTGAATATGCCTGGTGTCACTCCGTCTGTGTGAGTGACAGCTCGCTGATTAAGGGCCAACCGAGGGCTGGAAAGCAGCCAGGACCACCGGAAACCAGTTTGATTGGTTAAAGAGATGGTTTGTAACTCGTGATTGGAGGATGTGCTGATTGATTTATAACAAAAATAAGGCCGCACTAAATTAAGGTTTGGGTGTTAAAGGTTTAATTTGCATGTGCGTATTAATGTGCTTTTGACGTTTTAATTATTTGCATCATACATATATCGAATTTTAAAATAGCAGTGAGAGCATGGTGTGCTAGCGGTGTGAAATCGTTGGTTTACTAGAATCAAAAACGGTTATTAATTATCGTAATAACTTACCTAAATTGTACGGTGGTAACGGAAATAATTCCGAGTTTTATATTATTGAGAAAGTTTTTCGAGAATGTTTTGGTTCAAATTAGAAGTTTGTTAAACGTTAAGTCAATTATTAACTCGAACAAGTGTGTCATTGTCTCCAACAAAAACTTTTTTTTAATGTAAACTCCAATGCAACACCACGTCCTGGAATTCAGGAATAAATATATGTTTAATTATCTATGTTTTAGATGCTATAATAAAAGCAGTACATAAATAAATTACGCTGTGGTGCTCATAAAACACAGTGTAAAACTAAACCGGTTTTAGTTTGTGCATGTATTGAAATAAAATTATGCAACCGAGGCCTACGATACATCCGCATGGGACTTGTCTATTCTCCATTTGACAGATAATGTTTCTTTATCTGTGGTGATAAATATGGAGTTTTATTGAGGCCATCACTTTGCTCATAACAGGCCATGCAGGAATGTAATTGATTGCTATTTTTATTTAAACCCAGCAAGATTTTTATTTGCTTTATGCCACAAATGTAAATCAAAGTTCACCCCTCGCAATGCAGAGGAGTATTTTATTGAAGTCATAAACATTTAAATCGTAATTTGCAAGCATGAATGTAAGAAAACACTAAAAGATGGCCTGTGAATACAAATTCTAACATATTCACAATACAAAGCATGAAATCGAGCCACAAATCAGAGAATCCAAATAAAATAATCCTAATATTATATAAAATAAGAATGTGTAATACACAACAATTTTTAGGTGGATCTGAAGGTAAGCATGATGTGAATTCGAATCTGAAGCTCATGGCTGTGTATTCTGCAGTGAAGGTTGTGCATTTTGCCCTTGTTATCGCAACCCCTTGATTTACACGTTCGCTGGCCCCATAACCCCACTTTATTTCTTATGTATGATTAAAACCCAATCAGCGGACGGCTAAAAATAAGGTCCTCATCTTTAACCCATTCTGTCTTAATGAGGAAATGCAACAAGAAAAAAAAACTGCTCCCAATCTGCCAACAAAACGGATGTGACAGTGGCGATGCCATACATCTGATGCAAAATTACAGCCGATTTAAGAATACCACCCTTGTTTATCAATTTAGCCCCAGACCCAAGTGCACTCACCTCGGAAATGTTTTCAGACAATCAATTTCCAGCAAGAAGGGAAAGCGATAAATACTAGGTGGCAGTGGCGTAGTGGGTAGTGCTGTACCCTCGAGGCAAGGTCAGGGTCTTTCAATTTGGAACGAGTTCTCCTCGTGCCTGCGTGGGTTTCATCCGGGTCTCCAGTTTTATTCCACAGCATAGACACATGCAGGAGAATGGGAGTCTGGAAATTTGTCCATAGGCATGAGCGAGCGAGTGTGTGTATGGTAGTCTGTGATTGGTTGTCCTACAATAGATGATGTGTCCAGGGTTCAGACCCAGAGTTGTTGGGATTGAACCAGAGAAGGAAAGTGGTTTTCGAAAAGTAAAAATAAAATACAGTACTTAATATAAATACAGATGAGCGCACACATACAGAAATCTAGACATGTACACATGAAAAATACGTACTGTATTATATATAGAATAGAGCTCAATTTTTATTATTGCGAATATATATCTTTAAATTGAAAACAACAAACACACCCTCTAATTAAAGCAGGCCTTCAGTCTGATATCAATAGTTGCTCTGCTCGGCAACACACACAGCCAGTAACAACCTCAAACTCAATACAGCATTTGACCTTCAGTGTCCTATAGAAACTTCCTCCATCTGCAGAAGCAAACTTGTTAGGGCCGCACTTGTTTGTGACTTTATTAACTCTTCTCAGCCTCCATTGTTACCAGCACAAAAGCAGAGAGACTCGGCACGACAGGGGACGGAAAACTTCTCAGATCGATTATTGCGCTAGAAACTTTCTAATGGCGCTTGGCATAAAACACAAACACAAGCCGTCCTCGAGCCTCGCCATCACACAGTAGATCAATGGCAGCGGCACAAAATAATTCATTATTTTCCGGCTCGCACGAGTCCTGCACATTCCTGCGCGGCTCGGAGCGAGGCTCGTATTGTCCTACAGGCTGATCTCGCTGCCCAGGTTAAGTCTGAATGCCCGCGCTGCTCTTTTCCTTCATTAGACACACATACTTTCAATACATACTCCATGGCGACAGGCCTGGCATCAGGATTGGCCTTTGTGATGTCATGATGTCAACGGGAAAGCTGGAGGACATGATTATGGAGTTGTTCAGTGAAGGCCTGCAGTGAGAAGTGGCGCTGTACCCGCTCTCTGCCCGCCTGACCCATGCGCTGCTTGAGTTCCGGGTCCGTGATGAAGTTCTGCATGGCTTCGGAGAACTGCTCCGGTGTGGGGTCACAAAGGAAGCCGGTCTCGCCGTGCACCACAGACTCCAGGGGTCCGCCCGAGTTGACGGCGATGACAGGGCATCGCGAGTACATGGCTTCTACGGGCACGATGCCGAAATGTTCATTGCTGGGTGTGTAAAGCACACACGTGCTGTGGTGGAGCAAAGACAGCTTTTGTTGGTCAGAAAAGGAGCGTAAGAAGGTCACGTGGTCCTCCAGGCCAAGAGATGTCACTAGTGAGCGCAGCTCCCGATAGTGCTCGACATTCTCTGCCACACGCTCATCATAACCCCCAGCCATTACAAGGTGCACGGACCTCCAGTCTCTTTCCGAAAGACACCGCTTTAATGCTGCTAATGCATTCAGAGCTAACGGCAGGTTCTTCTTGCGTTCATAACGGTTGATGGACAGAAAGAGGATGCGCGGACCCTCGGGAACAAGTCCAGACCAGTCTTCTACTTCACCGTCAAAGGCTGCAGAGTTCAGAGAGGGATACAGGACATCAGTGTGGATCTTGGCTAGTTTGGGGAACGTTTGCTTGAAGACGTTTGCAGTGAATTGGCTATTCACCAAAACGCAATGGGCCATGCCGGTGGTGAGCTCCTCGAACCAGTCGATAGGAGCGCGATATATACGTTTAAGAGTGGAGTGGCGAGGAGTCAGCAGTTGGTCGGGGAAATGACAGTAGAACAAGACTTTTTTACTGCGCCGTGCCAAGCGTAAAAATGGAATGCATGCGGACACCTGTGAAATAAGCAAATAACCACCGCTGAAATAGACATTAGAAATGCAAATTATACACAGTACAAGTATGTTACAGTCAATGTGTGAATTCAGGCATTTGAGAAAATCAACAAATGAAAATACAAAGACATTCTATACAATGCCTGAAAGTTAAACTGGCAGAATGTCTAACAAACTGCGCAAATAATGATAAAAAACAAAACAAAACGTCTGCTACATTGGGCAAACATTGATCACAGAAGAGCGGTGATCATGAAGACGCCTTGTGATGTGAAGAAGAGTGTACAGCACAGTTTGGCTTGCGATTTTTCCTTTCGAATCGTTACCTGATCACAGAAGACGACGTCAAACTCTTCTCCACTGAGCACCAGACAGATTGCCACGTAAATCATGCGGATGTAGGCGCAGAGGGCATGGAAGTAGCCGAACACACTGGTGGGCAACCAGTCGCCCTTACACACCACAGGGAGGTCTGACGAGAGGGTCTCGGAGAAGCAGTGCTGGGGGTCATAGTGAGCTGTCCAGATCTGAACGCCGCAGCCACGAGAGCGCAAAGCCACCGCTGCGTCCACCACCAGCCGCTCTGCTCCACCAATACCCAGATCAGGGTGCAGGAACACCACCTGGACCATCCTGTGTCACATGACCACATCTGTATGTCACTCAATTAATCAAACCGAATACAACAAACTGAATCAAACAAATAACCTTCAAACATACCTACAAATCACTTCATATCAATCAGTCAGTCAGAAAGATGACACTAAATTAATCATTCAGTCGATTGATATATTGATCAAATTAATCATTCCATCAGCTACTCATCAGTCAAACAAACAATCAATCAAAAAAGCAAAACAAAAAACAACTACAATAATTCAATATTTCAATCAACCAGACAGTCCAGTTAATCAAACTATGATAAATCATGAAATCAAGTCAGTCATCAGTAATTTATTACTTAAAATGCAATCAATCAATCAAATCAATTCAACAAACAAACAAACAAACAAACAAACCAGTCAGCTGATAAAAACCTCAATGAAATGGATTACAAAACAGTGAATCTACACCACAAAACATACGTACTAGACAACGATTTGTTTTATACTTTTCACTCTATAGATGAACATTTGAAAAATCGCAAAAGCACAGCCAAGATGTTTAAAACTCATTACACCTTCAGTTAAGAACATACATTTAGCGAGATGCTTTTTTTCTTGATTGCTAAAGTTCTTTCTGCGTGTGCTCTCTGGATGAAAATAAAATCGTTAAGGTCATGATTATTTATTAAAGCAATAAATAATACCTTAATTCTCGTCTTTACCCAAACAGCTCATCTGACCGCAAGCGCCAGCAAACCTATATTAATCTGTGATCTGGAATCAGACTTCCGGTTTGAGCCAAAATGTCTTCCCGACTCTGGCCACGTCACCCACACGCGTAAGGCGACTGAAGAGTGCCACGATTTTATTTCCCTCAAATCAGAATATAAACACGATCCTTTTCGATGTATTTTATGGCACCGGATTTTTTCCAATATGCTTTGCAAATAAATCATCAAAATAATAGAGAATTCGGCTAAGATTAAAATGAAGCGTTTTCATTTTAAACAGGCGGACACCTAACAGGTCCTTCCTTTGGCTGTCGTGGCCTTCTCGCGGTGACGTCATCACTGAGCTTTCTCCTTTAGTGGTCTGAGTCCACAGCGTTCAGTTAAGTCATCCAAGCAGAATCAGTCTTTTACACGTGTGAATTATCAAAGTTTCAGCAAAAATGGTGAGTTCATTCGAGTAATGTTTTTGCGCAAATTCGGGTAATGATTTTTTTTCAGGCTAGTATCATATCAGCCCATTACTCACTGTATCGCCGCTCCGTTATCAGACTATTTTACTGTCGTTTGTTTGCATTTTTTGTTCTTTGAATTGAAGGCTCCTTTATATGTATTTTATGTCTCTAGTGAAACTAGTCGTAATTTATAAATTGTATTAACAGCAACAGCATCTTTTCCCAAACGCTTAATTAAATCAACTGACAAGGAGACGTGGCACATCAAACCGAGCAAATGTTTCCTAAACCGTTCATACAACCAACATTTAGACTCCAAAGTTTAAAGTCATTACTTTTTAGCTGATTCTTATAAGGGGCTAACTGTTGGAATTTTCAAACCACATTGTTCCAATGCTTTTACTCACACAGAGTTTGTCGATCTATGACCGTATCGAATTGTGCTCTGCATTTAACCGTCCAGTGAAGTCACTCACTCACTCACTCACTCACTCACTCACTCACTCACTCACTCACTCACTCACTCACTCACTCACACACACACACACACACACACACCACACAAACACACACACAGACACCCACACACAGACACACAGACAACAGACAGACAGACGGCAGCCTTGAGACTTGGTGTCTGAGGGGTCAGTGGCTTGCTTAAGGACACGTGGCTGTAGAACACACTGGACCACCTCTGGCAGTTGTTGTGTGTGCAGTTCTATTTAACACATTTTATCATACAATATTACTACTTTTTATGTCTTGAAGATCACTCACAAACTGATTGGTTACCTGATCTTCACATACTAATAAATGATAACTGTTTATATCTAATTCACCATGCCTTCTCTCCTCCAGCCTGGACCAGCATCTAGTGCGACAAACGTTGGTGCGTCTAGCCGCTCACCCAGTAAGACTGTAGCACCCCGAACGGCTGGAAGCTCCGTCAGACAGAGGTTGGTGACCTCACTCTCACTTCAGTGTAGGGCTGCAACAAACGATTATTTTGATAATCGATTAATCTATCGATTATTAGAACGATTATTCGATTTGTCATTGATTATTCCAATGATTAATCAGTAGGTTTTGAACGATTATTCAGCTATTTCAGCAAAGATAAAACAACGAGTTTTACCACCTTTTTAATTAAGCAATTCACTTCTGCTTTAGAAATAATTGAATTTTTTGTTTTAATATACTTTGAATCAACTAAACGGGTCACTTTCTCTGAGTTTTCTGATTCTGTCCAACTCAAATTACACACAAATGCCCTCTAAGCATTGTTTTACACATTTTGTTCCAATTCAAAAGTGAAAAAATAAATGATTAGCTGCATTGCAGACAATAAAGTTCCATGTGCACATATCTTGACAGCAGCTTCATTTTTAAAACAAGAGTTCAGGTATTGGGTAATATTGGGTAAAGATTGGGTAATATTATAACTATTTTAAAAGGTAATATTGTTAAAGAATTTGGATAAAATATTGGTCATTGTTTGCAGTGACAACTATCCCAACATGGAAACATACATAGAAGAGCTACAAACATTAGCTAGTAAAGTTTCTACAGCCTATTTCTAATGTAAAAATATAGAAAGTTGCACTTTAAATAATTAGGTTATGTTCTTCACACATGGGAATGGTGCTGTTTATTAATATATTATATTTATTGTTTCATAAAGTGTTAATAAATAAATACAATGTAATAAATTAGTGTTTATGTGTCTGACTTAACACGCAAGTCATAGTATTACATTATAATGTGATCCACTTTCACCTTGTGTGAAAACCAGACCAGTTTGTTTTGTGAATTATTTTAGCCTGTGATTTCAGTTGTTGAAATAGTTTTACTTGGATAACATTAAACAAATATACTGTACAGTGTTTTTATTATCAGAGACTGTGCGTTATTATAAGTAGAAAACATCAAGTTGTAAAATAGTTTTGCAGCCGCTTGAGTTTAAGCTCTGAAACATTAAAAGCACAGAGTTTAACCTGGAGAAGCATCTGGCATTTTTAAATACGTATTACTCTCTCTGCCAGCGGTTTGCAAACTCTGCTTAAAGATACACTATACAGTATTCTTCACTACTCAGACCGATAAAACCACGCGACAAATCCTTCCCGTATTGATACAAAACGGGACACGCAATTTAATTCTCAAACGCGGGACGAGTGTGTGTTGTAAAGGACGAGTGGCGAGTCAGCCGAGACGCTTCCTCTTTAAGTCTCCAACATGAGCGTTATTCTCCCGTGAAAGGCAAGTTCCGCCGCGCATGTATTGCACACGACAGCATTTTTGGTGTTGAGTTGTAAAACTTTCCAACACCTTATTAATTCGGATTCGTTTGCACTCTGTCATTATTCGCGCTGTGTTTTCTTCTGCCGCTGAGCCGTAATACCGGGGGCGCTGCATTACACTTAGCGCCACTGCGCCGTAGTGGTCATATCGCGATATTGCAGGCGCTTTCATTAGGTCACATGACACCAACGATTTATCGACAACAAAAATATTTGTCGACACATTTTTATTGTCGACATTGTCGATAATGTCGATTTAATCGTTGCAGCCCTACTTCAGTGTCTTGACCAATATGTCTACTCCAAACCAGGTTTTCACAACACTTGTCATTTGAGAGCAGCGTAAAGAATTTTGTTGGGCACTAATTTTACATGATTTGGGAAAATCGGTTCATATACTTGGTTAAAAAATGTTCTGCGTGATAGTGTTTTTTTTATGCATCGGTTTGGTTATGGAAAATTACTATCACTGTTTTAAAGTTTATTAAAAGTGAAAGTTTTATTTGATTTTCAAATTTATTTGATTTGACAATATGGCCCCAGGGCCCAACAATGACCAGGTCTGCTCTATATACTCTGGGTGAGTGTCTGTGGAGCCAAGGTTAGGGCCGGTCATTTCCGTGGTTTCATTTCACTTTGCAGAAATTACCAATAGATGTCTGGCCATAACTCACCCTGCTGTTTCATTGGCTGTCACAGGAAAGCCCCCAGCAGCGGTGCTCGTGGTGGCGGCCGCTCCACAGCTTCTGCTGGCACAGGAGGGATGTGGCGCTTCTACACCGAGGACTCACCAGGACTGAAAGTGTAAGTGGAATCAGAACAATGCATCATCTGAACGCGGCTACCAGGCATCTGGGCCCGCACAGATAGTTCTGCAGAAAAGGCGACGAGAAAACGGTCATTTGTTATTCATGCATATGACAATAATTTAATTGTAACAGCATTTCAAACTTTCAAGTAGGTTTGAGGTGTTTATTTTTTTTGTACACAATGTTTTGAAACACAATCCTCTATCGTATGACATGATAAATCTTTTTCTGTTATGTTCAATAATTAAACAAATACAATAGTTATGGAAATCGAATTAATGAACAAAAAGATATGGAGAATTATTTAACAATTTTCTTTTAATTATGTAACATCAATGTTCAACTGGCTTTTGTTAGGGGAATATTTTGTTTCCCTCAATCTCACGAATTCGCTGTACGATGGATCTTTCCGTCCGAAACTTAAAAAAACAGTTTAAAAAAAAACATCTAAAAATAAAAGACCTCAACACAAGGTTTTTGTGAAATCAGATGATTTCGCTTGCCTGTCGCTCATTTTCCGTTGTGTCCATCAGACTCCCAGACTCCAGTTTATTAATACTATAAAGCAAAACAAAGTTCGCATTAGCCAATCACTAGCACGTACTAGAGATAAAACAGAGTTCACTCCCTTGTCGTCACATAACAACCGTCAAGGTTTTCTCACATTCGGACAATGCACACACACATAGAAACCGAAAGTTAGAAATGGCTCACACATCTGGCTCTTCGCTCCTCTTATCACACATTTTTTTCAAACTAGATAAGGAGCTAAGTAGCGAGGCCTTTGTTTGCCCTTCTTCACACAGGCCCCGAATCACACATACACAAACCGGAAATGACATAGAAAATGTTACCTCTTTTCAAACACTAATTATACTACTACTGCTCTTTCGGCTTTTCCCTTATCAGGGGTCGCCACAGCGAGTCATCCCTTTCCACCTCATTCTATCCTGAGAATCTTCCACCCTGACCCCAGCCAACCTCATGTCCTCTCCTACAACATCCATATCTCCTCCTTGGTCGTCCTCTTGCTCTCTTCCCTGGCAGCTCCATCTCCAACATTCTTCTACCAATAAAAGTTTTATAAAATCAACTGCTTTTTACAGTATTTAAATAATAAAAACAAATAATAGGGGATTTACTTGACAAGTAAATGATTGTTTTACAGGCAAATGGATAACAGCAAAAATTGAAATTCTGTAGAATATAGTAGTAGATGTAAAATACATTTTGTTTTACTTGCTCCTTAAATAAACTTAATTATTGAAAGTGTTGGAAAACTACTGTTAATTTATGACTAAAGCCACATTAAACAGGATGAATTTGAAAAGAAGCCACACAGAGGCTCATTTTTAATTCATCTACTCAACAACAGGAAGTGACATGAAGGGGAGGGGCCGAGTGTTCTGGGAGGTTTAGCATTTATAGGGATAAACATGAAATTTTAACGACAGGAAATTGGCCACATGGGCTCAACCTCCATGTATTTGATGTCCTGCTGACGTCCCCCCATAGCGGTGGGGTGTGTGTGTGTTGGGGGGGGGGCACTTTTACGGCAGCTTTTTCGATTAGGGCTAATGTTTATTCATTATTGGCTTAATGCAGCGCCACTTTGGAGAGAACAGCTCGACGCGTCAGGATTGACCCGCGCGTGTCAGTTTTAGTGGTTCTGTTGGGCTACATGTGTGAAGTACTTCTCGCAAGTGTGTGTCTGTTTTGAGCTTAATTAAAGTTCTGGAAAAGGTCACATCAATTAAAGCCTGAGGGGTGGGCCTTCGGTCGGCATGGCTACGCCGCTGCTTAGCGACCCAGGGGATGGTCAGTTCCTGCTTTAATAACGCCGGCTCGTTAACCGTATCCCACTCTCCGGCGTTTATAATCCTAATTACTGTGTCACATGACCACGCTAAGTCCTGATTGGTCCACTGGGAGGAAGTTAGGACCACTGGACGAAGCTTCAAGAACTTGTCGACCACTGAATGCGGTTGTGGTATTTAAATATTGTCTTTAAGGAAAGCAAATTAGCGTAATTTAATTCTGATTTATTTCTAATTTTGTGAGGTTTTTTTTTTTTTTCATATTTTCTTGTGGTTAATTATGCCGGCTAATTGGAGACCGGTTTTGTGTTTTCCAGTGGCCCAGTACCGGTTTTGGTGATGAGTCTCTTGTTCATCGCATCTGTTTTCATGCTGCACATCTGGGGGAAATACACCCGTTCCTGATTCACATCCTCCTCTGGACCCTGAAGCCCGGCACCGACTCTTAAGCCATTGGACTTTGGACCAAACTCATCATCTTCCCAAGACCCTAGTCTGAAAACATCCCCTCTGTCTCGAGGGTCTTTCACCCATGAATTCATCCAGCCACTACAAGCATTTAGAAAATCTGCTTTTTTTTCACATTTCATCAGTTTTTTTTTTGTAAATTGTACAATAAAATACTGGAAACTATTGCAGATTATTTTTTTGTTTTCATGATGAATAAGGGAAGACAAGGAAGATATGTTGTCAAGCCGGATGTAATATTGAACACATGTTATTATTAATTATTACATTTCATAATGTTTCATTAAACATGCCATTCTTTAGATCTTTTTCATACTATTATATTAATATTATATAATATAATGAAATCTATTTAATATAATATCATATTATATTAAGTGTATTGCATTAATAGTTTACCGTTAAATAAGATGTGAATGTGTATATATGTGCACTCACACACGGTTTACAAATATGTGAAACACACACATACATACATATACATATATATTTATATATATATATATATATATAAATGTTTTTTTCCACTACAAAATAAGTAGAACTGAATCAAATTCCTTGCTTAGGCCAATAAAACTTTTAAAATTTTAGCACTTCTAAATTTCAGAGATTGATCAATGAAGCAACAAGTTGAAAAATAAAGGAAAAACATTTTTGTGTGTGAATTAATTGTACGTCTTAGATGCATATACATATATTAATTAATTACCTGTATGTATAAGAATATTCAGTATTCAGAATATTCAAACCTCACAATCAATACCTTTATTGGTCTCTACTCATTTATACTGTGAAAGGTAGATTAAATACCAGTGATGTAATTTAACAAAAACATTTAAAACACAAAGATGCTGCTGCAACGACGAGCGATCAAGCGGTTCCCCTGGCGGCCTGTGGGGGGCGCTATGACCCGCTGTTGCAGCGCGAGTTCAGCGACCCCTCGGTGTCTGAGTGTGTGTTCGAGTCAGCCCTCTTCATTATTCATGTCCTAACCGAGAGTAAGGTTTCCCTCTGGTTTACTCCAATCCCCCACAGCCACAAACACAGTCGGAATTATTCAGTATCATCTTAAAAATGGATCCATATGGGCAAGGAGCGGATGGCCGTGTGTGTGTAAAACACAGATCGCATGAAGAGCTTTAATTGTTGTCTTCTGGGGTCTATGTGCTACTTTAGGAAACCCAGTGTTTATGATTAATGCATCAACGTACATTCGTTTCAATCTCTGCACAAACTCAAAGAAGCTTGAGAAAGTCTCACACACGCACACACACACACACGTTGTGTCACAAATTAAGTTTTATTATCAGCTTGGTTATTTTATGGTTAGTTAAAAATATAAATTGAAGTCTAGAAGCAAGAGTCTGTTGAGGACGTGAAAATTCTCAGTTGGTTTTTATATTTTCAGTTTTTCATTTTGCCTTTTTTTTGTTGTTGAAACCATTTCCTGACTTCGAACCACTTGCCTCGTGCAGGGACAGTCCCGAAGAATGAGCACGCAAACACACACACACACACACTCACATTGAGCTGTCTACTGCGTGCACACACACTCTAAATGAAAGAGGGCCTGGCGTCCACGTCCCTCACGTTTTCTCTCAACGTTTAATCACACACTGTTTTTTTAAGTAAAGTAAAGTTTCCCCAGAAGATTCAGATTGCCCCCCCCCACACACACACACACACAGTTTTTAAAACATTGATGTGCACGAGATGGAGGAAACCAGATGTAGAGCAGGTCTACTTGGAAACCCCAGGTTCCAAAAGCAGGTTTTGCTCATTTTAACAGGATGTGGTTTAGGAAGTACGTACACCTACTAATGCAGGTCAGGTCGACCCTTCCACCTGGGGAAAGTTTGTGTGAGATGAGAACAAATAGATAAAGGCTGATCATGAGTGGCCGGAGCGGAGTTTGTGGTTCTTGAGCCCAAATCCATCTTGTACTATGAGTATCTGCCCACCCTGGACCACTGACGAAGCAAGTGTTAGGAAAATTCTAAAGACCCACAAAATTCCGGACCCCCAGAGACCAGTTTTATGAATCAGTCCCTCTTGGTTTTTGTGATTCTGTGGTTGCAAAATTTGATGCAAAATTGATAAAATGAAACATCAATTTTAGCAAGATTAACAATTATAATAATTATTGAATAATTTAATAAATCACCCTCTTTATTTCAGTTTTGAAATTATGCATCGTTAAGGCAAAAGTTGTTGCACAGGAAGGTAAATCTGTCTCTTATGCGAGATAGGATCATACACAAACCAGGATGGCGTTATTTTGAATATTATTAACATGTATTTATCTTTCAGAAATTTAGCATTTTACCAACTGGTTCACAGATAATTAATGTAGGAACGAGTGATATGTAGGGGGAAGTAAGCTTTTGCAGACCAGGTAAAATAGAACCAATACAAAAATCAAAAATCTTTTTATCTGCAGTAATTATGTCAACGAGGTTATTTGCAAGTTACAAAGTTACAAAATGTGTAAAATAAATAAAACAGGACTTATTTTTGACAGATGATGCGCATCAAACTTTCAACACGTATAAATCAATATCCAGAAAAATTGCCTCAACATTTTGCAAAATAACTTATGCTGGTCAAACCCTGAACACATCTCATCACAAAAATAAAGTGAAATAAATCCCCAATACCCAGAAATGAAAGAAGCAGGTTCAAAGCCGAAAACATTAGTAAAGCGTAAGTTTGTGGCTCTGGGAATGCCTGAGGTTTGCCGCTCCTCGTCTATGAGGTGGATCTCCAGCATTCTTCCTGTCACTCACAGATTCTCTTTAAAACAACATAACATGTCTAACGTATGAATTCTTTAAATTCCCGTGTCTTCTCACACGAGTCCGCATTATGCACTTTACTGTGTGTCCGGAAACGGTTGTTCTTCTGTAATCAGTGTTGCCCAACTGTTCAGATCCTGGGGCCGAACTTGCAGTGAATTTCAAGGGCCAAACGTAATGAAAATTTAAAATGGATATTCACGTGAGAAAAGAAAGGAATCAGTAATTGTAGTGCAACCTCTGTAGTTGTTCGCCAGAACCAGTTTCTGAACGTTTGTGTTGAGATTTGTCGTTGATTCTCAGACTGAATGGAAATGATGGTCTGGAATACAGAGCGTGACACAGGTTTTGCTTTTCATCACGGTAAAGTTTGTTCACGAACGTATGTGACGTAAACGCTGCAACCATATCAGTTCATCCTTTTGCAAATTTGGAAAGTTCAGGGTTGTAAACTCCTACAAATTCTTGTTACAATTCTCATACAAATCCTTGAGAGTCTGAAGGATGTCCCCTGTTTAGATATTATTGTTAAAATATAAAAAAAAAAAAAAAGAGTGAAGTTAACTGAAAAGTATTCAGTTCAGTTCAGTATAACTGTCAGTATTCAGTGTAAATGTCCAGTCTTCAGTGTAAGTGTCCAGTGTTCAAAGTAAGTGATAAATGTAAGGTGCACAATGTAAGTGTTCAGTGTGAACTGTAAAGTGCAAAGTGTCCAGTGTGTTTAGAGTTCAGTGTAAAATGTCTAGTGTTCAGTGTAAATGTCCAGTGTTCAGTGTAAAGTGTCCAGTGTAAAGTTGAAAATCAAACGAGAAGCAGTTTGTGCTCTCCTTCTTTTGATCTGTGCACTGCTAACGTTAGGGTGTATTTCTCTTTCACTTCTGGTCTCTCTCCATTTGTTGGTCTGGCAGTATAGCTAAAGCGCATGGCTCAGTGCGTCCGAGAATCGCCTGCTTTCCTCAGGGACTAAAAGCGGGCAACTGGTGTGGAATGGCGAGAGAAGAGCATCATGATGGCAGCGTTTGTGTGTAGAGAAGCGTGTTAGTAGAGTGCCTGGTTTTAATGGATCATATGGTTGATAAAGCGTGGAATAGAGAGACAGTCGCTATTGATCCTACACCGAGGCCGCCAATGCTACTGAGGTCCTTGGAGACACCACACGGGCACACGCTTGCATTTATGGCATAGTGGGGTCCTAAGACTTACATACAAAACAATACGTCCCTCCATCATCCTAAGCCCAACCATCAACCATTCAAACCCATTTGGATTTCACTTCGATTCGATGTTTGTTGCAAACGTATTTTATTCTAAGCCGTGTTACAGTTTACAGTGTTGCATTTGCTGTTGTCTAAAATTTCTTGAAAAAAGTTAATCAATAGTGTATTTTTCTGTTTAAAAGTTTGTTCTTACATGGTAAAAAACATTTATTTTCTATTCTACATGTCAGCGATTATCATGAGTTCAATAAAATAAATCTTTGATTTTGGTAACTTCAAAACAGTTATTTTTCACTAATTGTCAAATTAGTAATTAGTTTACATTTCTAATTACTTTAAAATTACATTTTTTATTTACTACCCCAAAAATATGAAACGTAATCTGAAAAGTAAACCAAAAAGTAATCTATTTAAAAATAGATTATTCACAAATAATAATCAGTAACTAATAAAGTTACTTTACGGGTAAATAACTGGGTTAGTAGCTGTTTTGAAGTATTTGAAGTATAGTAGTTGTTTTTTTTTTTTTAAGTAAACTGGCAGAAAAACCTGCTTTTTAATTGGAACAACCACATCTTCCTTCTCATTGCGAACCAGAAGAGCTCAGGTGACCACACACTTAAAGCAGCGTTACATCCAATGCCAGTCGTGATCACTCATTATTACTCAAATGAGGAAGAAGCCGGCATCCACTGGAGCAAGAGAGTAGAAGAACCAACAGAAGTCGCGCCAGCCAATCAACTGATGTAAAGTGATAATCGTGTCATCACTTCTTCATCCGAGGCGTGGCGCACGGCCAAACGTCAGCTGGCACAGTACTGGTTTAAACCAAACCCGGCCGATCATCTGGAACTGTTGTAACCCTGGAAGCCTGACAGACACTGAGTTGGCCTAATGTGATCTTGCTGGAAAGGAGGTCCGAAAGCCCTCCACCTTCCTCACCCCATCGGTCCAGACAGACAGAAATAGCCGGGTGCTGAGAAGGCAGAGATGATGATGCGGCGCGTGTGACTGACCCTGGAATGCGGAGAGGAGAAAGAGCGCGTGTGTGTGTTCTGTGTGAACGTGTGACCCGCCAAAGAATGCGCTACGTGTGTGTGACGTCGGGGGGCACGAGGAGATCCCAAGCCACAGATTAAAATGGACAGCGGCTGGTCTCGGCTTCTAGTTACTGTATGTGCTTTCTAATATTAACCCCCTCTCTCACTCTGACACGTCCTGTCCTTTCTGGAGGTGTGTGTGAGTGTGTGTGTGTGTGTTATTTTTAGAGACGCTTTTTTCCACTACTGCATCAGAAAGCCTAAGGAAGTCAGTCAGGTGGTGTGATGCGAGGGGCTTGCCTAACGGGAGAGGGGCAAAGGCTATGTAACAGTCTGTTACGCACACACACACACACACTCACGCAGCACACACAGCGCCACAAGCAAGATGTAAATCACCGTAGAACTCGGTTCATGCAGCACATGCTTCAGTAAAAGCCTGAATTCCCTCACAAGGCGACACACACATGCGCGCACGCACACACACACACACACACACACACACACACACACACACAGATATAAGGTGGTGATGGAACACGTGTAATGACTTTTTCCTTTCAGGTATAGCTGAAAGGCATTATTTGTCTATTTGTTTCTGATTTATTTGACGTAATGGTTTAATTTACCAGAGCATTTCATCTTTACTCACACATCAAGTCTTAACCTGCACAGTTTTACTGAAAACCTGCTGCATTTTAGCTTAAAAAAAAAACATAACAATATTGAAATATGTGTCTTTCTTTATTTCTAGCTTTCATTTTCCTTTATTCCTTTCAGAGAGAGAGAAATATAAGAACACATTTATTTAAACGTGTGCATTTATTGGTTAATATATGTGTGTATACATTATTCAGAGAAAAAATATCTATAGTTTTTGGTTTCGGGTTGTAGTTTTCTGAAGTCTCCCTAACTTTAAACAACTGACAAAATTACAATATAATCAACAATCAAAAGTGTCAATATGACAGAACAATACAAATTCATTGAGATTTTTTGTGATCTAGAAGTAATGATATTTGCAATTGGCACATCAATAATGTCCTTCTAAAAAAAGTAAGACTTCAGGTTCTGCGGTGCGAGCAGGTGGACGTGGAACGTGGATTACTGACTTTCTGTTGTCTCACAGGCATCGTCATGACACCACATCACAGGACGCAATAGTGAGCTGTTCTTTTCACGTCACACACATGCACAAACACACACACGCACACACACACACACACACACACACACACACACACACACTTTCTGAAGCACAGTGCATCTTTCCATCTAGGGAGAGTGAGTTGTTCAGGCTGATATCTACTCGTGAGGCACATATGGGAAAAACTCTCACAAATTAGCTATTGCCTTGACTTTAACCCACG
Source organism: Paedocypris micromegethes (assembly GCA_028031935.1). NCBI lineage: Eukaryota > Metazoa > Chordata > Actinopteri > Cypriniformes > Paedocypris > Paedocypris micromegethes. The sequence continues at coordinate 14,689,359 of CM051501.1, read as the reverse complement.
AGTGAAACGAGACTGAAATGTCTGGTTAGATGTTGCGTAAAATGACGTAACTATGTATCAGACAGAAAGATAGAGATAAAAAAAAAACCTAAAATGTATCATTAAAACTTGCAAAAGGTAAACACTTGTAGCTTGTAAATATATATCCCACTTTAATATACAATATTTTTCACATTTTTCAGATGCCGAAACCATCAACGGTCTATTTTCTGAACATCTTTTCCATTTTTTGCTCACGTGGAGCTGAAGCCAATCCAAGCGACTCGGAGCCTGAAGGCAGGACACTGAATTTGCGATCGACCAATCAGAGAGCAGCACACACATTCACACCCTCTTTTCCATTTCTCATCCTTTACCATATTGGCAGACACTTATATTGAATATGGTGATCTAGAGGAAGCCCATGAGGAGAAACCAAATGATGCTCCACACAAAACCCAGACTGGGTCTCGACCTTGTCTGAAATGGATCCTTCAAGCTGTGAAGCAACAGCGCTACCCACTACACCACCAAATTGACTTTATGCACTTACATACATAAACTGTTGCATTAAAACAGCATTACGTTACGTAAATCTTAAATTGAAATGCTGTAAAAAAAAAAAAGACTGCGGCCTTTTTGGCACAATCATCGCTACAGATCACATGGATCAAGACCGTTCCTGTTTTATACTTCTGAACAAAAACACTGCATCTTTAAGAGGGCGGGGCCTGGGCCAATCAAACGAGCAATTGAGATCAAGAGTTATTTCCCTTGATCTGTAGACTGTGCCCATTATAATTCCAGTACAGAATGTAGCGTTTAGGGCTAAAATAAAGCAGAGGCGTGGCCAGCCAGGTGAGGCCGCGGCTTTGATGTGGGGCGAGGGAAGGGAGGCGGTCCGGTCGCCACGGCACGCAGCACCTCTGAATGATTCATCGCCCAGAAAAACGCAAACGTGCAGATTTAGCGAGCAGATATTTGCTCTGCTGAAAGATTGATGGCCTCGAGCTGACAAAGATTTGGGTGAATAACTAATGTGCGTGTTTGTTTGGCGGTTGATAATATTTGCGTTTGAATATGCTATGGAGCGTGTTGATCTGGCTGAGGAGTTGTATGTGTGTGTGTGTGAGCGCGTCCGTGTGGGTGTGTGTGCGCAGCTCATGCATAATTGAGCTTTTCAGAGAACAGGTTGTAGAGGAGATTATTATAAATTAATATATTTTTAGGTTAGAGACGTTCCGTGATTGTTTCTCCATGGAGGAAAGGCCTCGGCTAAAGCTAAACGATGGGTCTCTGCATTCGAATGAACTCTCATAATGACAGCAAACGCTCTGATGCGTCGGCTACAAGACCTCACACTCCAGTAGCTATTTCCTAGAATCTTTCCAGCTATATTGGCAATAAAACCAGGATGGTGTGATATGCCAGATAATGAAAAATGTGTTCTGGATAATTGTCGAATTATCTCACAGAGACTTTAATTCAATCCCTAGATTTTCATGTAAACCACAGATGAAAGACGCCGTAATTGTCTCTTAAGATCTGGACCATTTTTCTATTCAATGTTCTTGAATATATTGTTCTTTTATGTTCTGGGCCGCTTTCAATCTCAATGAGATTTTTCTCCAGTTTTTCTTCCAGTTCTAGACCATATTCTTCCCTTAAGTTTTCAATTGTATTTTTCCTCTAGTTTTTGATCAGAGTTTTTCCTCTTAAGTTCTCATCCATTTTCTTCTCTTTAGTTCTTGGTCATATTCATCTCTTAAGTTCTCAATCGTAATTCTCTCAAGATCTTGATCAGAGTTTTTCCTCTTAAGTTCTCAACCATTTACTTCTGATTAGTTTTTGACCATAATCTTTATATTTTCAGGCCTGCAGAAGTCTCTTATATCATCAGAAGTGCAGTGATCCTCAAACTCCAGGAGCTGAAACACAAGCGTCTGGGCGTGAAAAGACTTGGCTGGGAACGTTAAGACGGAGACGACATGCTCGACCTGTCTAACCGCTGCCACACATTCTCTTGCCCTTCCACTGCGCGTGGAACGTCCCGACAACACACACGCGTGGTCCAACAGGGCCTGTCACTACTTGTCCGCTGTACACACAGGGCCGGCAAACAAAAAGATGCAAACTTACTGAGTCCGTGTGTGTTAATGCGCTCAACGTCAGCATGGAGTGTGTGATTCCGCACTGATGCTTGTGTGGAAACCTGGCAATTGTCCTGAGTTTATCGGTGCATGCATCCGGAACGTGTCACCTCACGCTGGGGTCTCCCCGCTTATTAAAAATGCACCACATACAGGATAACATGGAAAGATCGGAGCAACACACACACACACACACACACCAACAGTTCAAGATAACAAATGAGATTTGCATCACTGAGCATGACCTAAGCAAAAACACACACATGCAAAGCAATAATAATATAAATAATAATAATAATGAGTATTTGTAAGGCGCTTTTCACAGTTTTAACTGTCTCAAAGCGCACATGTAAATATGTAAAGGAAATAATGCTTTTTATTCAATTTGTCGTCTGGATTGTTGGTGTTGACTAAGTGGCTGCGGTTATGACAAGACAAAGACAAAGACCAGCGAGCAAGCACATACGCAACAGTGGCCAGGTAAAAAAACCTCTTTAACGAGGAAAAACCCTGGGGAGAACCCAGCTCACTGGTGCCAGTCTCCTCCGGCATTCTAACACTACACAATCAGTGCGTTGGTTGTTCCGCGTCGTTTTTAATGATGATTCTGGAACGATGTTTCCTTCCTCAACGGGGAAAGAGGCGGCTCCACTGCTCCAAGCCAACAGCGTCATCAGGTCCACAGGGGTCGAGGAAGCACCACCGATGATTCCGAAGCTCTAGGAGATTCCGGTCGTACGACACTTGGCGCTCAGGAGAGGAGGGGAGAAAAAAAAAAAAAAAAAAAAATAATACAAGGCAATTAGAAAAATTCAAGTACTATAGATTTTGACAATTTTTCCTGAAGGTGCAGGTGTAATTCGGTTCCGAGCACTAACTAGGCAGCCTTTCTATACGATATATTAATATTTTCTGTAAGTTATAATAACAGGTCAATATATGCTTCGTTGAAGAGATGCGTCTTCAGTCTAGACTTAAATTGACTCACTGATTCTGAGTCTCGAATTGGACTCGGCAGAGCATTCCATAGTTTGGGTGCTAAGTATGAAAAGGATCTTCCTCCCTGGTAGATTTTAGAGATTCGCGGTATTATAAGCTGGCCGGAGTTTTGAGAGCGCAGCAGTCGTGTAGGCTCGTAGTAAGTGATGAGCTCACTGAGATATAGAGGAGCTAAACCGTTTAGTGCTTTATAAGTGATTAAGAGAATTTTAAACTAGGTATAAGAAGGTATAAATAAGAAGGTATGTCATCACTATCTTGATTTAAAGTATCCGTTACGATGAAGAAAACAATATGGGGGATCTATTGGTGGACGTAACAATAGACGTGACCGCACTTTAATTTGCCCGTGAATGTGTGAGTGTATTAAGGATTAGCGAGCGTTGGCCCTCTTCAGGTTTCGGGGGCTTCCACAACGACAAGTCAAAGTCAATGGTTGTTTTCTTTTATTTTTTTATATTTGGTTAAAAGTCGATAGTTAAAAAAAAACTAAGAATTAGTTTATATATAGAATAGCCAATTAAATTACAAGTTGTGTTATCTAATACTGTGTTAACTAATAATCAAGATAATTTAACTAATTTAATTGAAACATTTTAATATGCACTTGTTTGATTGTGACTATGTAACATTAAATATTAGAATTAATATCAGATTGTTTTATTTTTTAAGACCAAATCAGTAAAATCACTTAAAAAATAAATATACAAAAAAAATAAAAACAAAAATGAAAGAAATATACTTACAAAATGTATGTTTATGTTTCAACTTAAACTTACTGTAACATGTTATTTGTTGTAAATTAATTAACCATTTAAAAATATTAAAATTTGTACATATTTCAAACATTTTAACTCTTGATCTTTAGAAACAATACCATTAAAATGTAATTTAGAATGTTGTTTTTTTCACGTCGTTAAAAATATACATTAAAAAATACATTTTATTTTCATTAAAGCAAGTTTTATCTTGTATATAATTAAATATACAAAACAATGGGATCAATGGGAAAATCTAAAGAAAAATCCAATCTCAGAGGAGCAAACTCACGTGCAAGATCTGCTGGGGCAGCTTTGTGGGAGAACCAGTTATATAATCTTCCTATGTACACAGCATCACTGCCCACAGTTACGTGCATCACTGCGTCGGTCATACGAAACTGGCCGAGTGACATCATAGCCCGGACCACACCCCATCGGACACATGAACCTTAGCCCAGACAAAAGTTGACCACTGCTCATCAGGGACTGGTGGAATGCATCACTGGGTTGCCAAGTCCACACAAGTGCGTGTATGTGTGTGCATGTGAGCGTCTGATGAGGTCACAGATGTGCTGGTCAGTGAGCTCCGCCCACAACAGCTGAATCAGGTCCCCACGAGACCAATGGGAAAAGTCCGATTGTGCCTCGCGAATCAAAAAGACACGTACATAACGCACGTAGTCGGAACCAAGACAGCAGTCATATAAATTCCCTCTTGTGACGTTTGTAAGCGCAGACTTCTCTCCTCTGACATGATTGTGCTCGGTCAACACCCTCCTTCAGACCAGAAGGGAACACGTCAGCGCAGCATCGCGCATCAAGCACACGTTTTCCAGGCCTCGCAGTGACGCCCTGCAGACCACAGTCTGGGCAGTTGTCCATCCGACAACAGGAAGTCTCACCGAGAGCTTTCTCTTTGTTATTTTTTGGCTTCCAGTCTTTTATTTGACAGCCATTGAAGGCGAATCCGCTCCGTAGAAAACCACCAATGCTGTGATCAGTTAATAGATCAGACCCGCTGATGACACATGTGACCCTTAGGTTGACTTCAACCAGCCTGTGTAAGACTAGCTGGAAATTATTTATTTTCTTTGTGAACTAAAACTTTGGCGTAATACTGAAAGTGTCTTTAGTTCTTGTAGTTATTGAGGCGACACGTACATTAAGACGCTGATTACTGTCACATGCTCATGTGACCACCCAGTTCAAGCCTAAAGTAGAAAAACTGAACTGCTGAATATTTACTGTATATTTCTTGAAGTGAAGCCGTATTTAGTTTAATCAGATTAGATCAAAAAGTTTTGGTCAAATGCTATTCTCACCATAAAATAAAATAAACAACAAACACAAAATTGTCTGTGATTGTCCAGAGTTTTTTTGATTGGCTCCAGCTCCCCGCAACCCAGAAATGAAAAAGTTGTTTAGAAAATGGATGGATGGATTTTGGAAGAAGACCAATTCAATAAATTATTTTATTTTAGTAAAAATCATATCATTTAGTCACAGATTTGTATTATTCATTCAGTCAGTCAGTCATCTTCTACCGCTTCATCCTTTACAGGGTCGCGGGGAGCTGGCGCCTATCTCAGCGTCTTGGGGCCGGAGGCGGGATACACACTCTGAATTGTTGGCCAAACATTCGCAGAGCGGGACACACAGACAAACACATTCACGCACTCACTCATACCTATGTGGTCAATTTTCCAATTCCAATTAGCCTGAAACACATGTTTTTTGGACTGTGGGAGGAAACCGGAGAACCCGGAGGAAACCCACGCAAGCACGGGAAGAACATGCAAACTCCACACAGAACGACCCCGACCCTCGAACTCACACCTCGAGTGTCAAACGGAACCATCTTGCTGTGAGGCGACAGCGCTAACCACTGCGCCACCGTGCTGCCCTATTATTCATTCATTTATGTAATAATTATTACTATTGATAAAAATAACTTTTCGTTCTATTTTTATGCTATAATCCTGATTAACCTTTTTGTTTTGGCTCCTACCAAAGGGTACAGTGCAGCATATGAGTTTACACAGTGGTATAGTGGGAATGGTGGGTATGGAAAAGTTTTGAAATATGAGCGTATAGTGAATGTGCTTGCCTATATTGTAGATAAAAATAATGTTTTTAAATTTTTTTTTTAAAAGTGACCGTGGGAAAAAGAAGCCAAAAAAAATAATAATACGCTGCAAAAAAGCGGTTACTGAAAGAATTTACCTGCTCCGCAACTTTCTCGTTACGCACTGATCTGTAAATAATCAGTGTACACACGTCTAACCGCCTATCATGTACACAACTTAAGGCTAGCTTCTTCACTTTACGCCAAATAACTCTGCCCATTGCTGAACATAAAGAGTCTTAATCATGTATATACCAATTCTCCAAATTACAGGTTTTTCAAAAACTGTTCACTGAACAGAAACTCTAAATACAGTACCTTGCAGTTTTTAATTAATTTAGTGATAAAGTGATTGATCTTGCACTTCTAAGCAAATTAGAGCAACGTTATGAAAGAAGGACCGCATAATTAAGGCAAATTCTGAAAATCTAGACCCAGGGCTTTTCCTGTGCATTTACAGGACATAATAAAGCGAGAACACACCGGCGGTCTCTGACTTTGCTCACTGCCTGAGTAATGTCCTCATTCACAATGGATCAGAATCTAAGTTTCTTTGTTTTTAACAAATTCTCTCTAACGTAGCTTTTGTGTCTGGGTGTCTTCTGGACCATGTGACTGTAATACACCCATATCCTGTATCATGACAAACAGATCCACATCCAAGGCCCAAGTTTGTAGGTTTGGTTTGAGCAAATCCTTGTGTTTGAGTTCTATTGAGGGTCAATATTTTATAGTTTATTTCAACGGCGAATTTATCTTTAAATTTTATCTTTAAATGTACATTTGGAATTTATCTTACAGCACAATGTCATCTTGCTTTAGGCTGGAATTGTATGATGTCAATCACAAAACATTTTTATTGTTATATAATAATTATGATTTTATTCTTTTTTAAAAAATGTTGAAAGTCACTATAGTTTTTCCACCTTCTTTTAAAGCTTTACACGCATTTTATGCTCTACTGAGAATAAAACCCATTTTTGGTTTGTGAGAGTGACTAATCTCGGAGTGGAACATACAACTACATACTTTCTTAAATTTCTTCACACCTAGATGAAATATATATCGTAGCCTTTTATCTGCCATTGTACGTAGTAACATCAGTGCGCCCACAGGCCCTCAAACTTGGCTGAACATCTGGTAGACACCTATCATATCGGCAAAATCCTTTAAGTAAATTTAAAGGTAAGTTTAAACTTTAAGTAGTATGTGTAATCTCCAAACAAAAACGCACTGACCGGGTCTCAAACTCCGTCTCAATTATACACCACAGACCGGGACTAAAACACGGTTCAATTTGTTTTAAGAAGTGAGTTTGTCAAATTTTTTTATCGTTTTAGATCACAGATAAAAAAAACTGCAAACGACAAACTGGGCCTAATGACGTCAACTGGGTCTTGATCTCAAGCCTATCATCCTCGCGGCACATCCATTCTGTCACTTAGCAACTTTAGCATGTTTTCAGTCACATTTCAGGCACATTTCAGTCGAGAGTAAAAGCCAATCTTGAGGATTGATAAAGGAATGTCATGGTACAATACCATCTGGTTGAACTTTGGTCTTGCTTGTGTGACCTCAAAAACAAAACCCGGCCAAACCAGGACTGTTCTCACACAGCCTGTAGGTTTTTAAAACGGACTCCAGGACCTCCTCCCCAGAGCTGCAACTTTACACAGCAAACAAGCCAATGGCAAATAAGGAGGATACACAAAGAAAACTTCACAAAGAACAAGCATGTAAAAAAAATACTTTTCATGTGACAAAAGCAGCAAAAAATAAACAAGTTAATAGATAAGAAATACGAATATGTGCCACCAGTGAAGGGGACGGAACATGTTTACTGATGGAGGAGGTTGTTTTACATGTCAGTGTATTTTCCAACCTGAGCAGGAGTTTGGAACTTTATGTGTGAAGTGTTTTCTCTCTGAGCGTAATAGTACAGCACATATGATGGCGAGCGCGTGGCACGCCATGACACAAGCAGCGCCTCCGAATAGATCCACCAAGACTAAAAATAACCTCTCTGTGAAGGCTGCCAGCCACAAATACACAGCAGCACTATCACTTTACACACTCGGTGAAGACGAGTGACGGTGGCGGTGGTGTGGGGGGCTAGACATTCAGATAGACAGACTGATAGGGGGTATAGGAAAAGAGATAGATAGATAGATAGAAAGATAGAAAGATAGAACGATAGAAAGATAGTAAGATAGATAGTAAGATAGATAGTAAGATAGATAGATAGATAGACAGACAGACAGACAGACAGACAGACAGACAGACAGACAGACAGACAGACAGACAGATATAACTGAAAAAGACAGAAAGAATGCGGAGAAGACAAAGAGAATGAGACAAAGAAAGAAAGAAAAAGGTGGAGTGACAAAAAATACAGTTTGATAGACAGATTGAGGAAAATAATAGATAGAGAGGACATAGATTGAAAGAGAAGGGAATGAGAAAAATAAAGGGATGTGTGTGTATGTGGGAGAGAAAGAGAGAGAGAGAGAGAGAGAGAGAGAGAGAGAGAGAGAGAGAAAAGAATCTGTCTGTCCCGTTGTTTCATTATGTGAAGAGTGCGTCACTAGGAGATGGAAAAAAAAAAGTTGAAAAGAAGGGAAAATATTAAAGAAAGGAAAGGAAGAGTGAGAGCAGGGAGTTGGCAGGGGAAACGGTTGCCAAAGGGAATTATGGGGCTCAGTAAACAAGAGGCCTGGACTGCAAGTGCGTGTGTGTGTGTGTGTGTGTGTGTGTGTGTGTGAAGGGTTTTTTTTAGTTTCAGGTGTTCTCCTGAAAGTAAGATGCTTCTTTCCTTCAAAGGGAAGAGAAGAAAGTGTTACAGCACTACACTGAGCCAGCAGATGCGGAGGAAGCCGACAAACTCAACACTTGAGTATAAGTACAGTTACAACTAGTTAAGTATTCCTCAATGAAAGAGAAACTGCAGTACTTCAGGAAATTGAGGAAAAATGCATAGGTCTGGTCGAAATCACGTGACCATCCAGACAGTGAAGTGAACACACACACGCTTTTCCATTTCTGGGCCTAGAGGAGCTGGAGCCAATCACAGCAACTCTAGCAGGACACACCCTGGATTGGTGGCTGACCAATCACAAAGCGGGACACCAACTCACACCTAGAGAACATTTTACAATTCTCCTGCATGTTTGTGAACTGTGGGAGGAAACCAAAGAACCAGAGGAAACCAACGCAAGCAGGAGTAGAACACACTCCACACAGCAAGATCCCGACAGACTCAAACTTGAGATTAGAACGTCTCTCTCTGGACGAATAACCACTGCGCCAACGTACAGCTTACTTTTTAAAGAATCTTTCATGAATCATTTTTGCCCATAATTTACTTTAATAAAATGAATGAGGTGAAAGTACAACATATCCATAAAATAAGTAATCCAGTAAAAGTACAAGTACTTACAAAGAAGAGAGAGAAATTTAGTTTTTTAAGAATGTTCTCTGAAACATTTTTCAAGTAATGTACTTTTAAAAAATAGAAAACCGGATCGAAATATATTACAGTATTGTTTAAAATTACTGGGGGGACTTGATCATAATATGCACGATGATGTCCTTTAAAAAAGTACGATTTTAAATTAACCTTATAGTTCAATATAATTTAAATGCACCTTATAATTACAATAAAAATCTGGTAAAAGTACCACTCCTCAAAAAGATCATTTACTCTGGTCTTCATAAAGACGTATAAGGAAGTATTTGCTGTGTAGCGTCACGTTGCGAGGTCTGTTGTTTGCGTACAGCAGCCCCCCCGACACATTCGCACTACTCAGACCACTTCCTCCTCTGGTGACATCATCAGGATGGCCCACTGCCCCTGATGCTCTCACCACAGCGATGACTCCACGCCAGGCCTGCTTCTCTCTCTCTTTCCACTCCCCCGCTCCGGCCCGTAAGCGCGTCTGCTCTTGTGCGGAACACACACACACTGGGAGTGTGTGACGCAGCTAGACTTGGTCGGGCTCCTGTGGCCTGGTTCTCAGAGGCAGCACTGACTGGACTCTTTGTCTCGGCGGCGAAGTTAAAAATACAACCCGGGAAAGAGTTTGGCTAGCTTTATACCCATGTTAGTGATACGTTTCACCAGTGGCTGGGTAATAGAGAGCCCTCTTACACTCGCAGACGCATACGGACACACTCACACACCTCTCGAGAGAGCTGAACTCGGTGTGAACTCCAATGTGAAAAACATCCCAAAGCAATGGCCCGCCATGTTTCCTGGCCGCAAACCGCCGCTTCGTGACGGAGCAGTCGTGTCACGGCGCTCCACGCACAAGCCGCTTGCGTTGCTGTCATTTCGCGGACCCCATGTTACGGTAAACACGGTCTTGAATGGAGAAAAAAGGAATTTCTATAAAAGAGATTTGGTGGAAGATTATGAAATGTGAAACCCCGCTCTTCAGCGTTCTTCAAGCGTGCAGCCATTCTGAACGCACAACTTCAGAGGTCTCGCTTTCGTGCAGTCACATATTACATCAAAACAAATCCAAAATGTTGAGTCGCAATCTGATGGACGTCTGAGCTTTGTGTTGGGAACTGAGAAAATCACTAAAAACGTGAAATCAAGCCATTTTTTAAACCGCTTTTCCATTGCAGGGTCATGGGGAGCTGGAGCCAATTACAACCACTATGGGCCTGAAGGCAAGACGCTGGTTATTTGGGTTCGGCCTGCTGTAAGTTGACATGGCCACCAGTGTGTCATCGTCTATTGTAAAATGTAACATCAATTTTAAAATGAAACATTTTTTAAATGTATCTTTACAAAAAAGTGCAACGTTATAAAAACAATCTCAAGGAGAGAGATCTTGCTTTTTACAGAATTTTGTGTTAGAAACTGAAAATTGAAATTTCCTGTGACTAAATATCTCATGGACTACTATGGGAGACGACATTAGCGAATAATCAATCAATGAAAAATGTACGTTATTAAAGAAATCATACAGTCTCTGTCGGAAATTTCGAGATAAAATGTGTGAATTATAATTTTTAACTGGAAATTCAGTTTTAAGTTAAGTTACAATTTTGACTTTACAACTAGAAAATATTACACAATGCTTTATTTTTTCTTTCTTTTTTTTTTTTACTGAAAGCCAATGCCGTATGCAAAAATGTATAAAACAATTCTAATATTTTACAGAAAATATTAGAAAAATTCAAAACTTCAACTTCAAATAAAAAAACTTCTTAATTTCAACTTTAATCAGTTAAAATAAAAAATAATTCAACTGGGGTTTTCATTCATAATTCCTCAACAGAAGAAAAGCAATGACATCATAATGAGACTTTGAGTCTTCCAGTACAGAAAGAACAAGAGCATGCTGGGTAATTCAATGCGGCCGCTTTGTGTGTGCGCCTGAGAGATATTACAGGGTCACCTCATGACCCCGGGGCAGGGCAAACCCTTGGCACATTCTGGCAGGACCGGGCTGAAAAATCAGTCACAAGGAAACCCGCTTGCCAAAACACACAACACAGCAATGCTGTTGAAGAATTTGTCAGCAAGCTGGAAGTGTAAGGTGGGTGGTGAACTCTTAAACCCCCCCTTCCTGCTCCTAAAGAGGAATCAGGTGGTCTGCCGAAACATAGTGTGCTGGAAAGCGAGCAGGATATATCAGCAGACAAGCTATTAATGTCTCACGCACGCACACACATAAGCCAAGTGTACGGTTACAGTGCATTATATGCTCTGGAACTCTCTGGCACCAATCTGTATGTGTGTAAGTTGTGTAACAGTTATTTTCTTTATTAACTAACCTGTAAAAGCGAAACTGAACAGGGGATTTAAGTTTAGAAAGTAACAAAATTATGTTGGATAAAAACATTGGATGACTTTTAGACTTTTGCATTGCAAGGCACATTCAAAACAGAAATTGCCTAAATAAATGAACATTTATGGCATTGTATTTGGAATTGACCTTGAGTTTATGGCCAAAATATGGCCCGGTTATGCGAGTGTAATGGGGTCACTCAAGAAAAAGTGAGCTAAATTAATTGCTCTGCATCCTTCCTTCTCCCTGCCACTGGCAAATCGAGTATCGATTTAAAAACGGATAATATAGGATAAAGCCTTATATAGGATTTATAAACTGATGTTCTTTACAAAACATCTATAAACAGACCCTAGGTCGAATTTTGACAGTTGAATTAAAAATTTAAAACAAAGAAATATTACGTTTTGGTTGAGACAGCAAGGACATGGTGTTCACAACACCAGCGTTAGTGGGTGTGTTTCATTGTTTAACTGAAAAGCAATGTAATTGACTTTTTGTGTGGAGCGGCTTCTCATGCTTGCGTGGGTTTCCTCTGGGTTTCTGGTTTCCTCCCACAGAAACATGAAGGTGAATTAGAGTCTGGAAAATTGTCCATGGGTGTGAGTGAAAGTGTGAATGTATGTATGTATGGTTGGCCACCAATCCAGGAGGTGTGGCCCAATGTCTCTCTGGCACGGAAATGGAAAAGCAGCTCGGAAAATGGAAGGATACATAACTCCATACAGTTTTCCACATCAAGTACCAAGTAAGCGAATAGTGTTCAAAAGAAATAACAATGGACACAAGTCTCTGAAGGAAGACTTGATGTTTCACCTTCAAATGGAATTTGAATAAATAGAATTACAGCTTAGATTAAAAACTACAACGCAAAGAACTGCAATGTGACGTGATGGAGATCAAAGCATATTCTTCTCAGGGATAGTTTGTCAAGTCATGTCTGTGCAAAAAGTTTAAACAGAGAAAAATGCTGGAGCTTAGCCAGCACAGTTCATTTGGAGGAGCAGTGGTGTGGAGATCTGTGGAATCAAAAACCAGTAAATCTTTCTGTGGAATTTCGATAGCTGTTCCGTAGCTAGCAAAAAATCTTTTGCATCTAGTGCATCAAAAACACACCGCTCTTCCCATCGACATCCCTCCGTTTCTCACCTGGATTCTACAGATTCCACAAATTCCTCTGAGATTCCAGAACACTTCCCTTTTCAGGATGCATATGATGGCTGGGTTACAGCATCAGCATCACACGAGACACAGAGGAATTAGGAAGTCTCAACTGAGCTTTTGGATTTCCCTCTGGAACGTCTCCCACGCAGACCTTGTTCCTCAGCATGTTCTCCTGGCCTTCCAAACCTAGTATGGTATGAGGAGAGAAGACGCAGATGGAAATCACTCGTGTTGCTTCCTATTCTTTCCAAACATGCCTGACTGCTGAGAACTAACATTATTACCAACAATTTTCTAATTCTCAAATGATTAAAGTTAGGAATTTTATCTCAGATTAAACTCCAAGAGTCCTCCAAAATATGGGCAACTCTCGTTTGCTTCCGTTCAAAAGTTAATGTCATCCAAAGCGTTAAACCACCCGAGAAGTTTTTTCGTGAGGTTCTACGCTCACATTGGCGATGTTTTAAATCACAAGGCCTGTTGGGCTCAGTCAACCCTCGGTTGAGTTCTGCCACGGATTGCTCTTGTATCTCATATATTAATCAGGATGCACTATATCAGGAAGGAAACCACACACCAACACAGGAGACATGTGTTTTGGGACGGAATGACTGTTCGCATCAGTTGTGAGCGAATAAACAACTAAGCTTCTTTCTAAAGTGGAGTAAATCCAAACCTTAAACATATGTCTTGAAACTGCGCTTCACTGGCGTAGTTCCAAACAAACTAGCACTAACGATGCTAACAACACTAACAATGTCTCGAGCGGCACTTCACTGGCATAGTGCCCACCAAACTAGTACAATCAATCCCAAATATGCAAGCATGTCTCAAAACTGCCCTCTAATGGTGTAGTACCCACCAAAAAAGTACTAGCAATGCTAACGATGTGCTAATGGCATAGTTCTCACCGAACTGGCACTAGTCATGCTAAAGATGCTAACAATGAGCTAACAATTGGTGCAGTTCCCACCAAACTGGCACTAGCAATGCTAACAATGGTAGCAATGTCATAAAACTGTGCTCCAATGGTGTAGTACCCATCAAACTAGTACTAGCATTGGACAGTATAGGAGAGAGTTAATAATTCCAGACCTATAGGACACTGTCATTGCCTGTCAGAGTTACTAGGATTGGCGAAAGGTCCCAGTGACCCAGAAATGGAAAAGCAGCTCTGAAAACGGATGGATGAATGGATGATTGACTTTGACTGTCAGTCAAAGTTGAGTTCTCACATCTGTGTTCAGACATGAATGATCGCAGGAGAGCAGCCATGAGCATTACAGAGATGAACAAGACGGATTGTGGCACTGCTCTGGGACACACACACACTCGCAGCAGATACGTGGAAAGACTGTCAAAGCCAGAACATTCCAGTCTTCAGCCTTTGTATTATCTCACAGCTCTTCCTTACCTGGCAAAATATCAGAGGGAATCCTCAGCTACCCAAGCAGAGCAACTAGTTTATAGTATAAAAATATATGGTAAAAATGATAATCTAGTTTCAGCAGTGGTTATATCAAACATATATAAGCATTATAATATGGTTTTATTTTCTTTACAGCACAATACTCCAGTTAAGAAGTCTTTCCAATATGCGTAATTAAAAAGCAGCAACTTGATGCTATTGAACGAAACTGAATTTTGCTGTAAAATATTCCATAAATATCTTCTAAGGTGTAGTTTAAAGTGAATACATTAACACAGGAGTAGATATGAAGAATAAAAATAAACATAAAAAGTGTTTGGGAGTGTCCGTGTTCAAGACACTGACACCCTCATTCCCCACAACCCCACGGCTTAAGGCTGCCCACTGCCCCAGGTTTGTGTGTTTTCACTTAACTGTTTGTGTGTGTAACTTCACTGGATGGTTCATTGCAAAGTACAATTGCAAGACGGTGGCCATATTGACAAACTCAAGTGTGATTCTCTGAGAAAAGTAGGTAAAAGAAAGTTGTCGCAAGTTATGTTGGAATGAAGCATCTGTAGAATTCTAGAACAGTATCTCTCTCTCACACACATACACACACACACCATTGGTTCAGAATCGGTCATTGATGAAATGGATGCTGCTTGTCTTTGTGTTTGTCTGGGGGCCGTTATCTGTGTAATTGGCCCTTAAACTCTCTCAGAAGTTGTACGTTTGATCATCTGGTCTGACCCGACGGCGCTGCGCTTTTCCTACCAACTAAACATAATCTCATTACCGCCACATGGGTGCACACAAACACGTCGGTGCGTGGCTCTGAATCACACTCCGCATTAGACGTACACGGACCCAGTGGAAACAATACCAATGTTGTTCAGTCAAACACATTTCACACGTAGTGATCAAAACCATGTGTGCGTGCTCTTCTACACTGCGACCAAAAAACTGCGCATCCTTGGCTCCCAGCTGCGTTATAATGAGAGTCGGCGAGGACAAGGAGTAATGTCGGGTTTATCCAGATGAAGTGCTGATTGTTTAAACAAGATTTACTCATCTTTTAATGTCTGACTAATTCATTTACCCAGGGCTGTTGACCACGAGGCGTTTAATCATCTGTCCGATTTGTTTACGTGTTTCCTGGAACATGTAACATGCTGAAGATGCATTTTGCATTGCTTTTCAGAACCACTTTTCCATTTCTGGGTCACGGAGAGCAGGATATCAGCAACTCTGGGCCTGAAGGTGGGGACACACCCTGGATTGGTGGCTGGCCAATCACCAATCAAAACTATCAAAGTTATCAGTTAGTCAAAAAACTAAAAATGTTTGATTTTTAACTATATCAATAAATATCTTATAATGCACATGTAAGCAGCCAGATGTAAAATCCACAACTTCTGACTTCTGCTTTCCTGTCCTTCTTGTGGACATAGTAAGTAATCCATGCTTAGCTGAACATCATGCTTGATGGGATCTGGCCATCAATTATGAAAACGAATGCAAATTGCCGCAAATTCCAGTTATTGTATCAAGCTTTTAAATGTGTGTATTCTTCTCTTCATGAATCAGCTGTGATTGGTTAACCACCAATGATCCCCTGAAACTGACAAGAGCCTAAAAATAATAAATATACAGTTCATGTCTGCTCTTACTTTTTTCTTAATTGCTTACAATTTGTGTCCTTGAGGGTTTGAAATGTCCCGAAAAAATTACAATTACATATCAAGATATAGATTGATCATATTTTATACGAAAATATTACTGTAAGAGCAACAATTTTAGTGAATTGTATCATTTTTGGTACTAAATTAGATACTAATACTAAAACCAGAAAATACTGAAATTGCAATTCCAAATTCTTTCAAATCATAATCGCTATTAATGTATTTTTTACATTTATATTAACATTCAAAATGTATAACATCCACAAATACAATACCGGTAGTAGAAAATGTAAACAAGTATGGTTAAACAAGTATTTAAACAAAAATCATCTTAAATGTCATATTTAAACAATTAGAATCATAGTAGAAAAACTATCATTAAAAACCGTCAATTTTGCGCGCGTGTGTGTGTGTGTGTGTGTGTGTGTGTGTGTGTGTGTCTGTGTCTGTGTGTGTGTCAAGTGAGGGGGCATTTCCCTGAGGAGAATTGTGCCACTTGGATCGGTAAATCACCATCAGCCCCTGTCCGCTGCCCCCTCCTCTCCTCCTCCAGCTCAGACCGTGAGCCTGTCAGAACCAATCACGTCACAGTCTGTCCTCCGGGACAGAGGAATCCACGTGATAATGAAAAGAAATGAACAGCTCCAATATTTCCATGTCCAACTTTTATTAGCTTGATAAAACTCCATGATACATACTTTTCATAACTATTACATTGTGCTTCACTGGTTAACGTTTTAAAACTGACTTATAAGTCGCCTTGAAGTTTTACACCACAGTAACGTCATCCTGTGGATCGAACCCACAATAGTTGCTGTTACGAACACCAGCTCTACTAATGAGCCACATAAAGTTCTATGTAAGTCAATATTTTGTGCGCTTTTTCAGTGGGAAGGAACTGGAGGTTATGAACATGAGTGAGAGGTGAGAAGTCTAGGCTTCGCTCATGGGCTCGGCTAATGAGATTACAAGCAGCGGCGGTAAAGCGAGAGCCCCGCTATTAGAACTCTGAGTCAGACCTGGAGAAGAACCCAGAGCCCTGAGCACCTTCAGACTCGACATACTTTCTTTCCCCAGCCCTGATAAAGAACAATCACTGAAATTCAAGTCTTGAATTTGAAGATCTGTAGATTCACATCGAAGGTCATGGGTTCAAATCCCACAAAAACCATTTCAATGAAAAACTCTGAAGACTCCATCTGTAAATGCATCTGAATAAGATGAGAAAAGCATCTGAAAAATTATTTTTTTTACCTAATGATAAATTGCTGGATGCAGCAATTTATGGATCTGGCCATTTGTTTTGGGTTAATCTCTATAGCAATGGACTTGTGGTTCATTTTACAATGATATTTCTGTTGAAGGATACTGCATATTAATTATATATAAATTAAATCTGGAAAAAAAATCTGATACAATTGAAAGTCTGAAAGAACTAAAATATGAAAAAAGGGGATAAAAACATGAAAAAAAAAAACATTTCAGCCCAGCCATCCATTTTCGAAATGGATTTTTCCATTTCTGGGTCATGGGGAGCTGGATCCCAATCCCAGTCTAGGCTTAAGAGTTAGACGCACCCCCTGGAATAGTTACCAACCAATCACAATAATGAAATTTAGACAGCATTAATGACTGTATAAAAGATTCAGCTTTGTCATGTAAAAAATCCCAAATCCCTACTTTCCAAATCCCCTAATCCCAAATCCCTACTTTGAGGAAGAGATCATGTGCGCGAATGGGAAAATGCCTTCTGAGCGCGTCTATGTGTGACGTGTGATGGGATCAAGGACTAAACTAGTTAAAGGTTTCCGTCTGTGGCTTCCCCCGCCTCGACGCCTCATGGCTTTTCCCAACTCAGTGACCAAACATATTAGTCCGAGGCAGGGATAATGGCGAGGATGGGTGAGTGTGCTTGTGAGGACGGATAAAAGGCTTATTGGGGTAGCCTGACCTAACAAGATCTTTATCAGCATGTGTGTTTGTATGAGTGTGTGTGTGTGTGTGCTTGTGCATACCTAAAACACACTTAATATTCATGGCGGCTGCTGAGTCTGAGCACAGGCCTGTACACATGAGTAGTGCTTGGCTTTGTTGACTTCTAAAATAGTTTTGAAATAAGAATTACAATTTGTCAAATGTTTAGGAAAATTATTTGATCATATGATTTGATCATCATTTTTTAAAGTATATTACAGCTATTCATCAATATTGACATGCAAATAATACACAAAAAACCTGTTGGTCATCAGAATTTGCCAAAAGAAAAGCTTGAAACGCTATGTTAAGTTAAACAAAAGTTGTGTAACAGTTTATTAACAAACGAAGACAAACTAAATTTTAAAGATGAATATTCATGCTTTTAAAAGTATTTCCAACTCAAACGTAAATTATTCTTAATTTATTAGAAAATATTGTTCCAGAAAAACTGAATAATGACTTACAGTTAACTAACTTACTGACTAAAAAAAGACATTTTTGCTAACAGGATTTAGGTTGTACTTTATACTATTGTACTATTTAGGTTGAATATTACAGTAAATTGATATTAAAGTATCTTTAGCATGTTATTTATTCTGCTTTTTTTTCTATTACAGTACCTTTTATATGTATTTTTTTTTACTCAAATTGTGTCTAGTAACTAAAGTTAAAGTTAATCCTCATAAAAGAGACTAAAGTCACGCCTTGTATGGCTTAATTAAAAAAGAAATCATTTTTTTTTTCCGTTTGTGCCTGCACATTTCTGTCCGTCTCTCGTCATAACAAGGTTATAATCTTGTGTGGAATTCCCTTGTGTGTGAGATGATGTGTTGCGTGTAATCCTAATCCCGAGTCCACGTCAGCACACACACACATACACGCAGATTTTCGCATGTAGTCACTCACAGTCACGGGATTACCTCCACTTTGTGCTTCCGCTGACCAAATATTCCATCAGCATCTCTCCTGTTACACGCACAGACTCAATTGGGCTTTATTATTCCATGACCAATAAAATAAGTAGAACATTCTAGATCACTGGCGGCATGGAGACACAGTGGGTCGCGCTATTACCTCACAGCAAAGACTTCGAGAATCAACTTTCAGGACAAATCTTTTTGTGTGGAGCATGTTCTCATCATGTTCTCATCATGTTTGCGTGGGTTTCCTCCCAGTCTTTCGGTTCCTCCTACCAAAAACATCAGGAGAATTGGAGTCTGGAAAATTGTCCTCAGTTGTGAGTGAGAGTGTGTCTGCGTGTGTGTCCTGTGATTGGCCGACTTCAAGCCCCGAGTTCGTGTGATCCAGCTCCTCGTGACACAGAAATGGACAAGCAATTAAAAAAAGGCTAATTGGATGCCAGATCAAAACCACTATCAGTTAACATTGTAATATTCCTTCTAATTCCGTGAAAGTCCTGTTTTGTTCCACTAGTTTGCCAACAATATCCTGATGATTTACAAAAATCCAAAGATTGTAGATTTTTAGCGTACAGGAAAAACAACACACTTTCCTGCTGAAAAAAAGGAACTTTCCCCAATTGAATCAGTGATGCTTCTAAAACAGTAATGGCACATACCATACAGTTGCTATTGAATGCGAAAACAACCAACAAGACTGTAAAAAAAAATCCAATAAGGACTTTATGTGTGATGAAGTGAACCTTTCTGACCTGATTTGTTTTATATAAACCCAGTTATGGAACATTCCCGGAGAGTGGCTGGAGTTACCAAAGTCTGGTGTGTGTGAACTGTCTATATCTCAACCAACAGATCAGTCACACTGGGATTGAATGAGGCTCATTGTCTCCCGGTGCCGCCGTGACCGGAAAACGCACGCATGAACATACAAAATTCAGAGAAGTTTGCGTAAGTACGCACAGGGCGCACAGTATCGGTCACGCTGTTGTTGTAGAACAGAATAGTCAGTAACCGCCTCACTGATATCAGAACTCTTCTCTCTAGAAACCAAATAATCCCACACGGCATCTCAGCCGGACCACAGCTCACTTCATATCAGTGGCGGCCATCAGGACCTGCGAGGCCTAAAAAATATCTGAATCCTAAAGTGAGACAGTCAAATCAGATGTTGAGTATGTCACTAGACCCTTCTAGTAGGCGTCGACAACTATTGAGACGCTGATTGGACAGAACAGGTTAAAATTTTAGCAATAGCTTAGTTGAAGTCAGAAAGCGTGTTTGTGATAGAACTGAAGAGTTAATCTGTACGAAGGAATAATTTAACTGTTTCAGAAAAAACAGAGGAAGAGGACTTTGTTTACAATTAATTAGAATTGAGTGAGTAAAATGTTGTTATTTCCCTAATTGGTTTTGCCAGTTCATGAGAATGTTCATGCTTTTTAAGAAGTTCAATAGGCAATAAACTTTTCACTTGACATCTGTGTTTCTGTCTCCACTTTCTATTTCAAATGATCTCCAGCCGGTGTCAAACCTGCTGCTGTCACAGTGCGCCTTTTGAAATTGTGCAATGAATGGCGTCAAAAGGTGTGTGTGTGTGTGTGTGTGTGTGTGTGCGCTATGTGAGTTGTGCACTCGGCATGTTCAGGCCAATTCCATCAAGGCAAGTGCGAATAAAATCCATACGGTTCATTGACATTTCTGTGAAGAAATGAAGGATCTCGATTTCCACGACGTTGGGTGCACTGAAGGATGAAGGCAAAGTGAGTGACCCAAGATATAGGCATTTACATTAATACTCTACTCTCAAACGGATCGGAAAGACATGAATCTGAGAAATCTCAGTCTGGAATGCTCCAAGTCAGTAATAGACATGTAGTAGTACCACTGTGAAGACACATACAGCGCAAACAGCGTACACACAAAAGATGAGGTGATGTAGCAGAGTGGCTTGAGTTGTAAAAAAATAAAAAACAGATCTTGGATGTTCATTATGAGTTCTATCAGTTCGGGAATTAACCCACAACAATCGGGTTGCAAGCCAAACACTAACCATTAGGCAACAACTGCTCCCTTTGAGGATTTTAATAGATGTAGATTGAAAAAGGTTGTCCCTAAATCACAAAAGTATTCATCATTAATCTTGAAAATTACATAGATGGACATACACATACACACGCACACACATGCACACACACACACACACACACACACACACACACACACACACACACAAACACACTGGAGCAGCGGTAAATCTTAAGTCGTGGCGTTCAGGCAGTATATCATATCAGTATCTTGCCCAAGGACACTTCAGGTGAAGAAACTGCCCGAGAGGGATTCGAACCTACAGCCTTCTGAAGTGCAACTCTCTAACTATCAAGTCAAAACGAAACAGATTTTAAAAATAAGCAAAGCGGAGTGTGATAAATGCCTCTGCTACCATTCTCAGCGTTTCTTATCAGTATTGTCTGACCTTTGGAAAAAAAGGTCAGAAAAGAATGCGGCTGCTCAGCATGAGACCTAACAGCCATTTTTATTAGCCAGCTTTGTATTGCTGCATCCTGAAACATTTCGCTGCGACCCTGGACCTTTTCAACACACAATGATCCAGGGCGGTCTGCACCTTTACGGCACATGCGCGTGTGGTTGCAGAGAGCGAATGCGACTGTGTGAGAGCTGAAGTTTTCAGAATTGGAACATTAGCAATGAATGAACTTCCATCAACACAGGGGTTTTAGTATTAACCATCACAAACCAAAACTCGTGTGTAAGCTGCGTTCTAAAAGCCCATCTCCCTCAAATCTTCAAAAAAAAAATTTTCAAAAGATTTTCCCACAAGTGACCTCACATTACAATAAATACCTAGAATTTGAGGCTCAACTGTGATATAAACAATAAAACACACACACACACACACACACACACACACACACACACACACACACACACACTTCCTAACGAATCAGCCAATAGGGTGGTTCTCCTTCACACTCATATGCAAGGTGCAAGAACCTGAGAGCCATAAATGACCACAATTTTTCAATGTGTGCATATATACAACATATACAGTACGTATATATATTCTCTCATAACTCACATTTATGGCACATATATAAACATGTATATTTTTGCAAAAAATTGTAGTGTAAGAGTGTGAATCTTTTTAATCTCTTCCTCACTATGTATCTTTTAAACCGGCGTGAACAAAGACGCATGTGCTGTTGGGGAATATACTTCTTGACAAATAGATGAAACATTAATAACTTTTATTCCACCAGCCTGAATATTTGGCCAGTTACACACAGTGTCATCGTCATTTCTAGGTCACATGAATAAAACAGCATGACAATTTATTCAATGTGAAACAGACACACGTGTGTTTGACAGCATTTTATTATGATGGTCCTCCACGTTTCAGGCTCTGGTTTATAAATCATTGGGAGTGGTTGAAAGTGAGTTCAGCTTGTAAGATAAACTTTGTGGTTGGTAGATTAATCAGGAAAAAAGACTTTCTGATAATTACCATTCCACTGATTTTCAAAAACAGCTTTTAAATTTCTGGGTCACGCGGAGCTGGAGCCAATCACAGCAGCTCTGTGCTTGAAGACGGGACCAACCATGTACTGGTGCCCAACCAATTACAGGGCGGGACACACATTCACACTCTCACTCACAGCTTTAAACAATTTCCACCTTATTTCTCCTGCATATTTCTGGACTATGAGAAGAACCCGGAGACCCAGAGGAAAACCACGCGAGCACAAGGAGAACCAACAACAAACAACGGAATTTAAAAACTACTCAATCTGATATAAAACATAAAACATTTTTATGATTATATACTCATAGAAAAATAATCAACTATGTAACGTATCAACGATGTAAAAGCGACAGTGGCTCAATCATGAGAAGTGAAGATTGCAATACCAAAGGCCGTGGGTTTGGTCTAGGGAAGCAGAAGTTTGTTCATTCTACAAATGTACAGCAAGTGTATGCATTCTGGTGAATGCAGAAGTGTGTGTACGTGAGATGTATGGTACCGTATGTCCTCTCATGACCTTTAAATATCTAGAAATAAATCCTATATTTAAACACATGTTTAGGAATCGTCAGTACCCATTTAATTGATTTGATTAACTTTCATGGAATGAATTGATTACTACCGATGCTCTAGAAAAGAAAAACTTCAACACGTTTATTACTATTTGGTACATACATAAGCCTAAACCAGCTCCTTTACATTTATATTTTTTATGGGTGATGAATGTGGTTTTCTCACAAAGACATATCCTTTTAGAGACACACACATGCGGACGTCACTGGGAACATGTTGCCTTGTTACACAAGCCTCCACTGGAAACAGGATGCTGCCTTATCACACATATAGACTCAGCGAGTAAACACACTCACCAACAAATATAGAAGTTGCAGAAGAAATGCTGTCAGAGTGTGTGCGCCACACAAACGTGTTAAAAGTTAACACAGAGCTGCGTTATTCACAGTGAGTCAGCACGGAGGGAAAGGGAGAAGTGATGCGATTAATCTATGCTAACACACACGCACACATACACGCGCGCACACATGTGTATGTTTGAAAAGTTCATTAATGCACACACACTTGCAAACCAAAAGAGCTCAGACGGGTTAACCAGCACGCTTTATTCATAAAAGAGCAGTCTGCACCGATAGAGATAGAGGGAAAGAGAGAGAGAAAACTAAGAGCGATGAGACAAATAAAGAGTGAGAGACAAAGAAAAAAAAAAAAGCAAGACAAAAACACGTGAATTAGAGAGAGCGAGACAGAGTTCTAAGCATTTGTAAGGCGCTTTTCACAGTTTTAACTGTCTCAATGTACACGTGTGAATATGTAAAAGGATTGTTGCATTTTAAGAAAATGGCTAGAATTATCATTATGACTATGACAATGACCAGTGAACAAGCACATATGCGACAGTGGCCAGGTAAAAAACCTCTCTAACGAGGAAAAACCCT
>CM051501.1:14645840-14662879 GCA_028031935.1 Paedocypris micromegethes | reverse complement strand
TTTTTTTTTTTTAACAAAATGTACTGACAACATTTTACTGGCTGACCAAATTTGAAAGAAAACAAGTAAAAAAAAATGTCTATGGAGATTCTCGGTCATCCAGGTTGAACTGTTAGATACCAAAGATACCACCTGAATTGGTGACAAATTGTTTCTGAGGAAAAAAATTAATCCAGGCATCCCGAGGCATAACTCGATCTTAAGATTTTTCACACTATAAGCCGCACTTAAAATTCAAAAAAAAAAACAAAAGGTAACATTTTTGAGCCATATAATCTGAAAAGAAAATGCAAAATACGATTAGAAAAACAAACCTTGGAGATTGGTAGTGAAACGTCAACTAGATGTTTTCCTTTTTGTATAAACATGACGCAATCATTAAATACCATAATTGTTAGACTATAAGGCACAATTTAATCAGATAAAATGTTGAAAAATTGAATGTGCGTCTCATAAATCAGATCAATGTGTAAATTCCAGAAAAAAGTTGATTAACTGTGCACTTTATAATCCAGTGTGCCTTATAGTCCGGAAAATACTGTAAGTAAAAACCATCCATAGTTTAAAGTTCCTCCTTTAAAACCATTCCACTGCCTTTGCAAACGTGTAACATGTCAGGTACTGAGCCAAACGGCTTTACGAGTACGGGATTGGGAGGTGGAGGATATTCTGAAAGGAAGAGAGCAGTGGACTTTTGGAACAAGGCCATGTGGAACATACAACATTCCTTTTGTGGTCTATTAAGGGATAAAAGCCAGTGATAAGAGTGAGCAAGAGTTTATTTCTAGCAGCATAGTAAGTTTTAAAAGGGAATAACTCTTAATGCATTTCTCACATTCTTAAGTGTTGAAACAGCCTTTGAATACCAAGCTCTTGTGTCTCTGTGTCTCTGTCTCTCTCTCTCTCTCTCTCTCTCTCACACACACACACACACACACACACACACACACACACACACACAATTTCTCTCACACTCTCTCTCTGTGACATTCTCTCTCCCTTTCTTCTTCTTCTTTGACAGCTCTTTCACTCTGTTTCTCTCTCTCCCACTCTCTTAGCCCATCGCTCTTTCTCTATATCTTTCTTTGTCATTGTCAGTCTCTCTGCTTCCATCATTTATACTTTCTCTTTTCTCTCTTCCTTTCCCTCACTCTCATTCCTCTCTCTTCTCTTTGTCTCTCTCATACTCTCACTCTCTCACTCATCAACTCTGTCTTACTCAATCACCATCTCTCTATCTGTCTCCTGCTCTCTCTCTCTGTTTATTACTCTTTCATTTCATCTCTCTCTCTCTCTCTCTGTCTCACTCATCTGGTCATTCTCTTTCATCCTCTCTATCTCTTTCAATCTCACTCTCTCTATCTCTTTCCATCTCACTCTCTCTAGCTCCTCCTCTCCCCCTCTCTCTCTCTCGTTTGTTGACTCTCTGACTCTCTCTCTTTCTTTTTTTGACCATTTATCACACTCGCTTTATCTCTCTCACTCTCCGTATTGCTCTTTTCTTCACTTATTCCAATTCTCTCTCTCTCTCTCTCTCTCTCTCAACTCTCTCAACTCTCTCTCTCTCTTCAACTAAGATCCTAAAAAGTAAACACGGTGAAGATAAACGAGTAGGAAAGTCGGTCGAGTTCTAAACAGTGTGTGGCAAGAATCTGATCCATCCCATCCACTGAGATACGAGTTAAAGGAAACAGAGATTACCTCATCCTGCAGTCCAGGCCCAACACATATGAATGAAATGCCATTCCAGTGGTTATGAACACATTAGTCTACTAATCTACTATTCATATGACCTGAGGCCAGTGAGCCAGGCCAGGCTGATTTGAATACTGTTCTTGTTAACAGATCAGACTCTTTTACGTAGGTTGTGGTGAGATTATAATAACCAGAACGTCCTCAATAGATTCACCTGACTGCTGAAAATAAACTAGGATCCAAATTTGCTTGACTCCAAATATAGGGTCTATATTAATTTATGGAAAGGTTTTTTTTCCACGTTAAGGGGAAACAAACACACACACGGTGAGAAGTTTTAAATGAACATAAGGTAACTAATGGCTTGTTTCCGTTGCAATGTTTGGTTCTGTTTCAAAGGATATTGCGATAATTCACAAGATAATATCTACATTATTGAAGACTTTAACAAAGGTCATAGCAATATCTTGTTCATTAACAAACAAGTCTGAAGAAAAACAAAAATCACATTTGTCAAATAAGAACGCCATCCATTTTTAGATGGCTTTTCCATTTCTGGGTCACAATGAGCATGAACCAGTGCCAGCAACTCTGGACCTAAATAAGACACACACACACACACTCACATTAACACTGTGGAGGCTGTGTATTTTCAGTATTTCTGAAAAGTAGTTTTAAGGAATTCTCTTACATGTTTTTGGACAGTGAGAGGAAACCGAAGACCCAGACTCTTGACTAGACTGAGACCACAGCGCAAAATGCTACGCCACCAACCGCTCAAATGATTAATTCATAATTTGCAATTGTATGTTTTTTTATTTGCTTTGTTTTTTTTGTGATGTCTACGTTCAAACTATGAAAATCTATGAATTATTAGTAACATAAATAATAATTTACAAAAATATTAAAATAATAATAACGTTTTCAAAGCTTCTCAAATGGAAGCAAACCCAATAGCTTTCATTAAGCAGAGTGCATATTTGTGAGCGTGAGTAACTAGATATCTTCTTGACTCTCCTCCATTTAGAAACTTCCAACACCATCAAAGTAGTCCATTTGGAAAAAAGGAGAACAATTCACCCTTTTCCATTACCACAAGCATGTAAATACACTGTAACATTATCTCTTAAGCCAAATCCTCTTATTCACAGCTTCAGTCCAACTAAGAATCATCTAATAACACAACGGAGATGTAAATACAAGCATAAAGTAACTCGGACTGTAATTAGTGTGTAGAAACTTCATTAGTCGCGAAAACCCGGTCGGGATGAGTGTGCTGAAGCATGATGGGACATGAAAAGCGTGTTTCTAAATATTACATGTTTAAAGGTTCGATACTGGTACACAAATTCACAGAGTCACAGAGCGATCACGTGGTATTGTTGTTCATGCAGATTAACCTTATTTTTCCCAAGTTCGCCATAAACTACAAAGGATAAAGGAGGAGTGAAAGTGAGGAGTGTTGATAAAGGTGCTCAAGCGAGATAGAGCAGCTCTTAGCTCTCTTATGCCATGTTCTAGCTCACTGGAGCCAAATCATGGACAAAAGCCCCACTGTTTCCAACTTCCTGTGTGCGTATATCAGAAAGCCCAGGTTGTGTTTGCATGCGTGAGGGTGTGAGTTAGAACATTAAAGATATATGAATAAAAAATGTGCATATCTACCATGATTTTATGCACAAAGTTCTGTTTTGGCAGCGAAATGGCACTGAAATTGTTATGTTTCTGTCAGTTCTTGGTTTGACTGCAGATGATCCAATTGCTGAG
Organism: Paedocypris micromegethes; assembly: GCA_028031935.1. Lineage (NCBI taxonomy): Eukaryota > Metazoa > Chordata > Actinopteri > Cypriniformes > Paedocypris > Paedocypris micromegethes. The sequence goes on along the minus strand of CM051501.1, from coordinate 14,659,417 downwards.
AGTAAATTGGAAAAGGATTCTTAAATGTAGCTGGCAAAATTTCAAGCATTCGTTTTTTTTATTTTGACAATCGGGATTAAAGTGTTACATTCTTAACATTTTAAGTTTTACAATGTTTCCACTTGGTGTGTTTTTTTCAGAGTAATATAACTTTACTTACAGTATTTAATGCTTTATAAAAAAAAAAAACTGCAAATCATACAACAGGAATTCTACCTCTTCAGGTTAAACACAAGTTTTCAGTGAGCCATAAACAGCACATTAGAAGTAAAGAATTTATACCAAGACAGCAAAATAATGTTCTGGGTTCGTCCTGCAAGTACTGTATTCGTTTACAAGAATTCTCTTCATGGCCACCAAACTTCCCTGAGCTCATGTGCATTGCTTATCTGAAAGCTTTGACTGAAGATCCAGTGTTGTAATGGAGTCAAACGGGCAAGTCCTTCTCATGAAAGTGAAGATCATCTTGATTAACCCGTAACTAAGGTGCTGCACAGTTGGACATCTTCCAGCTCTCGAGCGACTGCACAGCCAAGCACATGAAGCGCACAATATTATTCATTTCCTCAACATAACAAAGCCTTGTTGTACTGGAGGAATTATATAAAGAAACTGATTAGCTAGTTTTTCCTCGACAAAAGAGACTTAATAATAAACCCATTGCTTTTCAAAACCTCCAGCAATCACAAGACGGGAAAAGAGAGCTTGCTTGTGTGTGTCCTGCCGCAAAACCGTCTCTGACGCTCAGTTGTCAGTCTCCACCGATCGTCCTCCAGGGCTCGAACATCAAAGATAGAAAGCGATGTGTCTGGTCTATGAATGGGACCACTGCCGAACGCAGTTCTATGAAAAACCGGTAGTGAACGGAGGTTTTGTAACGGCTCGATTCTGGCCCAGTTGTGATAGCATGGTGAATTTGTGGGTAAGACATAATGTGGTGTGATGGTGATGGAGGAGAGGGGGACAGTGTTTAATGCTTAATGAGATTATTTATTACACAAAAACATCTCTGTCTAAACATTTAGATTAGACATCCTCCTTTTGCCCCCAACTTCGCTGATCTGAATCCTATCCTGTTAACAAAAAAGAAACATACACAGCTCCGTGTAGGATTTAAGCTTGGAATGGACAGAATCTTTACCCCAGCCTAAAATTAGCTTTCAGGACCATTCACAAAGACCACAGGTCATTGGCTCCAGGTCCTCGTGACCCAGAAATGAAATAAACAATTTAAATGGATGTTAAATGGATGAAAATGTTAACAAAATGAAAACACAATCTAATTATATAACAAATAAAACGTTATTAATAAATAATAAAAATAGCTGCTAACTTAATCAGTAGAACAGTGTGTGGAACACCAAAGGTGGGTCGATTCCCAAGGAGAAATTGGAGTTTTTACAATTTTGTTAAAAAAAAAATCATTATTAGGACCAGGACATGAACAATATTCCAAGATCCACTTCTCTTGCACAGATGTTATTGGACTGTGGGAGGAAACCAGAGACCCAGAGGAAACCCACGCAAGCATTACGAAAACATGCTCCACACAGAAAAACACCAACCGGTCCTTGAACTTGAGTCTGGAACGAGCTTATCTTATTCCAGTCAACAGAGCTCTACACACTGCTCTACCGTGCAGTCCACTTTATGGTAAAATTAATAAAAAAGGTGCATTACAAATATGTCCTAAAGGCTTGGGGAATCCCTGTTTAATATAAGCCACGACCTTCTGAGTCATGTTGTAAAACGAGCTGTTGATTTGCTGTTTGGAAGGTTTAAGTTGTAGCATTAAGTGTGTGTTTCACATGAACTGAATGCGACTGCTTGTCTGTTGGACATTTAATCTAAATTACAGCATCTACTTTTAGAGCCTGGAGGCAGTTGCATGTTCAGATAGCAGGTTGGAGAATAGGAAGTGATTTCACTGGTTTTCTCTCTGCTGGCTCGGAGTCCCCGATCGAAATTGCATGGACACGCAAGCGTTATGCAAGTATCGTCCCAATTTATAAGAACTTCCCACATTTGTGTTTGGCTTGGTGTCAGTAGAAAGGCGTGTCGTCTGATTGGCGGGATGACGAAAGTCTTCTATTAAAAAAAAACTTTATTAATCCCAGGGGGAAATTGTTATGTTTTACAGGTTACACTTGCTCGCAAGAAAGAAAGAAAAATAAGGTTTGAAGATCAGAACCCCTATTGAAAGTTAGGGGTCCGCAACGGGGTCTTTTTATTAGAAAGCAAGCAAGGTGTCTCATTCATAATGGTGAATGGGAAATCTGAGCTTTTTTTCCATAAATACAGAGGATGAGTAACTTGCCCTTTTCTGCTCAGTTGAGATTGACCCCAGATTCAAAGGTCAAGATGCTCAGATGTCGACTCACTAAATTTAAGTTTGTTAAACTCTGATCTAATCAAATAAGTCAAAACTCCCTTATTAATCATGCACTTTTGTCTCATCAGCTTAAAACAATCCTTCTACTTTGGTCTGAATCTTTTGTTCAGGTGTAAATACACCAAAAGCGGTGGACAATCACATTTATTCATTATTTGTTGCCATGCTGACTGAACATCGCAGCCTCTAAGCTCCAACATGGGGATGTCACTTTTCCTTAACCATTCGGATTTGAGCTTGGTGTTCGGCAATGTCCCCATAACCCGCTGATTGAACAAGTCAAGTTCACCTTTCAGATATAACTTTATATATCCACTGCATTGCACTAACCAGACTCTGCGGCATCAAAAGGACATGGTCCGGTCCCCAATCAACTCTGGCAAAAAAATTGGTGTAAGAATTTTAGAGTTATTTGTTCAAAGTGACTTTCAGTGTGACCAGGCCAGGATTCAAACCGCCAACCATTTAGTCACTCACTCCCACAAGGCCACAATTACACTGTATTGTGGCTCAACTTTGAACTAAAAGGTTAACATGATGCCTTCTGGGTAGACCAGATCTTCAATCTGACCAGATTTTCACTTCCAAACATACAAAAAACACAAGCTTTGAGAGTCGATACACAGTTGTAAAGCACCTAGTTTGCATGTGAATGTCAGAAGGGAAGCCCGTCTGCAAATCCTTGCGGAATGTGTGCATAGTATTTTCTTTGTGTGATTGTTTGTGCTGAGCTTTACAGAGGAACAGACCGTGCCTTGAAATTTTTTTGGTTGTGCAGGTGAATTAGTTTCTGAAGACATGGCAGGTGACCGCGTGAGTTCACCAAAGAAAAAAGTACTGTCTCTTAAGACAACAACCCAAAGAATGTGATTGTCATCTCAAGATTATTTGGACTGTTGAAGGCGCACGGCAACAAATATTTACAATTCACAGCCAAGTTCTTTATAACTTAAAATGTCCCTGCATGAATTGCTGAGTGACGATTGGTGAATCAATTTTGGAGTTGTTTCTTAATGAGTAAATGAAAGTCAGTTTAATTTGTCATTTTAGTTTTAGTTTTAGTTTCATTTGAAGCAATAAAAACCCAAACTCTTTATTTTATTTTCCTACTTTTGACTGGTGATGTTGGGATTAGTTTCAAACGCAAGCCAATATGATTAACAGTGCGTGAAGAATTTTACATGTATAATTTCTTTAAATTGACATGTTTCTCAATTGACTAACATTGCCTTTTTCATAATTCTGTTGAATAAACCATCACATTTACTTTGTTTTGATCTGACCACATGGCAATGGCATTATATTTTGCATTTAAATGAAAAGCTCAGAAGTGTGAAAAATGTGTTTGAGTTTTTTGTGAGCACTATTAATTTTACTGTCACAGTGGCACGCTGGTAACAAAAGAAACCTGCTGAACTGTCTGTCAAAATTCCAGTACAATTGTTCTAAAAACATCATACAGTTGGGGAACCTCAAATATTGAGGAGTGGTAAAAGACCAAAATGCACGCAACAGCCCACATAGTATTTACACAGTAAAAAGCCTAATAAATTCATGGTGAATCTGTGTGGATAGAAGAAAAGACCAGGCGATACAATGGCTGCACCTGGATGTTATGCATTAAGACAATGTGATAAATTAATGGATTGTTTAAGTAATAAATATAAAAACATCGTTAGGGGTTTGAGCCCGAAAGCTTATTGTATTCGCTTAAGGGCGGAGTTATTGTTTTCACAAAAAGTTAAAAACAAAATGGTGTTTACTTTTGAAACTCCTAATACGTGACTCACACAGGCCAGTTTTCATATCAGCTCAATCCAAGGTTAAAGACAACAACAAAAAAAAACGTTTATCTCCCTTTCCAACAACTCATTATGAAATTTTGCATCCATGAATTACATTTAACCCTAAATGAAACTAGTCTGTGGTTTTTCGATCTTTTGAAACGAAACTGGTTTCATATGAATCTAGAGCTTCCCAATCAGGAATTAAATAAAACATTAAAAGGATTTTATTTTATGAGTGGAATTATGGATCTTACACAACTGATCAATACTCATCACATCTCAGTAGCTCGAACCCTCGGAAACTATCCAAATGATTATTTTAATTGTTAGCCGATTGTAGTAATAGTTTATGTCTTTATACATGGTCTTTACTATGAAAAATCATTACAATACGTTATATTGCTGTAATATTGGTCTGGGTTTACCACTCGTTTGCCATGAAACAAACAAATACTTACTGATACTAGGTTCTTCATAATACTTATGAATGCCGTTGCAGGCATATACAATACTACAATTAAACCATGTAACTGTATTAAAGACATGTAACTGTATACGAACATCAAATGGATTTTTCAGGTATATACATACAAAAAAATAGAAGGTCAAACCCCATCATTGCTGCCTGCAGCTATATCTATTTTTGTGCATTAAGCGGATGCTTTTATTTAAAGCAACCTGTATTGAATTTACAATCTAGCGATAAACCAGCGTGATGCTTTCTCTGGGAATTGAACACAGAGAGCTGAGGCCAGTCTCATTGTCTCTGGGCCTGAAGCAGGATACACACACACACACACACACACACACACACACACACACACACACACACACACAGACTCACTCTGGATTGATGGCAGGGCGGGATACACATATTCACATATACACATATTCCATCACACACTCACCTATGGTCACTAGGATTCAGTTTTCCTGAAGGAATGGTTCTGGTCTGTGGGAAGAAACCGGAGCCAGAGGAAACCCCCTTTAACACGAAGAGAACATGTAAAATCCCCAGCCGGGCTGGATTGAGGGTCTGGAAGGGGTCTTTCTCACTGTGCCACCATGCCGCCCAGGACTAGAACAATAGAACGTAAATTGCTACATGGTTCATTGTATTCTCCAGTGTTTGTTTTACGCGTACGTCAGTGGATGTGTCCTTTTTTGTTTTTTTGCAACACATTCTCGTTTTTAATTTTCCAATATATGGGTCAAATATTTTGACTTTTCCTTCCTTTTTATCACCTTTATCCATTTTAAGAGTCAACTTGACTCATGTGGCACAAACTAATAATTTCTCATTAGATTACTGTAATTTTGCAGACGTTTCAAACAAAGTAGAAATCAGGTGTGCCTGGTCTTGCAGAATCTCTCCCACACAGTCTAGAGAAGCCCAACTTCCAACAGATCTTACACGAACTTTTTAGTAAGTGGCACTTCACGAATTCCTATGACTTGACTAAATTTAAAAGAAACAAAAATATATTTATAGTTAAAAAAGATATATAAAAGAACATATTAAATCAAATAACACAAACTTCCACTTTGTCCACTTTACTTACTTTTACGTTGTGCCGTTTAGTAAAAGAGCAAGTGGCAGTTGAGGTCCAGTGGTAGGGAATTTAACTTGTGTCCAAGAGGTTGCAGGTTTGAATCCCACCCTGAGTGTCCAAGAGGTTGCAGTTTGAATCCCACCCCAAGTGTTCTTGAGCAAGACACTGACCCCCACGTTTCATGACACTTCTGCTTCGGGATTTGTGACCTTCACTGTGTATGTAACTTCACTAGGTGGTTAAATGAAGAGCACAGTTTTGATTTGTTCACTTTCTTTCTTTGTTCTTTACCTTGAGTGACCTTTCAGCTTCTTTATGTGATCAGCTTGATTTGGCATCAATAAAATAACACCCACATTTGTTTCGCCAACACCCGTTCAAACAGGATCCAGTGACTTGAGTTGCATTCATACTACAAACTACTTTGCAATGGCTCATCAACTACATTGCGACACTGGTCATGTGACTGGTAATGCTTTCACCTTAGTGCAGACAGACAGTTCCCAGTCTTTAATGACTCACTGCCATGAAAGCCATTTGGACATTTGTCAGTCTGACAGCGTTACACAACATAGAACGTAGGAGTTTAAGGAAAATTTACCATCCAACAAAAAAGATCAAAGTTCGAGACCTTAAACGTCACGTTTGAATTCAATAAACCGTCATATTTTAAAACAATTACAAACTGCCCATTTTTAACTTTAAGATGAATTTACATATCCAATTAAAATGTTTTTTAGGAATCGCTTCTTGTTAACAAGTTCATGTTAGCGAATCACACTTCTGCACTTGTGAACATGCTGCTTAGACAATTATAAAGCTAACGTTAAGTAATTTGTCCCACTCTGTGATTGACTGCTATTAACTTGTCCCGCCTTCAGCCACGGAGTTGCTGTGATTGGCTACAAATCCCAGTGAACTAGAAATGGTAAAAGCGGTTCATGAAATAATTTATATTATTATTATAGCCTTTAACTCCAACTGTCTTTAACCTTAAAATGCATCCAAGCATTACGTTGACTGTCATTTCACAGATAGAGTTCAGGCAAGCCGAGCCTGTCTGGCAGAAAACGAGGTTAATATCATTTTACCCCGGTTCACCCGCTCCGTTCTTAAGCATCTAATGTGGGGGAAGGTCACGGAGAGGGGATTCCCCGTGACGGCAGAGCGGCGCGGCTTAAAGGGCTGAGTTTCCCGTTTCCATGACCATCCACAGGGTCTCGCACTGACCATGATCCCCATCACTCGACTGCCCCGCGTAACATTAGAAACGTAAAGAGAATCGTTTTATAGAGGACGATTAACTATTTGTTTACGTATCAAGGTGCTCCCCACAGCGTACAGTGAAAACAATTACGCTTCGTTAATACAGTAATAAGTTAATACAGAGATCGGAACGTTCCCGAGTGGATTTTCTTTTCTCTTTTTATTTGTACACACAAGAGCTGAACGGATCGTTTCAGTCAGCTTTCTCCAGTTACAGCACGGGGATGTCATACGGTGTTCTCTCGTAAGAAAGCACGGGTACACGCTTCCGCTAAAAATACCTGTCTACTACTATATTTGGATTGGCTGGAACACAATCAAACGTCTAAAATAAACGGACCCGCCCCGGTGCAATGAATGGAGGATCTGCTATCTCACTTCTCCGGGCCGCCCGCTGCTAAAATTAGCAACATTGCTTGCGTCAATCACGCGCCTCAGTGCGTCAAGTCTTTCACCCCGCCTTCAGGATCTGATCATTGGCCAGGATTAGAACGTGGCCAACAATTTACGCGTCTTGTGATTGGTTATTCTGAGACTTTTCGAGCCACGGGGTGCGCCAGCTAGATGTATTTCTTTGTTCTGTATGCACGCCGCAAAGTATTTTTTAATTTTGATCTTTTTAAACATGTTTTTTTATTTTATCATTTTAAAATGATATTGATCTAGTTTACCGTCACGTATAGAATACATTTTTATAATAATTTGTATACAATGTTTATAATAAATGTATATACATAATTATGACGCCACACATGGACTTTTTTGAAAGCTTAAATAACTATAAACATGGTCAAAATTGAAACATTTTCAATATACAGTAACATAATAATTTAAACAGTATAAATGTAATGATCTTTAATATTTAAAGAAAAGTCCATATGTTCTAGATTTATAATACAAATGTCGCAAAAAAGAATATCTTAACAAATCTAAAGTAAAAACACTGCTGTGTAATGAAAAGTGTATTATCCCGAACAAAACACGATTAACAAGCAAGAATCCTGACACACACTGAAAATGTCTCCTAATATTATTTTTTAATTTGCGTGTTATTTTTCTCTTCATTATTTGTCTTTTCTCCGAGTGTATAAGAAATCAGGAAACGTACAGTGCTGTTTGCCATACCGCACAATTTTGGAAATAAATCTGGCCGAGAATCATAAGATCTTTCTCCTCCTCTCGCTCTCTCTCCCGCCCTCTCGCGCTGTCTCTCTCTCTCTCTTGGCATGGACTGTACGGCTTATGTGTGTATACTGTACCAGCGAGGCTACAGTGCTGTCTCGACGTCACCTCTCCATGACGTCACATTGACGTAGCGCATACCAGGCTCGCTATGTAGAAGGCAGACACGCATAAATGTGCTATTAGACTTTCTCTCGTTCAGCGCTCCACATAAACAAAGGCACATTGCAGCTGAAGGCAGCGCGCTCTCTCAGCTTCAGACGCCGACACTGCGATAGTGGAACTGACAGATCTACGGAGTACTTTTTGCCTTTAATACAAAAGAAATATACAGCAAACAACATTTTTTTTTCGGAAAAACTTGCAACTTTCGCGACTTTAGGGAAAACTTTAAAACGCGTATTGTCAGCTACTTTATGCAGCTTTTTAACATCTTTTGGATATGTACAGGGAATTGTTAAGGCTTTAATAACATATGTAAAGACGGAACCGCAACAGAAACCAAGTAAGTGTTGTTTCACCGTACTTTATTTTGTTAAAACAAAAAGCGACACGAGATGTGTCACTGCATGCTTTCAAAAACAGTGTGATTTTACTTGGCTTTTCATTCATTATTTAGCGGGACATTAACGGAATAGCGAACTTTTCTCCTCGCGCGTGTCAAACCTGTTGAACGCTCGCGCACAGCCGCTTCACGGTGACTGAGGAACCGACTGTATGTGGATGCGATGGGAACCAAGTTAATTTCAGAGAGCCACTGCCAAATATTCTCCCGGGTTGTCATGGAAATGAGATGTCTTTCTCGTTCTGACCCTCGAGAAGCGCCGGGAGCTCGCGCGCGGTGCCGGTGGAGCGCCTGCAGCAGCGTGAGTGCTCGGCGAAACGTAACAATCTGTGTTTATTTATCCGAGTTTTATTTCATCGTGGTAGAATCGACGAGTTTCCCCCGTTTATCGCGTGAGTTCATTCATTCTAAACGTATAGGGATGCGCACGCGAGCACATGACAGGCGTATGACACAAACACGCAAAAAGCCATCATTGGTCATAATATTAAATAGCGTTTTCTAGTTTGTTGTTTCCTCAATACTTATTTGTCAGTGATCTTGAAAAAAATATTGCGATTGTAATTTTGTGGTAACGCAGTTTTCCCAAGCAACTAAAAGTTGGGAAACGTGGCTGGTGTGTTGCTCTGACGGGTTGACAGTTCACTGCTGATTGTGATAAAAGCGTATTTTTAAACCTTGTCGAAGAACGGAGTGTTATACAAAAGTTTTCAAGTGCGCGCGCGCTCGGGTCAGCGAGTACATCTCCGGTGTCATTCCCTCCTGCGTCCTCGCCGGGTGTCAGATCCCGTTTTCTAAGCTAATTTACTGTACTTGTACTTTTCCATCCCTTTATGTCCACTCTCTCTCACCCTTTTATTCGTGTTTGCTGGAAAGCCTCTATCTAGCAGCACTCATTGAGGGCGAGGGAGCGGAGCGCCCCTTACAAAGCGCGTGCTTCCGCGCTCTCTCGTGGTTCTCGTGGTTACCCGGACACAAGTGTACACGACCCCTTTTGAGCTCAGAAAAATATGTCATAATCACATATAACCACAAATTGGCATACTGATAAATCGGTTACAGGAGCTTCATTCTGACAACAATGGCAATGCCGGGCTATGTGGCCGTTATCGCACGTTACTTTTACTGGCGTTAAACATTTTGTAATCCGTAAATGTTTCGGTGCTGATGTACAAGGGTCTCTAAGGGTTGAGATAAGGACCGCTTGGTTGGCATGTCTTGTGGAGGGTGGGCTTCGTGTGCCCGCTCCTCTGACAGGTAGGGGGCGCTGTGTGGCTTTTAAAGACCCCCCTCCGTCGGCACTCTCGTTTATTTGACTGAAGAAAAGGGATATACGGCGATATCGGCGAGCGTGCAGGTGAATATAGCGAGTGTGATGAAGTTGTTCTTGCTCTAAAACAGAGCAGCTTTAATTGGAATTTCCGCACAGGATATCAAGAAATTTGTGTTTTGTAGGTTCTCGTTTGATTTTTGTGCAATATTGACCTCCTCAAACGTAGTTTACTGCCCCCCTTACAATGTTTTTTTCCCTCCTAATTCCCTCGGCTAAAATTTAGTTTGATAAACAAGACATACGAACGACCGTTATCTTTTTTTTCCATCATACTTTACGTGTGTGTGTGCTTTAAATAAATAAACGTCGACTTTAATTTGACAGCAGTTTTTACACTAAACACTTTTATGTCTTTTGCTACCTAAATATGAAAAGATCAATGCACAATATTCGCGCTAACGTCTGTTTAACTTGTATGCTTTTACTGTGTGGGTGTCTCAGTTCATGAAAACTGCCACAAAATGTCACTCAAACTAAATGACCTTTAGAAATGTTTGCAAGCGTGCTGAATTGTCTCCCTGCGCCCTTGATACTAGACTCCGGTTCGGAAGAGCGCCTGCAGCCCAGGTCTGAGTCCCGGCTACCGGATACCTCACCCGCCGCGTGCGCTGAAGCAGCCCCGAACCCCAGACGCGTGCAGCCTCCGCCCGTCAAACAGACCACGATTCAGCGCGCCAAAGGCCAATCAGGTAGCCCTCTACCAGCCGCTGGAAATCCGCTTTTCATGTTTAATTTCACATTAATTTTTTCAGACATTTTTTTACCTGAAAACAAAAACAACATTGTTATATATTTTAAATGTTTTGCATATATGTTTATATACCTGTATATATGAATTGCTTTGTAATGTGCTTGCTTTTGTGAAATTTACAGGAGAGTTTTATTTTAACAAAAATGTAATACATTCTGAATAATCAGCAACTTCGTTTTTCACGAGCTTCATCCTGACATGACTTTTTAACAGGGATATTTAAATTGCGTTTGCGGCACAACATTCCTTGGCAAATTTCATTTCATCTGATTAAAAATATTAGTCGCGTAGCAGTTGATCTGAGACTTTTTTGGGCAGACGCGCGTGCACGAGATATTTTTATGCTGTCTAAAATCCGTGGTCCATATTCCCCGAGCGCTTCTGTTAGAAAAGAAGTCCAAATGACCGGGAAAGTTAGTCTGGTTTGTGCTGCGTGCGTTCCAGTGCTAATCGGTTACCAAACTAAAAGTTAGGGTGCAATGTTGTGCATTTCTTTTTTATGTCGTTGATTTGTTTTGTTTGTTTGTTAGATCTATGGCACTCTGACAATGAACAAGCGATCACAGTTATTGGAACAGCTGCATTTTGTCCATCTAAAATGCACATCTCGAGGTTAGAAACTGTTTCATCCCTCTAAAGAGCTTTCTGTTAAGCCTGCGTGAATATTTGTGCGAGGCTCGCGCACGCGCGTGCAAACGCCGGTCTAGTTTCAGAATCACTTCTTGTTGTCTAGACATTTTCATTGTTTTTCGTGTTATAGTGATGCGTTTCTAATTGTGTCAACCGCGTCGAGGTGAAAAAACGAGCAAATGGGGAAATCTTAGAGATGTTTCTTGGGTCTGCGCGCGCACGATCAAACCGTTAGTTTTGTGCATGGGTCCTGATCTAAAATCTGATCTAAACATTTGTTAAACTAGTCATTTAATAACGAAGTCGTTTGCTTAACGAGCAACGCTGACAACAGCAGCTTTGTCTTTGTGTAATAGCTGTATAATTAACTAATTTCTGCATTACGTTGAGACCGGGACAGACGTGTTTTCCTTCTAAGAAACGTCGTGTTTGCAGAAATAATCTGAAAGGTTTCGTTTTTATTGTTTGTTTGTTTATTCACGTGTTTTATAAATTCTTGGATAAATTAATACGCTGAATTCTTATTCATTTATCAAATTTCAAGGTGAACAAATATCACCATGCACGATTAAATAGTTAATGTCTAAAATAGAACAGCTATATTAAAATGTACTTTTTATGCGTGTTTTCTAACACATTTAAACGAGGCGTTAGGAGTTTGGCGTCAGAAACAATCATTTCAAATCAAAACACTTTCAGATTGTCTCAGTCGGCGCTAGGGGCGCCAAAAGACAGTTCGATTAGCACAGATACATTACAAGTAGGCGAAATATGTGGTATGTTAAATTGTATTGTAAATTACAAGTTACCAAACGCTTGAGAAATGGTTAAAGAAAGAGACATATTTATTTTTACTCAGAGAAACATGCAAGCGTCTTTTGTGTGTGAGCTGGAGCCAATCACAATACAGTATTGATTAAATTGCTGTCCCTTTCAATAAATGACACTTTTTTAACCGTAGCCTTATTTACAACCTTTACATGTGTGAAAGTCGGCGATTGTTTTACGTCGAGGACTGTAATTCGTTGATTATACCAATATGGTGTTTGCGCGCTCATTTGGCGATGTGCGCATGGAAACGGCTCGAGCCTACACCTTCCCGCGTTCTGCAGGTAAAGAGGCGTTTATAATCGATAAGCCACCTGCTTTTACTAAACACACATGACGTGTTAGAGGCGTAAAGATTACGAAGTCACCACTCCACAACAGCGTCAATCCGACGTCGGGTCTGTGTACACTTCTCCGCCAAGGGAAAATAGGCAAACAAAGGATACGCACACACTTCTCCAGACGGACTCAGGTTGCTCTGCAGATGCACTTAAACCAGCCGCGCGGTTGCGGGTTATATAAAACTGCCAATATTGTTTTCCTGGAGAGCAATAATGGGAAACAACTTTGAATGAAATGAACTTTGGAGTGATTGAGTTCATTTGTTTCAATAGGTTGTTGGTGTTTAAGTGAAAACCACCATTACTTCAGCCTTGCATTTTGTTTGGCTTTGTGCATCAATCGTCTTATATGTTGTGTTGGTGGTTTGTGTGGGTTTCATACTTTGGTAGTGGTGCCCAATTTGGGGCCAAACTTGACTTTGCTGTTTTGTCAAGGGCCACAATTCATATGAAAATTATTAAATGATACCTGATGCTGATTTTAATTAGTGCAATGTTTTTCAGAATCAGTTTTAGAACATTATCTCGGAGATTTGTCATTGATTCTCAGACAGAATGAAGATAATAGAGTGTAATGTGAGAAAGTGACCAGGTTTTGCAAGGTGATGCAAAGTCGTGGTCAATTCTGTGAATATACATATAAAAGACCACATATTAACTTCTTGGGCCCATGCGTTGGGAAACACTGGTCTTTGCTATAAAATAATTTTGTTTTTAGTTGAATGGAATTTACTTGATAAGAGCAATATGTTTGGGTGGACGATGGTCTCAGTTGACTTTTTCTTTGACACGAATTGCTTAAAAAGCAACCTATATAAATAGAGGTGAACAATTGACATTAATTAAATGAATAACTGAGTTTTAAAAAAGTCCTTTGACTTTGTAAACTTTTCAAAACGAATGGTCATATAAACAGAAAGACCTGAAATAAGAGTTGCATATATATATA
>CM051501.1:14625695-14645819 GCA_028031935.1 Paedocypris micromegethes | reverse complement strand
TTTTTTCTAATTATTTTTTGCTTGCATGAACGCTTATTTGCTCATGGCCTAACCCATGTTTCCAGATGAATGGTTTGTCTACTAACTCAGAAAAGGTTTGTAATGAAGCTCCTGGCGCCTTGACGTTTTTTAACACCTGGATTGAAAACATCCCAACAGTCTTTCTTCTCTCTCTCTCCCTTCTCTCCAGACATGCCCTGCGTTCAGGCCCAATACGGCCCTGCACCTCACGGGTCCAGCTACTCCACCCAGTCCTTTGGTTACCATGGCGACTACAGCGCTGACCTCATGGCTACAGACTACACAAAATGCGATCTCGGCGGAGGGGAGATCTCCGCGGCGGCCGCCACCACATCCCTGCCCAGTTTTAATGTCTTCGTGGAAGGAGGGTTTGAGCCGAAACCTTCCTGTCTGTACCAGCTCCCTCCTCAACGCTCCATCATCAAGAAGGAGGAGGAGTCCTACCCCCCCATGACACCATCCGATGAAGCAATAGCTGGAAGTTCCATGTACTTTAAGCAATCACCTCCATCGACACCTCCAACTCCTCTTCACCCCGGCCCACCCAGCAGTTCCTTCTTATGGGATGAGCATAATCTCCCTCCGGTTCCCCAGCCATGCTTGATCGAAGGCCCAATGAAGAGCTCTCGCTTTCCACATTTCTACGAGCAGGCCACCCCGCCGTCCACCAGTGGCTACGACGCTGGAATTTGCCTCCAAATGCGACCTGAACGCTCACCTTCGTCCTCCTCATCGCACGTTCCACCCAGTCTGGACACTCACGGGCATTCACACGTACACTCCCATGCCCATTCACACATGTACCCGCTGAACATGGGTAAACCTGGAGGTCTGGCCTTTCGATCGCTGGGCATGGGCTCGTGCCCGCCCCTGCTGGGAGACAGTTTGCCATCACCGCCGAGTCGCACCAGCTCTGGAGAAGGAACCTGTGCGGTTTGCGGGGACAATGCGGCCTGCCAGCATTACGGTGTGCGCACTTGTGAGGGCTGCAAAGGCTTCTTCAAGGTAAGGACTCCGTTTGCCGGTCGACTTTAAAGTGTGTTTGCTTATTTGTAAGGTGGTCCGACGTTTCGTATTTGTCATTCGTATTGACCGAAGTCTGACAGAAACACACAGGACTTGTTGACATGATCTTTCACTGATTGCAAACAGGAGCTGTTGGTTTTGTATTTTTAGAGATTGTTCTAGATCAGAGGTGCTTAAGCGTCTTCCAGTGAAGAGCCGAGCGTTGCGTCTGAGAGACTAACACTCTCGAATGTCAAAGGAAGTAGATGAATCAAAGCACTGGAACAATTCAGAATCCACTGGAGCTTTAGTTGGTTCCAGTTAATTGGACCACTGGGTAATGGACTAGATAGATCCTAAAGTCTCTATGCAAATTATAATACTGTACACACATTTTGTAACCGTATTGGTTATTTGAACCAAAATTCCCATTACTAAGACCAAAAAATAGAAAAAAAAACCCATCAAAGAGAATCAGAAAAACAGCAAAAAATTTCATGAAAATTTAGTATCACTTGATTACATTTAGTTTTTATTTTCGTATTTGTTTAATCTCTTTCTGAATTGATACAGGCTAGTGGGCAAAAATCAAGGCCTAGTTTGGGCATTTCTGTTTTGTGCTGAGATTCTTCTGCTGACACTCCAGTGTTTGACCTGAACTCAATCTTTACTGAAACATATCCCACCATTTTTTCTGAACCACGTTTCTATTAATGGGTCACGTAGCGCTGGAGCCAATCACATCAACTCTGAGCCTGAAGGCGGGACACACCCTGGATTGGTGGCTAATTTATAATGCAAATTGTTTTATTGAGAGTCTGTATATTATATGTTCGCATACAATTCAGGAGTGTGTGTGCGCACTGTTGTCTTGATAGCATCTCATTGTCTGTGCAACATTCAGGGACTGAAGGAGCGTTAGTACATGAGTTGTAAGAGGTTTTTAGCTCTTCTTATGTGCGTGTGTTTGGCCAGGGTTGCGTTGGTTAATTGGGTTTTCATTAGTGGTCATTAGTTTTGTTCTTGAACTGAAAGAGCTCTTGGCTGAAGAGTCTCACACCGCATCACACCTCATTCTCTCAGGGTTAACCAGCCATTGTAACACACTCCGCAGGCGTTTAAACTGAGGTTAAAGCTCCTCGTGCCATCGGGTATTCTTCAGTGCGCACGCATTTGTGTGTGTGTGTGTGTGTGTGTGTGGGTAGTTTTCAAGTGGTGGACAGAATATATACCAGCGTTAGTTTGGGAAATGTTTGGGACACTTGCACGGAAGCTGAAAGAATGTTCGGTTTCAGTTTCTGTGATGCACTAATGTGACATAGGTTTGCTCAGCCTTTTCATTAAACTATTGCCGTGTGTGTACTGAGAGACCAGAGAGAAAAAGAGAGGGAGTGTGTGTGTGTGTGTGTGTGTGTCTTTGAGTGCACTCACAAATCGTCTGAGCGGCGGTTGCCACGGCGCCTGTGAGGGTCGTATCCCTCGGTGACCAGTGAGAGGTGTGACAGCGGCGCGCTCTTAAAATACAGCAGCTCAGAGCGTGTGCGCACACACACATACACACACACAACACAGTTTTAATGTAAAATAATAATAATTTTAAAATAGACCAGTTTACTGTATATGTAAATGTGATATATGTTGTTATATTTACATATGAATATGTCATAATGTTACTATTTCATAGTATGTCTGACAATTTTCAGTTTGTAAGATTTAGCGTGATGGAAAAATATATAGACCAAAATATGCAAACATTTGTGTCTTGTTTTATGCAAAACCAATAACATAAAAAAGTATGTAGTTATCTTTACATTTTCTGACAATATACCAGTATGTGTATAAAAAAATGCATTTAGAACAAAATACACACACACACACACACACACACACACACACACACACACACACGAGTACGTATTTGTATTTATATGCACTTTGTGTCAATGTTTTACACAATTATATGTTAATATTTACTTTATAGCATGTTTGACAGTGTTTGCGAGATTATAAGCAACACATATATTTTAAAAGAAATGAAGAAAAAGAAATGTCACCGCTAGAAGAGAGTGAAAGCCAGAGAGTGGCAGGGCTGAAATAATTGAAAATGGCCCGTGGTCTGGTGCAGAAATAAATTATGCCTCTTTTCAATTAGTTTCACAATTAGTTTTTATTTAGTAATTAATAAAAGCAGGGGTTGGTAAGCCGGGGGCTCTGCAGCCATTACTGCGACACTGCTGTGCACGTGCACACACACGCACACACATGACATCCACAAACAATGACATATGCACACCAGCAAGTCTCTGACGATCAGTGTACTTTTATTTATGCACACACACACTCCACTCACCCACAACACACACAACACATTAATCATTTCATTATTTCAGGCGACTCATTAACTCACAATATACATATTAGCAGGTGAATTTTAATGCACGGCGGCCTATTGTGATGCACTATATAGCTTTTGTCGCGCTTGCAACTCTCTTTGAAAAGAAAAAAAATATATTTGTGTTTTTGCACAATGAGGTTCATTCATATTCCAATAAATATGTTTCGATTTCTGGCGCATTAGTTTGGAAAACAGCTTTTAATGGGGTTTGCATGCATTTCCGGCCTAAATTATTCTAAGTGCCTTTCCCTTGGCTGATTAATAGTCACTAAATCTTTTATGGTTCTGCTTTACATCTGAATACGACCTACGTCCGCCGTTTCTGAATAAAAATGGTTAGAGAGTGGCAAATTTCTCCACACTAAATCCCTTTTCTCTTCTTAATATTCCCACTTTAGTTTGACTTGATTTACTTGTCTGCTCCAGTGTAATTTGCTGGCTGACTCATGTCAGCCACGTAATTTGCATGACAACACGTATTCTAAACATTTACATAATTTAGGGTCAGAAGACGCTAAACGAAAGTTTATTCAGATTAGATCTCATAGCAGCGAATTGGTGCACCACCTATGTTCTTTAGCTTTAGTGATATCAGGTGTTTGAATGTGTAATTGCTAATCTCATTAAATAATAATAAAAAAAAATATTAATAATAATGCATAAATAATTCCATGTTCGGCATGATCACAAATAAATCACAAATTTTGTGAACACAAAATGAGAAAGGTTTTACGCTGTAAAGGTTTTATGATCCGGACACACGCTTTCAATCAGGTGGATAATCCGATTCAAAGTTTTCTTACAGTGAATCGCTCTTATTGGAAATACTTTAACAATTTAAATCTTATTTTTATTTGTAGAATAAGTACAGTGTTCAATCTCTAATAAAAAAAAAATATATATATACAGCACATTATTTGTAAATTATACTATGAAAAAACAAAAACACGAGACAATTATTTAAAACAAATTAAGTAAAAAAAATTAAACTAAACATGGCTGATTTATTGTTACCTAGATTCCAGAAACTAGATTTAAACAAAATCAAACATTGTATCATGTTGTGTACAATGTATCACTGTGCATTTGCACATCATTGTGTCACTCTCTCTCACTTCTCACACACAAACACACCCACACACAAACATTTTACCAACTGAAGATGACCCAGATCCACCTCTCCTTTTCAACACACACACTCACACACGCAGGCGCACGCACACACACACACACATACACACACATCTAATTACACTGCCAGAGGAGGAAGAGTGAAGAAGGGTGAGAAAGAATAGTCTGATCATCTCTGATTAAGGGGAGGAGAAGAGGGGGATACGTATTCCCCGAGGGGCTTTAATGTATGACAAGGCCATTAGCACATGTTTCATGTCATGAGTCCGCAACCGCTTGTCTTTACCGACCCTGCTAAGCAGCACAGTGTGTGTATGAGAGAGGTAGAAAGGAATTAAAATGAATATTTGTGTTGAATGTTTCCATATGTAATACACATGCTCATGTGTTTTGTTTTTTCACATTCTAAAATATTCAAATGATTTTCTCACACACACATGCTTTTAGTCAGAGCGTTCTCTCGCTGTATGTGCAACCAATCGTCTCATTTCATCAACATCGTGAGACGTTTATGGGTTTAGCGGCCTGCATAGGAAACTCACGACGAGCAGCTTGTCACAGTGTGTGTGTTCCCTGGGGTGTATTTGAGGAAATATACACTACTGGTTTTATCTTAATCAAGTCGGCTCAAATCAGTGTGAAGTCAGAATTAGAAGTGAGCGACTCACCGTACAAGAGTGTGTGTCCACTCTTCTGCCGAACTGTCGCGATCCGTTCCAGTGAAACGGGAGAGGCCGTGCAAATCACGTGGACGACTTGCTGAGTTTTGTCTTCACCTGACGTTAAAAATCCCACTTCCTGTGTGTCCAGGTGGCGTAATTGATTTACTTACACCTTGGAAACAGCGTTTGTTTATTTGATTCATTTAATCCACGAGTATACAGTGCGTGTATGGATTGTAGAAACTATAATGCAAATGTGTGGCGTGTGCATGTGTGTTTGAAATTCTGTTTACACAATTAAACATGGCGGCATTTTAAAAAATCCACATTTAAGACCGCCGAACAGAAAATTACACTTAACCCGAAATTTGAATGCGGCTCAAACTAAAAAACAATAGCATCCTTTACTGAAGATCTCATTTTGAACTTTTAACCACTTGCAGCCTCGCTATTTGAAAAACTCCACAATGAAACTGGTATTGCTGATGAAAGTTTAATACTATTAAATTGACCAAAGTTGTGTCTCATAAAAGTTTGTGGCTCGTTGTTTTTGTTTGTTTTGCCTATTATCTTAATCTCCGTAGAACCTCCCGGTCGCACGCGAGCGCTTAATCTGTTGGCACGGCAGCGGCACTTGCGTTTGATGATGGAACCTATGCGTTGTGTCGCAAAGCAAAACTTCTGTTCGGTTTTCCTCTGCCACGCTTTTAAATGGCAGGAGTTCTCGCGGATCAGTCGTGTTTTGTTTTAATAAGGTCAGCAATAATCGCGCATATCCAACCGAGGAGAAAACAACTCCCGGGGGCGCTATTCCCGAGACCCGATCCGCCAGAACCTCGAGGTGCCGAGAGCTGACCCGCAAGATTCACAAACAATTTTATCATCATCACGCGGTGCGGGATGTCTCGCGGGAACGGCCTCAGCACGCTCGCGCTGATCGTCATTGTCAGCGGCTCGCGCTAATAAAATTGTCCCTCCTGCAGGCAAGGCATGTCGGGAAATTAATTTTATCTAATTATCCTGATGGAGCCAGAGTTTTTTCACGTTGTAATTAAAATCTGACCTGCGAGCCTTTTTTTTATTATTATTTCTTAGCCTGAAAAGGGATCAAATTAAATAAATAAATTACGCTGACCTGTTGGCTCATTGTTTCGCATTTCTTTCTTTCTTCCCTGACGGCTGCAGAGGACAGTGCAGAAGAATGCGAAGTACGTGTGTTTGGCCAGTAAAAATTGCCCTGTGGACAAAAGGAGAAGAAATCGCTGCCAGTACTGCCGTTTTCAGAAGTGTCTAAGTGTCGGCATGGTGAAAGAAGGTATCTCTCTCTCTCTCTCTCTCTCTCTCTCTCTCTCTCTCTCTCTCTCTCTCTCTCTCTCTCTCTCTCTCATCATTGCTGTCTTTCTCCACTCTCTTTCTCACCATCGCTCTCTGATCCTCTCTTTTTCTTTTTCACTCTCTTTCTCCCTTCCCTCTCTTTCACACACACACACACACACACACACACACACACACACACACACACACCTACCAAATAAATGGACACCGGGATATTTATCTATTTTATGACCAAGCCACTTGAGTCAATTATGGCATTAGAGGTCTCAGTACCCATGACCTCAGCTTGACCTCTGGTTAGAGACCGCCGCAGAGAACGCAGACCGTCTTCACCATAATGACTTAAAACTCAGCGATGCACACACCGCAATCAAGAAGCTGCTTTGTTTTAAATGCAGATTGTCGCAGAGCTGCTAGTCACTCGCTTAATCTGAATGTGTAAATTAATCTGTAATGGAGATGTTTACCGGCAGAACTTCGCCTCCACAATCACAGCCGATCAGCCGAGCTCGAGCCGGTAATCAAGCATTGCACAGGACAGTCAGGCCCGAGTGATCGAGAGGATGTTTAATACACAGCGGATTATTAAAAATGAATGCTGTGGGATTTTAAAGATCACACATTAGCTCATCCTCTTCCCCTCTGGCCGTAGAGTCGAGTGGAAACACGTTCTGATCTCAGATTTGATTTCCTTGACTAATACATCCTGCTGTCATCCTGCTTTCAACTGCCCCCTACTGGTCAATCCAGCTTTGATCTAGAGCCATTAATGTCAGGGCCCGGGGCCACGTCCGGCCCAGACCATCATAAGATTGAACAATCTTTTTTCAAAAGATTTTTCAAACAATGGAGAAATTATTATAAACTGAGCAGCATTACATACATAGATTAAAATGACAGCATATATGCAATGAAAAAGAAGCTTGTCCCTCCATCAGTTCTCTGCTGAGTGGAAATGAAGGGATCTCAGGTTCGATTTCTCTGATTAAGAGATCAAAAATGTTCATTTTTTTCACATTATAAATTTTAAACAACAATTTTCAAAAATAACAGAAATATAATAAAAACACAACGGAGATGCAATATAATATAAAAGATAACATAAATGCAATACAAATATAAAACAATAAACATTAATATGTTGTATTTAACAACAACATTAATAAAGTAAAAAATATATCACATGAATATAGAAAAAAACATACGGTTGGCACAATATAAATACAATGTATGTAAAACCAAAAGCAACATACAATATATACAATTTATATAAAAATACCACGCATATAAAAGCATTTAACAGCTCAAAAAAAGCAGAAATAAAGCACAAAAGCAATATATAGACTTAAAAAACATCATAAATGTGATATATAGAAACGAATAACGATAACAATGATGCTGGACATGCTAATGATTGACATCCAACTGCACTTCACTGAAGCGTAAAGTTTCAACCAGGTGGAAGGAACCTACCGGCATTATCTGATCGATTGTGTGTTTGTGTTCCAGTGGTCCGCACAGACAACCTGAAGGGACGGAGAGGTCGTCTGCCATCCAAACCAAAGAGTCCACTCCAGCCCGAGCCCTCGCCACCATCACCGCCCCTCAGTCTGCTCAGCTCCCTGGTGCGCGTCTATTCCCAGTCCACACCGCGGGACCTAGACTACAGCCAGGTACCAGAAGAAACCCGCGTGGCGGAATCACCACTCCACTCCGTCTACTTTAACTGTCGTTTCCCTCTGTAGTTCAGCGCTGCAGAACCAGTGGGTCTTTCGGAGTCCCAGCAGATCCAGATGTTCTACCGAGTGCTGACAGGCTCAATGGAAGTGACGCGGTGTTGGGCTGAACGGCTGCCCGGCTTCTCTGAACTGCACCATGATGACCAGAACCTGCTCATAGACTCGGCCTTCCTGGAGCTATTTGTGCTTCGTCTCGCTAACAGGTGCGTTGTTTACCTTGTATTTCTAAGTACTGTATATCTTTGGTGATTTATTTTCTAGTGATTAACTGGTGCTAATGGTCTGGTACGGTGGTGTAGTGGTAGAGACCAAGTTCAAGTTGGTCGTTTCTGTTTGTAGTTTGCGAATTCTCCTTTTGTTTGCGTGGGTTTCCTCCGGGTCTCCGGTTTCCTCCCACAGTCCAAAATTATGCAAGAGAATTGGAGTCTGGACAAGTATAGGTGTGAGTAGGTGTGAGTAAGACTGTCCTGCTCTGTGATTGGTCAGCCACCAATCCAGGGGTTGGGTTGCACCTTCAGGCCCAGAGTTGCTGTGATTAACTCCAGCTCCCAGTGAACCAGAAAATGAAAAGTGGCCCTTTTATATCTCCTTTCATCTTTGAAAACATCATTCAGAACTGTGCTTTTCATTTATTCCATACTGATTGATATTTTATTACTTGAGTTAAGCAGCAATAATGCTTGTCTCGGTAGTAAGAGCGGCTTCTGTGGCTGGTTGTGATTCAGTATTTCCAATTGCGCTTTCCTTTCACACTCATAACATTAAGTGCCGATAGTTAACAGGATCTTTCGCTTTCTGTTAGCAATCATAGACCCCGTCTGCTTTTTCGTTCCGTTTAGCAAGAGGTGAAAGATGATGAAAACTGTGAAAAATGTGTTATTGCGTTACAAGACGCAGCCGCGTCTGATCATAATAATTTTACTACATATTCAGGTTTTGTTTGATTGTGATTGTTTTGCATTTTTGATTTATTTATAGGTTTTGTTTTATCTCCCTCCTTTTTATCTGTCATTTTCTCACTCCTTCTCTATACCCCCATCTGTCTTGTTTTCTATATTTGTCTTGTTCACTTCTCCCATTCTATTATCTTTTTTTCTTTTTTTTTCTCTCTCTCTCTCCTCTCTCCTCTCCTCTCTCTCGTGTAGTCCCTTTTCTCTTTCTCTTTCTCCCTTCTTTCATTGCTTGCTCACTCACTCTCTCCTCTTTCTTTCTCTTTCCTCTCTCTCATCCTCTCCTCTCTCTCTCTCTCCTCTCTCCGCTCTCCTCTCTCCTCTCTCTCTCGCGTCTCGTCTACCCTCCTCTCCATCTCTCTCTCGCTCCTCGTCCCCTTCCCCCACTCTCTCCTCTCCCTCTCCTCCTCCTCCCCTTCTCCCTCTCTCCTCTCTCTCGCTCCTCTCTCTCTCCCTTTCTCTCCTCCCTTCTCCCTCTCTCTCTCTCTCTCTCCCCTCTCCTCTGTCTCGCTCTCCTCACTCTCTCATCTCTTCTCTCTCTCCTCTCGTCCTCTCGTCTCCTCCTCCTCCCTCTC
Source organism: Paedocypris micromegethes (assembly GCA_028031935.1). Taxonomy (NCBI): domain Eukaryota; kingdom Metazoa; phylum Chordata; class Actinopteri; order Cypriniformes; genus Paedocypris; species Paedocypris micromegethes. The sequence goes on along the minus strand of CM051501.1, from coordinate 14,636,006 downwards.
TCCTCTCTCTCTCCTCTTCTCTCTCCTCCCTCCTCCCCTCTCTCTCCCTCTCTCTCCCTCTCCTCGCTCTCCCTCGCTCTCTCTCTCTCTCTCTCCTCTCTCCCTCCTCTCCTCTTCTCTCTCTCCTCTCTCTCCTCCTCCTCCCTCCTCTCTCGGGCCTCTCTCCTCTCTCTCAATCCTCTCTCTCCCGGCTCTCTCTCTCGGCCTCTCTCGCTCTCTCCTCTCCGGTCCTCCTCTCTCTCTCTCGTCCCTCCCTCTTCTCCTCCTTCTCCTCTCCCTTTCTCTCTCTCCCTCTCCCTTTCTTCTTCTCGCTCCTCCTCTCCTCTCATCTTCTCCTCTCTCTCTCTATCCTCTTTCTCTCTTCTCTCTCCCTCGACCTACCTCCGCTCCTCTCTCCACCCTCTGTCTCTCTCCTCTCTTCTCTCTCCTACCCCTCCTCTCTCTCTCTCTCTCTCTCTCTACTCCTCTCCCTCCGCCTCCACTCTCGCTCTCCTCGTCCTCCGTTTCTCTCTCTCCGCTCTCCTCTCGCTCTCTCTCTCTCTCCTCGCTCCCCTCTCGTCCTCTCTCCTCTCTCACTCTCTCTCGTTATCTCTCTCTTCTCTCTCCTTCTCCTCTCTCTCGCTCTCTCTCCTCTCCCTCTCCGCCTTCTCTCTCTCCTCTCGGCTCCTCTCACTCTTCTCTCTCTCCCTCTCCTCTCTCCTCCTCGCTCCTCTCTCGCCTCTCTCCCTCTCTCCCTCACTCTCCCCTCCCTCTCCCCTCTCTCCCTCTCCTCCTCTCTCCTCCTCTCTCTCCCCTCTCCTCTCTCTCTCTCTCCCCATCTCCCTCCCTCCCTCTCTCCTCTCCTCCCTCCTCTCTCTCCTCTCGCCTCTCTCTCTCCTCCTCCTCTCCTCCTCTCTCTCTCTCCTCTCTCTCCTCTCCCCTCTCTCCCTCTCTCTCTCTCTCTCCCCTCCTCCCTCTCCCCTCTTCATCGCCTCTCCTCTCTCCTCCTCTCTCTCCTCCTCTCTCCTCCTCCTTCTCTTCCCTCTCCTCTCTCTCCTTCTCTCTCGCGCTCTCTCCTCGCTCTCTCTCTCCTCCTCCTCTCTCTCTCCTCTCTCCTCCCTCTCCTCGCCTTTCCTCTCTCTCTCCTCTCTCCTGCCTCCTCTCTCTACCTCCTCTCCTCTCTCTCTCTCCTCTCTCTCCGTCCGCCGTCTCTCATCTCGTCTCTCACATGCTCCGTCTCTCTCTCGTCTCTCTCTCTCTCTCTACCCCCCCAGCTCTCTCTACCTACCACCCCCCCTCCCCCATTCTGTATTAAGTTACTAAGGACGCTACAATAAATCTTGTAGAATTCATCCAATTCGTCCACATATATAAAGTGATCTCGTACAATAAATAAAGTGATGATGTCAAAACTCCCCACACACACACCCACCTCATTATACAAACAATGCAAAAGTCCAAAAGTGAGCGGTGGTACTGCGCGTGCTGGTCTGTGACTCAGTGGCGCTGCTTTAACAGGAAGTGTTGGCCAGGTGCGGCTCGGGTGGGCAGTGGGTGGTGGCGTCACAGCCTCAGTAGGAAGCTGCAGATTCGGTTCTGACTCACTTACGTGGGGACTCATCCGGGCTCACGTCACACGCAGATTCAAAATCTCACAAGACTCATCAGCTTTCAGTTTTTGGGGTCTTCAACCATCCCTCTCTCTCTAGCTGTCTGTCTTCTTTCCCTCCATCTGTCTGTACGTCTCTGTCCATTTAACCACCACCCATCCATTCCATATCTTTGTTTATATGTCGGTCTGTTTCTCTGTCTGTCTGACTGTCTATTATTTGTTTTTCTGCCTGTCTGTCTGTCTGTTGGCCTGTCTGTCTGTATGTCTGTCTGTTGGCCTGTCTGCCTGCCTGTCTGTCTTGCCTGTCGTTCAGTTACCCTTTTTTTCCATCCATCCATTCATTCCTCTTCATACGCTAATAATAATTATTATAATTCCATTAATTAATTTGTCACATTTTGAGAACCTCAAAGCCGCACAAAGGATGCGAAAATACAGCGAACACACACACACACACACACACACACGCACACACACATACATAACAATTGCCCGGCGGAATGATAATAACTGAAAGTGTATTAGTTTTATTACCGTACTTTATCAGTGGGGATGTTTGTGTCTGCATTTAACTCATCTGAACAGACAAACTCAGAGCAATGGGCAGCCAAACACGCCAGCATCCTTTCAAAGCCGGACATCACCACCACACAGGCTCACACACACACACACACACACACACACACACACACACACACACACACACACACACACACACAAACAAATTCAACCAGAAAGGCTTGCTTTTTCAGACTGTGGGGAGAAAACCCGTGCTGTGAGCCCACACCATTAGACCCCAATACCAGAGCAGATAGTTTTCGAGTTCTCACAAGCAGCTAGAAGATGACTCTTGAAATTCTCCTCCACGCATCTCTCATCTCTCTCCACTACACAAGTATACAACACTTCCACGGGGCTAATGAAGAACAGTCGACATGCAGAAGCTCTCACTCGGTGGAGAGACAGAGAGGAAGTTCGTCTCCTACATTTCAGGGCTGAGGATGAAGAGCTCAAAACAGACAGACAGAAACGAGAAAGAAGTGGATGGAAATGACGAGTAGATGTTCGGCCCAAACGCTTTCCCTGGACTTTTTATTCCGCGGTTGAAACTTTGACTAGATTTTTTTGGGAAAAGCGTCTACGAAGATAAAACTTAACTGCTTTGACCGAAAGCCTCTAACCCTGAAGGACAGAGCAGAGAGAGCGAAATAAAGAGTATAATCTCAGGAATGTTTTAAACGCTTTAATTGGGAAAGCTTGGCGTAATTAGGTCCATTCCTATCTTTGATGTGCTCTTCCCCGCACTGGTTTTCATTTGTCGCTATGGTAATTGTTTCCTTGCCTTATCCCTCAAACGCGGAGTTTTGGCAGCCAATCAGTGCGCCGATCGTCATTGGTTGAATCAGAGCGAGGTGATAATCAGTGTGCGTCCCAACAGTTTGCGATAATGTGTGTGTTTATGCTCGTTGGGAACGAGCTGCTCGCTAAATTGAAACAGGTACATGTTCTAAAGGAAAGAGCAGAAAAATGCTGATTAATTAAAAGATGAAAGTCAGTGACTGATCTTGAGCCTTCAAACGCCACCTTGAAGCCGGATAAATAACAACTGTTGTTTCATTTAACCTCTCTCTCTCTTTCATACACGACTCCCGCTTCACTCTCTCAATCTAACACATTCTACTGCGCTCTCTCTCTCTTTCAATTCCCTCCTCCCTTCCTCTTTTTTCTTTCTCTCCCTCCTTCTTTCTTTTTTATCTATCTCCCCCTCTTCATTGTCATCTTTCTCCCTCTCTTTCTCTTTTGCAATTTCCCAACCCTTCTCTCTCTATAGTTTCACCCTCTCTCCTTAAATATAAAAGCGTAAATATAATTTAATGTAAATACTATTCAATTGACCTGTTTGAAATAAGAGGTCTCTTTCTCCCTCAGGTCTTTACTGACGGACGACAAGTTTGTGTTTTGCACGGGCCTGGTTCTGCACCGGCTGCAGTGTCTCCGAGGCTTCGGCGAGTGGCTGGACTCAATCCGAGACTTCAGCGCTCACCTACAGGGTCTTAACCTGGACCTGCCCGCGTTCTCCTGCTTGTGCGCCCTGGTGCTGCTGACAGGTAACACGCCCCTGGGTTCTTCTGCTGTTTGCGTATTCAGAGCGTTTGGATTCAGCTGCTGCTGGTTGTCACGGTGATCTCAGGTGTGGGGCAGGTGCTGGCACAGATTAGGTTCTACCTGAAGCGCAGAAATAATCCCTGTTAATCCCGCACACAAACACAGAGTTAAAGCAGGGAGACGCGTGGGGTTTGTGTGTATGTTTGGGTCAGCAGGTGCTGCATTATTAACGCCGAGGCTAAACAGCAGCTTGACCTATATACTATACGGAGCTTCGCCGTCTGATGTCACACACTTGCTGAAAATGCGTCCCGTCAACATTCAATATATTTCTTGATTGTCAGCAGGAATATTTTCACATCACCTTCTTTTTTGTTTTGACTATAAGGTAGAATAGAATCTACACCATCAAACAACATCGATTATTTTTCCCACATATATATCTGGGTTTTAATTCCCATGAATCAAAACAAAACTTTTGCTACATTGTAACAAACAGCCTGTTGAAACTAGTAAAAGTGATCAAGTAATAAGTAAAAACTAATTTAGATTAGTCGCGGAGGTTTAATATAGCTTTACAGACAGGTGTGTGTGTGTGTGTGTGTGTGTGTGTGTATGTATTGCTCTGTGATTGGTCAGCCAATACAGTGTCCTGCCTTCAGGCCAAAAGTTGCTAGGATTGGCTCCTGCTCCACGTGACCCAGAAATGAAAGAGTTGTTCAGAAAATGAATCGATAGATGGAATGTCTTTATTATGAGGCAGGAAGTGGCCTACATTTTGAACCAATTGCAGAGAAGGAATTATGCAGTGATTTTTTTTAGTTAAACTTTCCTCTGATTAATAATAGCAGAGAACAACTGCAAAAAAAGCACACCAAAGCACAGCTGTGAATTGGACATCTGCAGGAAGGAAACAAGATGACAGGCATAATTTTTGCTTTATATGACAACACTTAATACAGTCAATAATTGGAAGTGTGTAAAAAAGCAGTCAGATTTTCTTTCTCAACTGGTTAAAAAAAATCCCAGAGATGTCCGGCTAAATGTCAATTTTAATTTAGTTGGTTCATAAAGATGTTTTCACAACTGCAGACTGTCTGTAAACGGAACAGGTGTAATTTAACAGTGACTATGACCTTGACTGTGAGCTGTGATCCAGACAAAGGTGGTAATGGCTAGCAAACAAAACTCAATGGAGAACGAGAGAAAAATAATTCTACGGACTCAGAAATCCATCCATCAATTAATGTTCTACCACTTTTTCCATTTCTGGGGAAGTTGGGCCAATCTCAGCAAATATGGGCCACAGATGAGAGCGGTTGGTGGTCAACCAATCACAGACCAGGACATCATTGCACCTCCTCTGAAATTTAGGTTTATATAAATGAATTGAAATTGAATTTGGAAACTGAAGACACCAGACTAGACATAGACCAATCTTCACTTTCCTTGCTAGATTCTACAGAGGAATGTCACTAAAGTGTTTGCCGGCCCCTATGGAGCGGCACTTAACTCTGTAGAGGAATTGAGCGCTTCGCAGCAGAGCTCCCCTCTCTCTCTCTCCACTCCTCCACTCAGTCTATCGACCCTCTAAAAGTGTCTGCAGTGAAAGAGCTCCATCGATCATTCCCCAGGAGAGAAGGAGAGACACAGAGAGAAAAAAAAACAGAGAGAGGATGTAGGCTGAAGCTGTGACAATGAAGCTGCACTGGACACAGATTTGGAGCGTCACACACACGCACAAACACACACAATTGCTCCAACTTAAGACTGCAGATTTAACAGGCGGGGTGTGTGCGTACTTAACCGGGAGGTGTGTACTTATGATTGGCTACGCCCACACGTCAAAGAAATCACCCTCAAGCATTTCAGCGAGATCCGGATCAGTGTTTTGCCCAACGACATTTAATTTACATTACTTTACAATTATTTAGCAGACGCTTTTATTCAAAGTGACTTACATGCCATTCCAATTTTTTACAAATCACCATCCTGCTTTCCCTGGGAATCAAACATATTTCCTGATGATTCAGACACCAGCTCCTCTAACCTTTTGTTTCTAACCGCATAGCCTTTTATTCCCATTTGTAGTTTTGTCGTTGTAGTTTTATTGCAACAAAAAAAATCTCATATTATGCAAAATATTTTTGGAATATTTTCAAAACAAATCTTACATTTAACAAATCTCCTCTCTTTTAGAACAATGTCCCGGCCTGAAGGATCCCAAGAAAGTCGAAGAACTTCAGTCCAAACTAGTCTGCTGTCTGCGGGACCACCTCAACTCGGTCTGCGCTGGGGGGGCGGCGGCATCATCCGGCAAGACTCCACCCCCTTTGGGTGCTGTGCTCAGCTTAAGGGCGGAGCTCAGGTCTCAGCGTACTCAAGGCCTGCAAAGGATCTTCTACTTGAAGCTGGAAGACCTGGTCCCACCCCCGCCTCTCATCGATAGGTTTCTGGACACTTTGCCCTATTGATAGCCCCGACCTCAATTGCACACAAGACACGCCCAGAAGCTCCAGACTTAAAACTCACCGAATGAGGGACAGAGCCAGTAGCAAAGCGTGACACTGAAGTCCTCACGAGAAGCTACGTGTCTGAGGAGAAACCAATCATATAAGTGCTTTTAATCCGCTCTGGTAGTGTAGTAGGAGCGTGTTTGAATGACTCAGCCTGCTTTGGGATGGAGGCCGACGCCCGTAGTTCTGCCCGCCATCACGGCGCATCAGTAAATGTGACGGTAAATGTGAGCACGCTTCACAGCTCGTTTGTAGGCAGTCCAAAAGTTCCGTCATAGTACATTCCAATGACAACGGTTGTGTTCATCACAAACACACGGACTGTCCTTTCACACATGCTTCGGACGCCAGAACATGACATATCAACTCTCACTGACAGAAACCGAGTTGGAAGTGTGTGTGAAAAGCCGTAGGAGTGTCTCCGACAGAGGCTTTTGACACACACACACACACACACACACACACACACACAGAACGACAGAGTGCATTAATGTCCCGAATCACAGCCGATCACACACCCCATAAAACTGCAAACAAGTGCAATTTACTAAGTGCTATTGTTAAAAGAGAAGAGCGAATGTGTGTATGTTTCAGTCGTATTTCAAACTCTAAATTATTTTAATACTAAGACGAGCCTTGTCAGGTAACGCTTTCCAATTGAGAAGTTTAGCCCGGTCCGCTCACTAACTTTTTTTCCACGACGAAGTTCCACAGACTTGAAATTACTTTTTTTTATTGTTCAAACCCAAGGGATTTTAGGGATAGATCAAAAAAAAGAGTGGAATTTCCATCTTCAAGCACTTAAATGAGAAGAAGACGAAGGTGCAGAGAAGAGAACATTCCGTGATCATGCTCATTTTTGTATGTTTATACTGTCGACAGCATTTATTAGTATGACGGACACGGTCTTTTGTATGGTACAAAATGTAAAAAAGGATTATATGCATGGTTTTCTCCTGGCCTCTGCTTGTATTTATTTTGCAAGGACTGTCGGCTCCACAAGGGCTTGAACACACACATACACAAACACGACCGGGCGTTCTCGCTGACTTTACCGTAAGGCAGCCGTTTGAGAAGACAGACCAGAAAGTGCAAATTCTATAAATAAAAAAAATATATATATACATACATACATACAATAAAAACGAATATTTTGAAGTGTTTTTATTCTATAGCTTTTTTCAAATCTTGTGGTACAAGTTGTGCATTGGTTTTTTGGAGAAGACATTTTGAAAATGAAAAGAAAAAATTTTTTTTCAATGTCTCTTGGTTTGTTAGTTTTTCTCTCTTTGGTTCACTGGAGGCTCTGTTCAGCACTTTGAAATCATAAAACAATCTGAATATTTAAGCTAAAGTGTCGTTTTTATTGACATGTTTGTAGTTGTGTGTGTGTGTGTGTGTGTGTGTAGGGGTGTTACAGAGTCACTGTCTGGGGGCAAAAGTGTTGGGGGCTGAGCGATTTCAAGGACCCATGAACTTTGGGAGCCATCGTTATTAATTAATATTCATATAAATTAGCTTTATTAATAAAGTGCTTTTCTACTTAAGTACACAGACAAGCCTGGTTAAGTGCAACGATTGGTTAAGGGGTTAGGAGCGTAATCCCGGTTAGGAGCGTGCATAGTTAAGTACTCATCCCGGCTATGTATGCATACCTTTCTCTCTCTCTCTCTCTCTCTCTCTCTCTCTCTCTCTCTCTCTCTCTCTCTCTCTCTCTCTGTCTGTCTGTCTGTCAATGTCTGTTTCTGTTATGTATCTGTCATATATTTGTCTGTCTCTCATCTCTGTCTGTCTGACCAACTATCTATCTGTCTGTCTGTCTATTTATCTATCTATCCATCAATCTGTCTGTCTGTCTGTCATTTGTTATCGCTATATCTGTCTGTCTGTCTGAGCCATATCTAAAAACCGTCATTCAGGGAAGGATTTAATTGCCCCTATCAGTGTTCAATGGCCCCTGTCTGGAGCTCTCAGCAGCTGGTGTACAGACACGGACAGGTGGATGGTGGGGTGGTGAAGCTGTCAGTCTGGGGGAGGGCGGATCGATGAAGAATGACAGGTAGCCGACCCCCCTGGAGTCTTCATTAAAACCCTGTATTAGAGCAGCAGGGGAGGGGTGCGCACACACACACCTCATTTCCTCTAAGTATGGCGCGGCCTGTTTGTGTTGCTCATGATGTATTGATTGGCTGTTAGCGAGTGTGTTGAGCGGATCAGCAGGGCTGATCTCATGCTGTGTGGTGGGGAAACAAAGCTTAAATCAAATTGTGCTGCCACAAATGCTGATTTACCCAAATATTTCTGAAAGGGGATGAAACTGGATCTTGAGGATGAGGTGCACTTGATCGTGCTCATTCAAACTTTTTAAAGAAAAAAAAAAAACGCCTTAATCTCGTACTGCCAGTCGAACTTCGTATCGACAGAATATCGACGCAAGCCCGGTTTTGATGCCTGTATAATTTTGCATAAAATTACTCTACATGATTAAGTCCCTTGGTAATGAAGAGTTTTATGAAGATTAAAGTTGCAATATTACGTGCAATATATGTGCATTGCCTTTTTATATTGTCTTCAGTGTTTATTTTTTTTGTATCTTTATTGTTTTGTTGTGCTTTTTGTATATACGTATATAATTCATTTTGCTGTTTTTATGTTGTCTTTTTCAAATTTGTATTGCTTTAGTGTATTTTATATTACATGACATGTTTATATACTGTTTCTGTTACTGTACTTTAGTCTTTCTCATAAGCTGCTTGGTTCGCAAAATGTTCCCCACCATTGGATAAAGTTATTTTCTTATCTTTTTTAACCCCCACCCCCACATTATCCATCCCAAACTAACATTCCATACATCCTTCTAATGTTTCAAAGTATCCATCCATTTATTCATGCATCCATACATACATACATACATACATCAGCTTTCTAAACTGCTTTATCAATTCTGGGTCATGGGGAGCTTGAGCCAATTCTAATAACTCTGTGTCTGAAGGTGGGACACACACACATCTATGGCTGTTTTTCCAGACTCTGATTCTCCTGGATGCCACTGCTTTATCTCTGAAGGGGTTTTCTTATTCTGATTTCAGGTTAAACTCAGTGTTATGGATTTTTGAGTTTCACCACTGTACTTCAGGGTGGAGATGAAGATAGTGGCGATGTGATGAAGATTTGAATAACCGCAGATTGGCGGGACTGCCCCCGGAGTAATGAGGATGCTATGGGGACGTTCTGAAGAGATGCTCGTGCAGGCCCGACTGCGGCTTGCAGGGTGACAGACTTGTCGAGAGCTGGTTGGGAACAAAGTGTCCCAGCGTAAAGACGATGACGACCTTTATTCTTACCTCATGCACTTTCACTTTTTCCATCTACCCACTCTTGCTTGTTGTTTTTCTGCATCTTTTTCTGCCTTTGAATCTCAGCAAGTTTGAATATGCTTGTTTTGTATTAGAAACTTGTTTTTGGAATATTAATATAAAAACATTAATTTAATATTTTTAAAATATTAACTTTTCTTAACATTTTAGTCTTTTGGTTGTTGAAAATAGCAATTTAACATTAATTAAACTTTTTTTTAATTAAGCATTATTTAAACTTTATTTTTTAATACGTATTCAACAACAAATAAAGTTTTTTTTGTTACAAACACAATGCATATTACTGTATAATAAAAACCGTACATATTATTCTTAAAAACAAAGGAATTAAATGTTTTTTGACAAAGTTAAAATTGTATGGCTTATTACTATAATATAATTTTTTTAAAAGTTTTTATGTTTATAAAAAGTTTATAAGTTTATATTTTTTGCTGAATATTTAAATGCATTTTAAAATTATGCATTATTTCTTGTTACAGAAGATTTAGAAACTAAATTACTTTTGATAATCATCAGTAAAGGCAGCAGCAGAGGAGTTATTTTCAGTCATGTAAATTAGCTGGTTTGCAGATATAAAGTAGGTTTATGAAACTAGTTTGCACTGTGGCTTTTCATAATGGTTGTGTGGGTGATTAGCTTTGTAGGTTCCTCATAAAACCAATGTTGTTTACATCCTCTCTCTCTCTCTCTCTCTCTCTCTCTCTCTCTCTCTCTCTCTCTC
>CM051501.1:14600591-14625682 GCA_028031935.1 Paedocypris micromegethes | reverse complement strand
CACACACACACACTTACTATTTCTCTTACTATTTTTTCTCTCATTCTGTCTCTTATTCTCAGTCTCTATTTCCTCACTTATCTTTTACCCTGCCTCTCTCTGACTTTCTCTCTCGCTCACATTGTATACACACTGTCCCTCTCACTCTTTTCTCTTACTCTGTATCTCTCTCACTCACTTATTCACTCACTCTCACCTCTCTCTCTCACTCGCTCTCTCTCACTCTCAACACACCAACACACACACACCACACACAACACACACAACACACACCACACCACACACACACACACACCACACACACACACACACACACACACACACAACACACCACTTTTTTATTTCTCTCACTCACTCTCCCTCTCTTTGACTCACTCTCACACCCCACTGTTCTCTATACTTAACCACCCCCATTCTATTGCTCTCCACTCTCACCCCACAACTTCGTTCTCACACTCACTCCACCTCTCTTTCTCTCTCTCCCTCTCCACACACAACACACACACGCACGCAAGCCCACACGCATGTGTGTGTGTGTGTGGTTGTGTTGCGTGCGTGCGTGGTGTGTTGTGTGTGTGTGTTCCATTGGGATCCAAAGACACCTAAAGAGTGATGGAGGAAACATTGTGTGCTTTGGTGGGGTCTCTGCTCACACAAGCTTTCTCGGAAAAAGGCGGAGAGGCGGAAAGGTGTGTGTAGAAGTTGCTGGCCTATAGATGTATAGATATATAATACAACATGTTTATGATCTATATTAGGTATGCAAGTGTGATTAGCCTTCAGTTCATTTTCTGAACCACTTTCTTATTTCTGGGTCACGGGGAGCTGGAGCCAATACTGCGCTGGCCTGGTGGGACACACCCTGAGTTGTTGGAAACAAGCAATACATATTACATATTGGTTAAAGTAGAATTTAATAAGTGTGTCGCATTTGGGTAACATTCAAAGTCCAAATTGAGTAAAAAAACAATACGATGAATTTTGAAAGTTCACAGAGGCAATCAATTCGCGGGCGCGTTGTTTCTATTGAACACTGTCGACGATGTTTTTTTGCGTAATAAAAGTTTGAGTTCCGCATAGTCGGACACATTTAGGAGTTGCACGCCGCTAGAAACGAAGTCACTGTTTACAAACAGAAAAGTTTTTGATCGCTTCTAAGAATCGTCACCATCGTGTTCTCGCCGTTTGTCGCTTTTGGTCAGGTGAGGAATGACATTTGGACGTTTAAAGCTATTATTGTCGGCTTTCTACTGATTTGTTTAGATATGAAAAAAGCCTTTGGTGAGTGCACGTAGCAAACTGGCTAATATCTTTTTGACAACTCACAGGGTTTTGGTTATTATGATTTCTTGAATGTTGTGAATGTCAAAATGTCTTGATATTGCTTCGTTCTGTCGTCTTAAAGCAATCGTGATTAAAGATCGTGTGTCTATATCTTTATTTTTATGTATATGTTTATACACTGTATACGTTTATGTATATGTGTAACAATTTGTGAAAGTGTGAGTGTGGGTGGCTGATCAGCATGAAAAATCAAATTAAAACATTAAATTGTAACATTAATCTGCTTCTTAAAAGTTTATGTAACCACAGTTTAAGTCTAATAGAATATCATAATTAGTATACTGTATTATAGTAAATATAATTTTAATAATAATATTTACTGTACTCTTTGCGTACAGTATATGTATACGGTTCATTCTTTTTTTATTTTGTACTATTTGGTTTCATATTTTGCACTCTCTCTAAAGACTAATATATTATTATTACTTATGTTTATTTTTTTGGTAGTGTTTAGTATTCAGTATGTGCCTCGTGTTTTGTACTTTTTCATTTTCTATTGTGAATGTGTGACTCTCAGTATTCCAGTGGGCAATATTGGTTATTAGCATCGACGTCACAATATTTTACACAGTTTTGGCACTATTGTTATTATATCACAAAGTTCTGGTCAACAAAGAACAACAAAGTCCATCGCCAGAGTAGTGTTTTACTCACAACATCAAAATATTTTCTCTTTCACATGGTGCTGCAGCAAGAGACGGAAAGTGACAGAGACGCAAATATAGAATGCTTCTGTGTTTGATTACTACTGCCTGTCAGGTAAAGCACATTTAGCATTTGCATTATAAAACAGTCTATAAAAACATTATGTCCTAAATGTCCCGGCTTTTTTGATATGGCAACATTAATGTGCTACCACAAATAAAGTCTGGTCACTTTAATATGAATATACAGTCCACACCATTCTGTCCATATTGCAGCATTGATGATAGAGTTGCTCTCTTTAGTTCCACCCAGACGATGAGTGATGGCAGAGGAAGCTGCTAAACTCCCGCTCCGCCGCTTAGAGCCGCCCATTCAGAAATTCATTAAAGTGGCCATCCCCACTGACCTGGAGAGGCTGCACCAGCATCAACACAACATCCAGAAGGTACGTGAACAGTGGCCACAAAGCTCAGCTCAGGGATTCACGCTCCAAACTCAACATATGGCTGAAGGAGAGCGAGCCACGTGTGAACACCACGGGGAGTAAGGAGCTGAATAGATTGCCTCTCTCTGTTCGTCAGCACACAATGGGATAATAGAGTATGGGTTGGTTACCTTATAAATAAATGTGATCACAAGGAGACACTATTAAGTGACTGTGAGAAGTTATAGCTGAGCAGAACATCTAACCAGCTTCATTCTTGCAGTTTCAGGGAAGCAAACAATGGGACAAACTGCACCAAGAACACATCAACTCCAGCCGCACGGTCCAGGTACAGCACACGGCACCAGCACTTACAGTTACTGTTTGCATGGCCTATTTAATGGACGAAAGGCTCTGTTGAACGTGCAACCAGAAGGTCATAAGTTTGAATCCCGCACTTCAATTTGGTGCTAATGTTAATACTGATATGATTGATCTCACTGATTTTTCTTTGAGCAACTTCTTAGCCGAAATATTTATGATTATTTATATTTTTTACATTATATTTATATTAATATTAAATTTTCAGCTAAACCCAATTTACATAAATAACAACTAAGTCATTTAAATTGAAGATTTTAATAGAATAAAAAAACAAACTAAGCTTATAATAATAACTAATACATAATTGATTGATACATAATGACTATAACTAATAAAAAAGCTAAAAGCAAATTCACAACACATCTTTTGTAAAGTAGAGTTCAATAACATAAATCAAAATAAAACCACAGCTTTATCAATACTTTAATATTAATGTAGATATAATAGTAATATCCATTTGATAAATTTCAAGTGCATTAACTTTAAACATACAAACAAGCAAACAAACAAACGTAAAGATTTTGGCTGAATTTGTATGACTTGTAAAAGAATCTTGACGGGATTTGAGTGAACGCAAGAAAAGAAAAACAGATCAAGAAAACGAAAGTGAAAATGAGATGAGAAATGAATATGAGAGAGAGATGATAAAGAGATCATTATTCAGTTGAATAATTTGCTCGTAAAACATTTGCTCTGGTTGGAAGGAGTCGAAAGTAACAGACATTATTGATAGCGCATGGATAATGGGCCAATACACACAAGGCACAAATATAAAACTAAATAAAACACACTCACTGGTTTGATACCAGCAGGAGACGTATGTATATAGAGGAATGTTTGACTCGGGCCTCTGGTGTAAAGCATGATGTATGTGTGATGTCTTTCCTCTACCTAATGGCCAAACAAGTATGTAACCTGTGTGTTAATGTCTCTGAGAGTCTGTCCTGCCCTCACTTGGGGCATTTCTGAGAGTGTGTTGTGTGCAGTAGGTGTGTGTGACCTCAGCACCCAGGTCTCCTCTCCTCTGGGATGTCAGAGAGCTTTCCTGTGTCCATCACTGTGCGAGAGCTCACCAGTGTCCCTGTGTCAGCGAGAGGCAGGCAACCGACAATAGATGGAAACAAGGCCGACATTGTCAAAGAAGCTGCCTGGGGAATTAGGAGGGAGAGAGGAAGATTGCTCCCATCACTCTGGCGGCGCATTGAGGAAGCTTTGAGCGAGTGTAGTGTGTGCTGACCCAGATCCAGATTTATTCCGCTGTCTCTGTGACCCAATCATCAGTGCTTGTCTCACTGAGCTGGATATTGCAATCAAGTGGTTGGTCATAAATAAATACAGTATCGGAATATTACTTAACATTAGTGATGCTTTACACACACATAAGAGATGTTCCCAGCCATTCCACAAGTCCATCCATTTTCTGAACCGCTTTTCATTTCTGAAGTCCAGATTCACCCTGGATTAGTGGCCAACCAATCAGCTGGACACACACCTATGGATCATTTTTTCAGAATGCAATTCTTCTGCATGTTTCTGGACTGTTAGGAAACCGGAGACCAAGAGGAAACCCACGCAAGCACGAGGAGAACACGCTCCACACTGACCAGATCTTGAACCGATCGTTCAACTATGCTACTGTGCTGAACAATATAAGTCGCCTTTGGATCAAATAGGCATAAACATAAATGCTTGGAAAATGTTTTTGAACAAACATTGTGTTGCTTGAGAAAAGAGTCAAATCGTCTATCATCTCATTGTCTCAAAATGGTTTTAGTCAAACCGATATTGTTTTTTTATGCAAATTCTTCAGTGCTGACTAAATCTTTGCTGTGCATGTTATATTTTGTGATGGTCTGTATACAGCGTACAATTCTTAGCTCGGACGTCTTCACTTCTTGCAGCAATTGCGATCACACCTACGGGAGATGGAAAAGTTGTGTGGCCGTGTGCGCAGCGAAGACTCCGCCGCCTTGGAGAAGCTCGTCCAGCCAATCAGAGAGCGGTCCTCCATCGTCATTCACGGGTTTCTCACGCTTCACTCAGATTCCATCAATCAGCCTTTCGTTCTTCAAAAAGAGTTGGACTTACAGAAGGCTTCTGACACGCCACACGGTACGCCGGTTATTTACCGCATATGTGTTTCACATACAAACTTTATTTTTGTATTCATGTTTAGGTTGCAGTGACGCAGATGTCCCTGCTTCCTCTTTAGCTCAAACACAGCTACTCCTTCCTGAAATCCCCGTGGAGCAGAATGCCAGTGAGTCCTGGGACTCTTTAGCCGAGGTAACACGCACAAACACTTGTAGACGAGGGTCAAATCTGATTATTTGGCATGTCTGTTTAGGATCTGCTGGAGCTGAATGGGTTGGTGAACGAGTTTGCTGCTGTCGTACACGTAAGTATCGCAAGGCGCAAGATGACGCTTTTGTTCTCGAATAGATGGTAAAAAACCAAGAGAGAGTAGAGAAAGTCTATATGTTGTGTCAATGTTGAGAAAGGGTGGTGATGAAACTCGTCAGTTTGGTGGAAACTGTCAGACAAACAGCTTTGTCTCTTAACAGCCAACAAGGTGGTATTGATCCCATCAGTGTGTTTGTGTTTGTGTGTGTGTCTGTGTGAGGACGAAGATCTACAGAGATTGGTTACCGGTTGTCAGCCGTGTGCTAACCATCGAGGATGAATGAGAATCTGTATGACAACAAAGTGTTTGGAGGGGAACAAGTGACGTGTACGTCGTCTCTCTGCTAAAGAATCACAAACCGGGATAAAAAATTTTTGTTGAATTGGTCTTTGATAACAATAAAGTTTGAATTAAGATCTTGATGGTTCTAAATGGTAGAATATATTGGGAACAATGTAGTCAGGGAAATGCCAATGTCTGTATCAGTGAAATCCAAGAATTGCTCAAGAAGTCTTGGTACAGGTTTCTCTGGTAGAACAATCAAACATCTGTTTTAGTAAGATTTATTTTATCATTGAGTGGCCAGAAAACCAAAATATTAGCCGATAATAATATAACTAATTTGAAAGCCAATTTTTGAAGGCCTTCTTGTAGGCGTTTGAGTGAAGCTGGTGGAAATCAGTGTGAATGAGTGTGGGAAATCAGCTCTAAAACAAAACAAAAAAACCTAAATGTTTATAGTATTTGTGATAAATGGTCATAAATGTGTTTTAGGTATTTAAAATCTTTAATGCACTTCATACACCATCTTTAAATATTAAAAAAACAATTGAATACATCCGAGCTAAACTAAAGTCGACACACTTAGATTTATACATTCATGAACAATGTTTTTCAGAAAAGAATTAAAATATTGAATGTGTGCGGTTTTATAATTTTATATTATGGTCATTTAGATTATTCAAACACTTTGAAAAAGGTTATTGTTAAAATCACCTTCACATTATTCTAGTTAGTTATAAAACACATCAGTAAACGCCTGAAATATACGTTTGCACAACAGCGCTAAGAAAATACACTTAGGTGGATATTGACAGATTTATTCAGACGTCTCAAACCGTCACAAGTTTGAATGATAGTAACTCTAATATGATCATCATCAGCCTTATTAGCGTTTCACTGTCTGTGGAGGACAATTATTAGCGCTTAGTCTTTTCCCTCAAAGTGTTCCCAGGAGCTGTGTGTGTGTGTGTGTGTGTGTGTGTGTAAGGCCTCTGGAGCATCTCTACAGCCTGTGAGCAGACGGTGTAGATTACTGCCTTTTCCTGAGGGGACGGATGAAAAAAATCTCCTAGAATTGTGTGTTTACGGGCTGCGAGGTGACTGCAGGATTTGCTTATCTGCTCGTCTGACTAATAATCAAAACACAGAAGAAACACGTTTTTGCAACCGATCTCAACATTATAATGATTATCAATCCAGACAGAAATCATTTTTGTTATTAAGAATCTATAAAAGCAAAAGTGTTTGAGTGTTTACATGTGTATGTATATGCATAGAAGTGTGTGTATGTATTGTGTAAAAACATACACACGCGTACAAATTACTTAATAATTTTTGTGTTCACAAAAAATAAGTTTGTGTTCACCTGCTTCACTTGTTACATGTAGGATTTATACGTAATAATATAATTTTAACAGTAACAAAAACGCATCAAAGCTGTAAATGTACAACTGTTAAATTTGCAGAAACATCTGAATGGGTGATGTTATTTTCGTCAGTTTGACTGAAACAACAGTAAAAACATGAGTGAAAACAACGTCTCAAAGTCGACAGCTCGTAGATTTATTGAGTGCGTCACACTGTTTTTATTAACCGGCCTAAAACTCTCTCCCACCGCTCCCAGCCGATTGCTCTTATTGTCGAGTCCTGAGAAAGCACGCTGGGACACATTTACAGTCACACAAATTATTGTAAAATAAAGAGGAGCGAGAAGATGAACGTAACTGTCTCCAGGAGCTGCAGAGAGCAATGCCAGCGCAGTGTTAACACTACAGAGGAGCAGGTGACCGCCTCGTGGAGCTGGACTTTGCAGCAGTGTGTGTGTGTAGTGATTACTTAGAGCTCACACTGATTTAGACAGAGAGACAGCTGCCACTTTTTGAATATTTCATAAGCTTCCGACAGACCACCCAGTTACCCCCGACAACCAGCCCCCCGCTCCAAACAAGCCGCTCTGCCCCCTCCCTCTCACCCTTCTGCCCCCGCACTCCAAGACACTTCCTACATGGATTACCTCTTTTATGGTCGCCTATATGAAATTTGTTTATGTACTTAAAATCTCGCCATTCCTTTTTAACCCTTGATGTTTTTTTCTGGTATGTAAAGTGTAAAAGATAAATGTTATTTATCTCACAATGACCAAATTAATGACCAGCAGCATAAAATGAAAAGACGGTATAAATAAAACAAGTTGCAGGGTCAGTAAACACATTATGAATATAAAATAAAATATATGTGTTTGTGTGTACATTATGTGTCGGAATTGTGTGACATTATATGAATATTTCATTTAATTTGAAAACAAAAATAGTGAAAGAGAAAATGAAAGACACTGAGAAAAAGAATAAAAATGAGACTGATAAGACTTTCCACACAATCTTAGCAGTCACTTCATTGAGACAATTCCTGTCTTAACGAACACCATGTCTGCTGAAAACAGAAAAATGTGCTTTATATTGAGCAAGAATTGATGCATATAGTTGCTTCTAAAAAATTAAAACATTATTGTGGCCTTGCGCTGAAAGTTCAGTCCGGCTGATCTTTCAATTTAAAAAATCTTTCAATTCTCACATTTTGTATTTTCTCCCCTCTGGTTCTGGAATGTTCTCTGTTCTTTTCCCATTTATACACACTTATTCATTGATGGTTAAACCTGATGTTCCACAGTGGCTGTCTGTTTTGGATCATTGTCGTGTAGTAGAAGTCTTCATCCCCTCTTTAGCATTGTACAGATGATGCGATTGGCTGCAATGACCCCAGATCTTGATTCTGTCCTCATACTTCATGTCAGCCAAGTTCTTCTAACGAAATCCTATGTTTCTTCAAACATGTCTGCTGGTTTTTGATCAGAGTTTTGATCTTTGTCAGTCCACAGCACTTGTTTCTGAAACCCATCAGGCTTCTGCAGATGTTTTGCTGTGTCTTCTGTTGTTGGGCTTTATGAAGAGAGGACGCAGGAAAGGTTTTTTTTCTGCTGACTCTGTGTGGAACACGAGGCGAGTCTGTGCGCAAGGTCTGAAAACTCTTGTTTGTGGAGCTTTGGAATCGGCCTTCACGGATGAATCTGTTGACGTGCATCAGATCTCATAGCTGGTTAAAGTCTGAGAGCCAGTACGGCAATGTCTGCACATAACCATACATATGAACCTGCGGACCAGTCTGGATGGAATTGTATTGAAAAATACGGGTAAATATTGTTTCTGATTGTGTCACTCGGTTTCAGGCTCAGCAGGAGAAGATCGACAGCATTGAGGCCAACGTCAGCATAGCAGCCGCTAACGTAGAGGAGGGGACGCGGAGCCTGGGGAAGGTAAGGGAGAGCCGATCGATTCCACTCCACCACCCTGCCCATTGATTCACTGAAGAATCCGGGGACACCACAACTGAGAGACAGCGAGAGAGAGATGAAGGGAGAAAGAGAGGTGGTGAAGGAGAGAGAGAGGGATGTGCTGAAGGAGCTAGAGAAAGAAAGAGAGGTGGTGAAGGAAAGAGTGAGAGGGAGAGAGGGGTGATTGAGAGGGAGAGAGAGAAGGGGGGAGGGAGGGGGGTGATGGAGAGAGAGAGAGGTGATGGAGAAAAGGAGAGAGGGGTGGTTGAGAGGAAGAGAGAAGGGGTGATGGAGAGAGAGAGAGAGAGAGAGAGAGAGAGAGAGAGAGAGAAAGGTCGGGAGAGAGACGGGGGGAGAGAGAGGGGTGACAGAAAGAGAAGTAGAGAGAGAAAGAAAATCAGAAAAGAAAAATCAGAAAAAGAAGGGGTAAGAGAGGGGGAGAGAGGGGTGAAGGAAAAAGAGAGAGAGGAGGAGAGAAAGAGATGAAAGAGAGATATAGAGGTGGATGGCAGTGCCAAGAAATTGATGTATTTGTTGCCCCCTCATGGGGTGCGTGTGTGTGTGTGTGTGTGTGAGAGAGAGAGAGAGAACATAAAAGCCAAAAGAGTGTTAAAGACAGACTCTAAACAGCATTTGAGTTCCTGCTGGGCGCTCAATACACACACACACACACACACACACACACGCGCATGCAGCAGTGGCGACTTTTGACAGAAAAAGCAAAGGAACGGTCAAACATGGAGTGCGAGTGTTTGCGCGTGAACAAGGGTTTGTATGTGATTTATTGATCGGCTCTCTATTGAAATGTTTCTCTTTGGTTGTTTTATTTAGTTGAGAGCTAATGCAGTTCTATTGAGTATTTGGTCTGATGCCCGTGTAGAAAGTAGACCTAACCCTGTGCTGGCTGAAAAGAACAGAGGGTGGTCCACACACACACACACACACACACACACACACACACACACACACACACACACACACACAATCAGAACGTAGTGTATCTGAATTACACTAATGCCCCCCCTTGACTTTTTCTTTCACTATTTTTATATGTCTTGCTCCCTATCATCTATCTCTTTATCCTCTCTCCCTCTCCTTCACCACCTCTCTCGCTTTCTTTTTCTCCTTCACCACCTCTCTTTCATCCATCTCTCTCTCCACCACCTCTCTTTCTTTCTCCTTCACCTTATCTATCTCACACCTCTCTTTTCGGCCGCCTCCATTCACCCCCATGTCCCATTCTCTACCTTGCTTTTTATTTCTTATTCTTTTTCTCCCACATTCCCTACTTCCCTTCCTCTCTTGTCCCCCTCTCCATCTCTCGCTGTCTCCCTGCACTTTCTCTTTTTCTTTATCCCTCTCCCTCTCTCTCTTTAGCAGTCCTTCCCTCTCTCAGGATAATGAGTTTCTGTGACCCAGACATGTAAAGATGAAGAGATGACAGAGAATGTAAAAAAAGTGCAAACGGGAGAGGAAAAGAGAGGGAAGGTGCCATTTCCTAGACGACCCTGTCTTTAAGGTGGCACGGCGAGGGGTTCGCGTCCTGGCGTTAATTAAAGACGTAACACCAGTGCTGTATCAATTAATGTGTCGGTTTGATCCGCAGGCGACCAATTTCACCTGTTTCAAATCTCAGATTAATATTACGTATGTTTACGTGCGTGTTTGACATGAAAGACGGAGGGGAAATGGTTTGGTTATCAGAGACATGAAATGCGTGTGTGTTCAAACACCTTTGGATGATCTTGTCTGTCGCCCGTCTGATGCTTTTTTGGCATTAAACAATTCTAAATGTTGCCATTTTTTCATCTTTCTTTACAGGCGGCCCGCGCTAAGATGGCGGTTCTGCCGGTGGCAGGCGCTGTTGTGGGGGGCGTGCTGGGGGGGCCGCTGGGACTGTTAGCGGGGTTTAAAGTGGCGGGGGTGGTCGCTGCCGTGGGCGGAGGGCTGCTGGGTTTCGCCGGCGGAAACATGATCCAGCGCAAGAGAACGGAACAAATCGAGATGCAGCTACAGCAGCTCCACAGCAACAACAACTGCAAGAAAGACCCTCGGTGACTTACACCAGACTCTTGCTTTAGGCCGAACACCACAGAGGTGCTGGCTCGCACACACACATACACACTGTGAAATAAACGGCATGACGGTTCAGCCTTAGGTGCATTTCTCCCACACACCACGGTTTCACCCAGCCGACTTCACGTTTGGTCTCGTGTCACCAAAGCAAAGGCTTCATCGCTGTAGAGAAAAAAAATGTTAACTACTGAATCTTCTCGGCTGTTTGACACGGGAATGTTTACTTTTTTTGTGAAGAATATTTCGAAACGCTAATATTTGAGGGCACATTGCACTCATCATTTACAATCAGCAATAAGACTTTACTGTGAATTCACCAAACACTAGTCTGTGATGGGAAACACTACGCTTGGGTATGTGATCTGGTTAGGTAGGCACCCACTTAAGTACCCGACCCGGTTAAATTTGCGATCTGCTCAAGTACATATTTTTTCCTAAAATTAGGGGTTTTAAGATATATATGCAAATAACATCCGAAAAGCACACATTTTAAGGCCTAAATCATCCTCACAGTGCTTTAAACATGCAGACACTTTAAATGAGAAGCTTACAAAAGCCACATTTCCTAGTCACTGGAAATCTGTTCCTAGCTGTGAGTGTGTGCTGCTCTGCTCTGTGATTGGTCAGCCACCAAGTGCGTCAAGGCCCAGAGTAGCTGTGATTCCATCCCATGACCATGACCCCGAAATGAAAAAGCGGTTAAGAAAATTGATGGATTATTATGTATTATGGATAAAGTGACATTAGGCCGGTTAATAAAAACAGTGTGACGCACTCAATAAATCTACGAGCTGTCGACTTTGAGCGCTTTTTCTTGCACAGACGTTGTTTTCACTCATGTTTTTACTGTTGTTTTAGTCAAACTGACGAAAATAACATCACCCATTCAGATGTTTCTGCAAATTTAACAGTTGAACATTTACAGCTTTGTTGCCAAAATGTTTTTTTTTTTTTCATTCAGATTTAATTTTTAGTCTGCACTTTACAGAAAATAATTTACCAATGTTTCTGCTATGGTGAAGATGAATTGCCTCTTTTTGTGACGTAACGCCTTGTACGACTGTTTTTTTTTATTGTCCGTCTACTCTTGCTTGTCGCTGGTATCAGGAAATGTATGTACATTGGATGTGTGTGTGGTTTTTCTTCCTCTCTGAGAAGCAAATCTAATAGTGAAATCAATGCAGCGAGACCTCCTTCAGCACAAATAGCATTTTAATGTTATTTGATTATGGTCCTGGAGGAGCGGCACAACGGCTGAACAATAACCTGCTTTATTGATTCGGTTTCAATTATCGAAAAAGAGGAATAAAACGTGTTGTCAAATACTGCTTCTCTTCAATGATTTTGCATACACGGTGGTTTAATTCAAGCTCACTGCTTTGTTAATGTCATTAATATTAGCAATGAATAAAAAAACAAATCCAGCAGAAAAAAAGTATTACTTTTGTAAAAATAGTTGTCATTTCAACTAGTTATACTTAACTATACTTTAGTTTTAGGTTTCATTTTATATTTGCCAAAATATTGATTACTGAAAAATGTAGTGTTTTAAGAGTTACCTATATTTGCATGTTGAATACAAAAAAAAATGTTTATACAGAGATATTCCAGACATAATTCGAAAGTGTTTCCTGAATTTGAGGTCACATTGCAAACTTATCTGGTGAATTATTTTGCAGTTTGAATCTGTTTGAAATATGCCCGTTTCTGCGCATGAGAGCAAACAAATTGCAATTGGAAATACAAATTGACATCTCTGTCCGAATTTTCTGAAATATTGTTCCATATGTTTTTTTAACGTAATACATTTATGTAAGATGATGCTTCTGTCTTAGATTTTTTTCTAACACAATTCTGAAAAAAAGCATCATATCAAAACAACTCCAGCGAAACCTGTCCGGTTTACATCAATATTCATGAAGTTATTTTAAAAGTGTTAACTCGGGCAAAAAAAAAAAAAAAATGCTGTCGCTGACCTCAGGGAGAAATTTTATTTTATACCTTTCCTTTTTCTCGGTAGGACGGCAAAGGTCATGGGTTTCATTCTTAAGGTTGTTTTTCTTTACAGAAAAAAGTGTCTGCATGAATGTAAATGTTCCTTGTGAATCTGTTGTGTTTTGAGGTTTTAATTAATAAAATTTGTACTTTTTTTTAACAAGTATTCAACAACAAGGTATATTTGTCATTGTACATTTGTCATTTACGGCCCAATACTGGAAATTTATGATCTTATATTTAGAACAGAATGAAAGTAAACTTGATGGGTGTTACGTTATATTTTTAGCTTTCCTTATTGTTTTTGTTGTGACTTTACAATTCGTTTGTTAGTCGAAATGATTTAAAATGTGAGATTAGAACAGCCTTTTTTTGTCACGAGTAGTGAAAGAACAAACATGCAGAAAAGCTTGGAGTCTTGTAAAATGTTCTTTAATTTACTTTCCTTTCCTTTAGGATCTCAGCCACTGTTGTCCGAGACAACAGATTTACAAACTAGTCCTTCCCCTTTATGCCCCACACCAGTAAACCCCGCCCCTGACCACTCCCCTTGGTAAACTGGGATGATATGAGACTAGAATCTGGATCTTAACAGTACAGTACGTAGAACTAATAAGCACATGTAACATACATGTGCGCACACACGCAAAAACTCTCACACTTGGCAAGATCCAATGAGAACTGGAGTGAAACGCCACAGTTTGACTGCAGGTTTGTTCTTAGATCAAATTTCCACTTGCTATAACTGGACCTTCCCAACATGGAGGGCCACCGATGTACCAATATTTCCTCTTAAAAAAAATGGGAACGTGAGTGGACAAAAAAAAAATTAATTTAGACAAGACTGGCCCACAGAGCACAAACATATTTACAAGCTCCAAAAACAAAAAGTAAAAACTCTTCTCTTCATTCCCCTCCCCCGACGAGCTCAGGGGGTTTACCTGCGGACTCTTTAGATCTAAATTAAAACATATGAAAATAGAGGTGGTGCAGGCAGCGGCGATGCCGGTTTGGCACAGACTGACTGCAGGGTTCTGGTCTGGATGCGGTTGTGATGTCACAGCTCGTCCCGGTCCCTGAGGATGGTGTAGCGCGTCTCGCTGGGGGCCAGCTTTTGGAAGGAACTTTCTGGGGGATTGCTGGCCACCTCTTGGTTCTCCTCCTGCTGGAACAATCACACACACACACACACACACACAAATCAAACGCTCTGTATTTGTACAAATGTGTCGTGTCATACACGCTGACATCAAGTCGTAACTACACCTAGCTAACAAACTCCTTTTTCCATAAATGCATGGTTTTTGTGCATTTATATATCCTGTGAAGAATATATATTAGTAATTATAAAATATAGTAAAAACTTTACATAAAAATGCAATTTATTTCAGTAATGATTCATTAACAGACTACAATTAGGGTTTTTTTTAGGGTATGTTTTGTATTACAGTGAAGTTTATTGACAATGCTATTCCTGAACCCTGCTAGGGCCTATTCTCAGGAAAACTCACCTGTCCTGGGGTGCTGTCGGTGGGATCTGGGCCGTGATGAAACAGTCTGTGCAGCTTCCCTGAGTGCAGGTCCAACACAAACTGCCTCAGCTTTCCTGGAACCCTGTTTGTTCACAAGAGACATCATAAAATGCCCCATTGATCTCATGAGCGACCAGATAAGGGCCAAGGAGAGCCAGCAGTCTCCGAAATGTTGAACAAGATAAAGTAAAAAAAAAAATTCAGTAAAAATGGACAATCCGCTGTTTCCCAGACTAGACCAGGACGAATGGTTCGGATAATGGGACATGCAGAGTTCCGAAATTCAGTTATACGATAAGACATGCAGCGTATTTACGAGTTCTGTCATGCCAAGTGCCCAGGGTCGTAAATAATAACTAAGTCGCTATATTGTTCCAAAACATAATAATATACTAATTTGCATAGGCATTGAAAATAAGTCAAACAAAAGCAAAGTTGTAATAAACAGACTGATGTTGGTGATGATGATACTCACGCCAAGTCGCTGAACTCCGGGAAGACGTACATGTGACGGAAACTATCGATGGCAATAACGGGGCAGTCAGCCGGGGTTTTCTGAATATGCAGCAGAGGATGACGGAACTTATCGCAGTCCGCGTGAAGAAAGTTGATTGAACCTGAGCAGGAGACAGAATCAAGATAAATAATAAAAAACAATTATATATTACAGAAAATCAAGCATAGTGTAACTTTAAAATAACAAAAATTTTATGATTTTTAGCACAAAAACTATACCAACAATTCTTTTAATAATAAAACAAAAAAAGTAGACAAAAAGGTAGTTTTATAATAAAAATTATATAAACAAATATTCTTTCAAAATAATAACACAAAAGTTGCAATTTTCTAAAGAAAATAAAATGTCGACTTGCAAAATAGTAACAAAACCGTGCAAAACAATAACAGAAACATAGACTTGCTAAATAATAACAAAAACAGGGGTTGTAAAATAATCACCAAAAAAGGGCCGGCATTATTTATTAAACATGCCTTAAAAATTAAAAATGTTTTAAACCATGTTTAAAAAAAACAAACAAATGTCAGAATGAACAAGTCCAAACGTTCTTTTTGATCAATCTGATGCCTAATTTTAAGCAAACGCGGATGTCTCAGTGTTCTCTGCTCATACCCTTCTCACTGATAAGCTGGCGTGCCACTTCATGCTGGAATTTCTCCAGACTCTCCGTGTCATCCTTCAGGTGGAATAAAATGAGGAAAGGAATGCCTTCTTCTGTCAGTTCCTAACAACAAAAACAACAATTCTACATTCAGACTCTTAAATCACCTGAAGAACATGTCTAGCGAGTTTTGAGTTGCGCTATAATGAGTGAGGAGTGTTGTGCGGTGGGTCAGCAGAGCAGCATGTGGGAACTTTGCTGCAAATTTAAGCAACGAGCACCAGAAGGTGGTTTGCATGTGCGGTCAGAAAGACAAACAGTCACCCACACCCTTTAAAACACAAACGTTTCAGTAGAAGAGAATGTGAGTGTGGGAACGGTCGGTTGGAGGCTTGTGTGTGCGAACAGCACATTTTTACCAACATACACAATTGTACGTAATTTTGTGATTGTCATTTCCGAGTCAAAAAGTTATGCTTGTTGGAAAGATGAAAAACACAAGGCTCTACATAAACTGTGATGTCAAAGAAGCTTTGCTGTATCTGTCAGTCCACAGATAGCAAGAGGAGCCGTGAGAATGCTCACGTAAAAACATTTACATGTCGTGGTTTTGTGCAGAACGCTGGGTCCATGTATGTGATTGTGACCACCATGTTTGACCCTTCCGCATCGCTCAAAGTCTGATGGGGGAAGAAGCTGAACACAATCTTGCCATGAAATGTGATAATAAAAAAAGTAGGAACTTTGAAAGTAAAAAAAAAAAGTTTTGGTTTTCAAAACTAAGTGAATGGGTTTGTCAATAAAAATGCAGCAACTTTTAAAACATCAAAATAGTTCAACGATAGTGGCTATCAAATAAACGATAATAAAATAAGCTATTTCAAATAACCTAAATAGTAGCAACAAAAACGTAGCAGCTTCCAAAAAACTAAAATGTAGCAGCTTTCAAAAAAAACTAAATAGTTGCGACAAAAAAACTAAAACAAAGCGCATTTTTTTGCAACTTACAAAAAAAAAATGTACTGACTTCCATTAGGCCTTTAAGTGTGTCTCGGAAAGCAATTTTAAAGTGAAAAATGAAAGCCATTCACAGTAATAACAACAAACGTTAAATCTTGATTTTATATTAAATCTTTAGGAAATTTGAAATTTAGGAAAGTGTGTTTGACTCAAATAAGTCTCCACATCTCCAGAGATGTTTTACCATTTGTTCTCATGTTCTTTGAAAACCAAGATTTTTTTTCCATCCAGTTCTTGTGTTGGTGAAGTTATGTGTAACTGCACAGTTAAGTCACGTGATTGCCTATGCGCCATGAAAGTCATGGAATTTACCAACTTTTAAAAGCAAGAACTTAAAAAATAGCAACTTTCAACACATAACAAAAAAGTCTCAACTTTTAAAACTTAAAAAACTAAATTCACTTCCAATAATAACAAGGAAGTGAGTCACTTCCAATAATAACAAGAATGTCGCCATTATAAAAACTAACAAACATGCTGAGACTTTCCAAATAATAAGTATATGTATAATGTAGCAATTTTCATAATAAAAACAAAAATGTCTGGACGTAAAAAAGGCACCTTAGATCCATAGCAAAAATGTAGCGACTTCCAAATAATAAAAATGTTGAGAGATTCAAAACAAAAGCACTGTTAGGTCACAAGACTACGTGTGCTGTCAAAAATGATTGTGCTTTCTTGCTTTGATTAAAGTACACACATGCATACCTCTCCGTTTTCAAAGGTAATTTCTCGGACCAAGGGCACACACTTGTCCTGTGTCCAGGCGTAGCTGAGGTCAAAGTTTGTGAGCGAGCCCATGTAAACCATGTCAGGGGCGTTTTCTCCGATTGGCTTATAGATGATGTTATCTCCGCTGAATCTCTCTGGCTTCGAAACCTCGCTATAAACAAATAAAAACAGTATAAAAACGAGCCTAAACGTATTACCGTAGAACAAAAAACAATGTTACATCCTTTTCCTACCCAAAAGCTGCCAAGAAAACACAGTCGTCCCTCAAGATGTTGGCCACTTTCTCAAAAGTGTGATAGTTGTCCGAGTCCTTCTGGTCAAAGTAACCGATGATGGTGCGTCTACTCCTCTGAAAAACAGGAAGTGAATGTGATGGCCGAAGACTGGACCTGAAAAGCTTTGGACTGGTGTGGACTACTCACATCTACAGCGCTGACTTCCTCCAGACTCTGGATTTGTTTAATTGGATCCACATTTTGTTGCCGAATGAAATCAGCGATGGCGGTCACTGACCTTTGACCCCTATACTCCCGCTTCATCATCATTCCATTTCTGAACAGCTTCAGCGTTGGATATTTACTGATTCTGTAGCGCTGTGCGATATCGGCTATCAAGACAAAACAAAACACATCTTTAGAAACGTGACAGATTATTTACAAGGAGCAAAATGAAACCATTTAGCAGGAACTTGAATAGACGTTTAGACTCGAAATTTAACACACAGAAGGCAAACACTAGACCGATACACACTTCAATAAAGCATGATATGGAAAATATGGGCTACGCATGAAAAAGTTGTGGCTTCATTTACATAAGGGGCAGAATTCAGATAAAGGTCAAATGTCACCGTCTGACCTACTTCAAACAGACTGCCAAACGTCAGAAAGCAAAGGGGAGAAACAAGATGAAAACACAAAAAGAGAAAGAACTGGAAAAGGAGAGAAAGCAAGAAAAAAATGGGAGGGGCAGAGAGATGAAAGCAGCTGGTGGGGGTGGTGGGGGGCTGGAATCACACGCACAAGCGCGCTGTAGGGTATCTTTGAGCCACCTTGACTTCACAGAAGATGCGTTTTGTCATTAAACCATCAAACACTTTACAAGACATCAATAATTCCGTTTAATTTGCTTTATCTCAAAGGCTAAACCAACGTGTGTGTGTGTGTGTGTGTGTGTGTGTGTAAACTCACAGTGCTGGTCGCAGTCCACCCGAGCAAACACCACCTGTGTGGAGTCGGGATATTCCTCCCGCACTATGTTGGATGCCTCCTCAAAGATTGGGTGAAGCATTTGACTGAATCGACACCTGTGAACACACACATTACTTTACAGTCACAACTTGCTATGTGATGTGATGAACGTGATGAATGTCACAAGTTTGATTATTAGTGACAGCAGTTGTTTTTTTCAGTAGAGTGATGCTGTTTTTTTTTTTTCCTCATGGTCCCTATTGACCGGACGTTGTGTGTGCGGATCTACTCACCAGTCTGCATAGAAGTTGACGAGAGCCACTCCAGCATTGTCTGCAGAGAGAAACACGTGCTTTACTCAAAGAAGATGCAATGGAAACAACACACACCGGAGCAGTGGGCAGTTTCTGGATTCAGGGTCTAGTGTCACACCCTTACGGTTTGAAACCTACCGGTCCTGGACTTGAACCTGCAACCTTCTGCTCACATGTCCAACTCTTTAACCATTAGGCCAAACTGAAACGTGTGATGTAACGAACGAACTGGACAGGAACTTACTGAGGATGTCATCGATGTTGCCCGTATCCAAACTGTTTATCTCTCCTTGTGCTGGAGAACACAGACCCGTGACCTGAAACAGAGGAGCAGAATCAACATCACTTCACTCATACAGCGCTTTCACAATTAACACAGACTGTGAGCAGTGGGCAAGACATCCCACAATAATGGCTAGGAACCAAAACCATACGTGGGAGAAAATTGATCCTGTTTAGATGGGGTTGATCGACAGTATTAAGGCACTTAAAAATGTGTTTTTATGCATATAATATAGACATGGATAATATATTCTGGGAAATAATTTTTCCATCTCGCTCTTAAACATTTCTGTGTTAGAGCTGGACAATATTGGTGAAAATAATTATCACAATATTTATGGGTCTAACTAAGCGCAAAAATCAATCAAATACAACACAAGTGAAAATGAAGGACATAACATCTTAAGGTTTAAATCAACTTCAGAAACTCTCTTTGAGAGAGACTTGAGAAAACGTCTCTTTCTTCAGGTTTACATTTTTAAGAAGTCAGTAAAGAAACAGACTAATAACAAACCAATTGCCTTGACAAGTCTGTTTTTCTTTCACACACACTCTGTTTGGCATAAAGACAGTTGCTTCCATCTTTGACTGCAGTAACAGAGCTACACGGCAGACGCACAACGTTCACCAGAAAATAAGACAACAGCAGCAAATATTTAAGTTTCTGATTGTGTTTGATTACAAACGGCTGTGAGGAAAGAGTCGGACAATGGTGATACACTGAAATCATATTCACCTTAATTGATATTTTCAGCAGCATAGCGTTTCAGAGCTTATAGTATATAGTGTTTATATTTTTGTAGAGCATTTTTGTTTTTGATATGCTCAAGTCTTTTATTTCAAATTTCAGCAAAGTCACAGTCTGTCTGGTTTTTAGACGCCACACAGCCGTCCAGTCACAGAAAATCAAGACAAAAAAAAAAAAAAACGCAAGTTTTCTGACACCATTCGAAAACATGTATTAAAGTAATTTAGCAAAACTTTTATTTTTAAAACCTAATGACTTGTTAATGACTTGATATAAGAGCCTGAAGCTGAACACCAGAGCATCCTGTTTAACACTGGATAATGACTTGGCAACTTCAAAGAGTTAAAAATGCCGGATTGTTTTTTGTCAAGAAAAGTGTCAACATTAATAACCAAAACTAAAAACTACTGTTTTCGCCCTTGCTTGTATGTGCATTGATGAGCTTAGTTTCAAGCCACAGATGAGTTGAAATTAACAAGACATAAATGTTAAAAGTGTTGTTTTTGTGCATATTTTGCGTGTATTTTTTGGATGTATTGCTTTTTGGTTTAAACAACTCGATGACGAACGGTTACATCTTTACTTCCGGGTTTACAACCAATAGGATTTGGCCACAACAGAGAAATCCGCCAATTGCCGACTCCTCTGAAGAGTCGATGTAAATCTCCAAAATACTTTAAATTAAGTCGTAAAATTTGCGAAGACAAGTGTAAACTCGCGACGGCGTATTTAAAACACAACACGGCATATTCTTCGTTGGTGCGATTGTTCACGCAGACCGGAAGTCCTTTCTATGAATGACCAAAAGTTCTTGGTGTCACTTCAGTTTTATACGTGTCGACTGGTTCCGTTATAATAATTAAAAAAAAACTCGTTGAAAATAAAACAATGCGTTTCGTTTAAAAAACTGAACTTGCGTCATTATCTGCAGACTGAAATAAACTCTGCCCGTTCAGCACTCCATGACCCAGAAGCCTCGCCATGACTTTAAAGCCCTTTAACTGACATAACACGTTTTTAAGTCTCAACCTGAGTGTTTCTCCCACGATTATTTGCATCTCAACTTATATCTGTGCCACAAACTCGATTAGTAGGATAGCTCTTTAGCTACATTAGCCAGATGTCTGTTCTGTTCTTTCTGCGGCCAGGAAAAGACCATCAAAATATTTGGTAATATTACAAAGTGTAATGCGCGGGAAACGTCCGAATTATGAGGCAATACCACATTGGTTGTTTAATAAGTTCATTGTCATATCCACGATGAGAAATCATCCCATTAGCTAACCTCCACTGAGCTAGCCGATACAAGAAAAACCTCCTCAGCGCGGTAAAACACGCCACTGATCGGACACGTACCAGTAGAAGGGTGAAATAGTGCAATTCAGGAGCCGATATGATTGATGATAATTTCATTGTATAGTGGTGCAGGTTGAGGTTATGCTGTTGTTGGATCTCTCCAGTTTCTCGACACCACCTCCTTCTCCTTTGCTGCAGGAAACAGGCAGCACATACAGCCAGGACTCCAGGATCTGAAATTCCGGGTATGTGAAGGCTTGTGGGAAATGTAGTTTTAAGCAAGTAATAAGGTCGTGGATTCACTTAATTTGCTTTTACTTTAAAGACTACAAATACCAGAATGTTTCGCAATAAGTGGATTCTGTTCGTGGTAGTTGTAGTTTATTACCATTTATTTCCAGATGTGTTTGCGGGGTCTGGATTCGGATCTTAAACCACAGTACGACAAAAGTACAATCAAATAAGAAAGAGTAAAAGCGCACGTGTTTCCGTGATGTTAAAAATCAGAGTTGGACGAATCGGATGTGTGTGTGTTGCATTTTCACTGTGGTAAGTTGCATCATCGCTTTCTAAAGTATGTAACGGGGATTTGTTTTTCTCTATTTAGCCATGTAGCTGTGTTATAACACCCATACGCAAACTTGTGAAAATTACTGAAGCATAAACGTTTCTTGGATATTATTCTTTATATCAGTGTATATACATATACAATGCCGTTTTACGTGCATGATCAACGTGTTATTTCTTTGTGTTTCTTTTACTGGAACATTTTTTAAAATATTACATTTATAAACCCGTATTTGTTTATGTTTTTTTAATAGCTAAATCAAAGTGCTAAGCTAAACTCAATAATATGAAGTGTGGCCTAAAATTGGCACCGATTTGAACTAGTCAAAAAACCAAAGAACATGAGCTTATGACTTAATCATTAATTTATACAGTAGTGCATCACTTTGTTTAGCAAAAAAAGCTGTAAGGGAAGACATAATTATTACACTCCAAACGCACAGGAGTGTAATAATTATATTACATATACAAGGTTGTCTTTTTAAATTTGTAACTTTATTGAGTGCACATTTGATTTTTTTTTTTTATTTTATAACAGGTTTGTAACCAAACACGTTTTTTATACAATAAACAGTGTTTTAACCGAAACAACTAATGAATTTATTGATGAACTTAGATGTTATAAATAAGAGAGATACACCTAGTTAATTAGACAGACAGATGCAATAATTTTAAGTTTCTCCTAAATGCTTAGATAAATACTTTTTAATATTTTGCTAAATACAGCTAAATACTGTAAAGCCAACTGATACTTTTTTACCTTCTGAAAATGTAATACATTTTGAGTTCTGATAATAAAAACGGTCACATTAAATTGGTGTCTGTTCTTTTGCACCGATGGTTGATTAAAGCTTTTACATTTCTGTGGCAGAGAACACAGATAGATGATTAGCAAACTGTGCCAGAGCAGGTGGTTTGTTCTGTGTTTGCGAGTGATCCGCTTTCTCTCCTGCAGAACAGTAGATCAGTGCTGCCAGGGGGACCAGCCCAGGCCGGCTTCTCCTCACTGGGAAACATCTGCTGAGCCACTGAGGTCTCCTGGATGTCAACCATGGTAAGAGCGTTTTAAGTTGTGTGGAGGTGTGTGTGTGTGTGTGTGTGTGTGTTTGAGGTGAAGATGATTAATGAAAAAAAAAACCTGATATATTTTCATGGACAAAAGTATGGGAGAGACAGACAGACAGATGATTGAGAGTGTGAATGTGTGTCCGCTTTGTTATTGATCAGCCACAGGGTTGTGATTGGCTCCAGCTCCCTGTGACCCAGAAAATGAAAAAGCACAAATACATTTTTATACATTTTGGACTCTTATTTAACCTGTTAGTCAAAATGTAAAAGTATTAAGAGTAGTAAGATCAAAATTATTAAATGGTAAAACTATTACTATGTAATATAGAATTTTTTGTAATTGTAATTGTGTTTGTAATAAAAACATCTATATGATGAATATTAAAAATAGTTATCATAGTAACAAAGTTTAACCGTTTATATAAGCACAAAGGTTCATAATAAACTATAACCTTCCATGTGTCTATTACGTTACATCACAGACAGTGAAACGGACAGAGTCCACGCCAGTCTGACCCTTCTGACCCTTTACCTCTTCCCATATACAGTATGAATGAGGACAATCCATTCAGCCGTCTCCATCTTGAATGTGACCCTTAATATTTAATGAAGTGCAGGGTAAGTGAATGTTTCTGAGGGAGGCTGGGCTCTCCAGGGTTAAGTGAGCTGTTAATAATGGAGGATCTGCTGCTTTTTATGGTTCTTTGAGCGTGTTAATAGAATAATGTACTTGCTGTCTGCATGGCTGGAATAATGCAGTTAACGTGTGTTTCCAGAAGAACGTAATTAGCATGTCGGGTCGTCGCCGAGCCAGTGCACATCTCCATGCGGGGACACAGTATCCGTTGCTTATTGCTTTATAACCTTATAAACACCCGACTGATTCAAATCACATTTCATTTCCGCCGTCTCTCTCTCCCTCTCCGACACCCCCCTGCACCCCCCATCCCGATTGATTTTCTGTTTGTTTTTCAATCGCATTATTTCCCGCGCACAGCGGTGTTGCCAGCGGCTAAATGGCCCCGCTCATACTAATTGGACGTTTAATTAGATCACAGATTTGGCCCAATTAGTCGCTGTAGGGAAGAGAAGGGATAGCCTGGGGTGGTGGTTCGGGAGGGAGGAAGAGAGATATCTCTCTCTAGGCTGCCTCATTAGAGATGTCAGAAAGGGTCTGCCATAATGCTTCCCCCTCACCCCCTCTCCGGCCCCCAGAGAGCTTTCAGACCCATCCATCCCAGGGACCGAGAACACACTTCAAATCACAGTTCAAATCACCACCATCCCAAGCGCTTTATCTCCGACTGATGCCGTGTTGGGTTAAAAACACACACCGACCTGAATCTCTTCATCTTCTTCAGAAAAATAAGGCGGTGGAATGATTCCAACTACAACAATGAGGGAAAATTAGCGTAATGATTCGGTTACAATCCACCCAATGTGCATTGCAGCAGCTATGTAATGTAGCAATGTGTGTCAAAGGTTATCAATTAACACAAACGTGAACACGTTGCCAGGTCACTTTGCCAGGCTGCCAAAATGAGTGAGGATGAATTAAATTTGCTGAAAGAAATTTTTAATTTTGAAAATGTTCCAGAAAATGGGAGACTTCTGCTTCTCCCCAGCCGGGTCACGGAAGAGAATATGGTACATAAAAAAATAAATGATGAAAAATGATTTAAATACATACATTGAATAGTTTATCGATTTGTATCGTTTATCGTTTATCGATTTGTATCATAACAGAAATTCTCTTATATTACACTATATTGTCTGATTCGCATTCAAATCAAACTAAAATACACTTGTTTTTACCTACGCATTTTTAGTTTTATTTTTAAATATCAAAGTTTATGAATTGATTTATATAATTTAAATAGTTTACTCAAGGCAATGTACTGTTAAATGTATGTAAACAATAATATTTCAAGCATTGTAAACATTCTCCATACATCAATTTACCCGCAACGCAGTTCCATTTTTAGGTGAAGGGTAACTCTGGGCTTGAAAGCAGGACACTTTGGTGACCAACAAATCACAGAGCCAGGTAAACATTCACACTCTCACTCACACCAATGAACACATTTCCAGACTTCTCCTTCCCCATGTTTCTGTACAATGAGAGGAAACTCTCCAACCACTACGCCACTGTGCATCAACTCATTGAATCTAAAGCCAAATGTTCATTATTAAAGCTGTCCTACTGAAGTCGAACTTACTATTTTTGTGTTGCTATTTTTGTGTTGTTGTGTTTTACTGATTGATCAACAGGAACAGGAAAGCTAGGTGTAAAATTCTGGTTAATTAATTTTATTGTCTGCTTATGAAGTACCATTTTACATTTT
>CM051501.1:14561797-14600571 GCA_028031935.1 Paedocypris micromegethes | reverse complement strand
TTTTTTTTTTTTTTTTTTTTTTTTTACTATTTTTTTTTAAGCAGCAACGTCATAAATACCTGAAAAAACTATTAAAGTTTCAAACAATTGCTTGAAACAATTCAAGTTTCTAGATTCAGGATCATAAAATAGCAACACAGCACTAAATATTAAAAGTCATTGTAAGAAAAGAGCAATTTATAAGAAACAACACAAACACACACACACACTCGATGTCCACAGGAGACCTGGCATGGCCGACCGTGTTGTTCACTTGTTGTCAGTGGCACCTTTGGAACTTATAATTGTATTACTTTGCCCCCTGGAAGCCACGCCTCCCTCACCAGAGGGGCTCATTTGTTGCTTGGCATTGTGGGAAACCACGTCTTAATGAGGCACAAGGTGATCATGCCACTCAAAATGTGCCTCGATGGCATCCATAGGGAAGGTTGCTTGCATCCATGGCATTGAGTGCATTCTCCTCTGAGAAAGAATCGAGGATCATCCTTCTGGGCATTAGATCAAAGAACTGGCGTCTCTCAGTTAGGCAGTTTCTGGAAAGGATATGGTTGATGATGATCGTACACGTCTGCTTTTCCAATGCCAGAACCTGGAATACACACAGAGACGCTCCAGATTGACGTTCCTCCTGATCGTGATCCTGTGGTTTCTTTATTATTCTGTTCCTTTCCTCTTCTTTTGTTTGTCTATTTCTTTCTCCTCAAATCCCGACTCAGCTGGTTGTTCATTAAGATGCCGGTGGGGTGTCGTTTGGCTGGGGGGGTGGTTGGATGCTTGCCCGCCCGATCTCCTCAAACCACACGCTCTCCCTATTGTGGTTTTATCGTTGTTTTCAATTGTCGATTTGACTTTTTTCATTCAAAGCTGTTGTTATAAACAATATTCTCTCGTTTAAGTGCACATGTTCACGTATTCATTCAAGTTTTTATCACCTTATTTTCAAACTGAGTGGAACGTAGCTGCTTTGTTTCACAATTTTGCGCAT
Organism: Paedocypris micromegethes; assembly: GCA_028031935.1. Taxonomy (NCBI): domain Eukaryota; kingdom Metazoa; phylum Chordata; class Actinopteri; order Cypriniformes; genus Paedocypris; species Paedocypris micromegethes. The sequence goes on along the minus strand of CM051501.1, from coordinate 14,599,586 downwards.
GTTGGCCGTTTTCTGTCTCACAGACGCAGCTGCGGGATTTTTTTGGCAGCCTGACAAAGTGACCGCAAAGTTTCTCAAAGTGTTTAAATGATGGATCTTTAGTGGAAATGCATTTTTCCATGTTATACAAGGGTTCACTTTTTACATTAAATTTTTTTTTTTAAAGTAAAATAAAACTTTTTTTCTTTATTTCATGGTGTACTATGCCACAAATCTGAAAAGAAAAAAGGATGAAATGATTGAATACAATAAAAATACAGCGTCAATACAATAGTGAACAGTACTGTTCGGAGCACAATCAATTGTAATACGTATACGTATTATACATTGATACTTTAATTACATGTGAAGACATTACAAATATCATTTTGCTTGAAATAATCATCTTTTCTTAAATAATTTGACCAAATGTGCTAATTATATTTAATCTAGTTCAATTTTCACTGGTATCCGGTAGTGCGACGTGTTAAAACCGGATTGTTAATTGAATTAAAGCTTTACGGTTTTCTTCTACTGTTGAGAAAAAAACGACACAGCGCCTTGACAATCACTGACAAACAGTTTGAGGAAGCGCGGACAGAAGTTACTGCTGTCGGCCATTGTTGTGATTAAGCCTGTGTGTTCACTGCTGTTCACATGTCAGTGTGTGTAGCAGTCTGGAGGAAATTGAGAAAAGCTTGTGGTCGATACGAATGAAGCCTCCATAAAAACCTTCTCTCACGGAAAATCACTTCCCACGCGATCACATGTGCAGAAACAGGCACTAACCTGTGGTCGGACGAGTAAACGCTCGGATGCGTGCGCACCTTCTCTCAAGCTTCCCCCTGCTGTCTTTTTCCACGCCGTGATTCCAAAGCGCATACTTTGTGTGTTTGTGTGTGTGTGTGTGTCTTTCTGTGATGTCTTGTTTCCTTAGTTTAGGTACACCGAGTCATATAAAGCTGAATTATAGTGTATCTGAGCATTTAAAGGCTTTAATCAGAACATGCACTCGCAAACACATGCTACCGAAGGAGTTTTGACTCTTAGTACTTTTATGAGTCTGCATTAACTAACCCCAATTACCCTCTCATGAGGTGCGTGAGAACCGAGGGGCTAATGAGAGAGAGAAAGAAAGAGAGAGAGAGAGAGAGAGAGAGAAGAGCGACAACAGACAGAAAAGGAAAAAAAAGGAAGAAAGAAGAGAGCGACGACAGACAGAAAATGATAAAAGGAAGAAAGAACAGAGCGACAGCAGACAGAAATAGAAAAAAAGGAAGAAGAGAGCGACAGCAGACAGAAAGTGAAAAAAGGAAGAAAGAAGAGAGCGACGACAGACAGAAAATGAAAAAAGGAAGAAAGAACAGAGCGACAGCAGACAGAAAAGGAAAAAAAAACGAAGAAGAGAGCGACAGCAGACAGAAAAGGAAAAAAAGAAGAAAGAAGTGAGCGATAACAGACAGAAAAGGGAAAAAAAGAAGAAAAAAGAGAGCGACAACAGACAGAAAAGGAATAAAAAGGAAGAAAGAACAGAGCGACAACAGACAGAAAAGGAAAAAAGGAAGAAAGAAGAGAGCGACAACAGACAGAAATAAAGAAGAAAGGGATACTGAGAGCGAGATGGAGAGCTAGAGAAAATACACAGAAAGAATGAAAGATGACAAAGAGAAAAAATAAAGAAAACAGGAAAAGACAGAAATACGAGAGAGGATGGGAGAGGGAAAGAGTGTTTGAAACAGAGAGAGGAGGAATCAACAGAGAGAAGGAGAAAGCGAAAGAGAGCGTCAGAATCAAGCTGAACGAAGAGAACGTGAATGAGTTAAACAGTCGTAACGTGCTCATTAGCCGCTCGCACACATTAAGTGTGTATCTGTTTGTGTAATTGATTTTTTTTTAAGTTCTTGCAAAATTGATGAGAATGAATAAGAGATGAGCTGGGCTGGGTGTGTCCCAGTGGGGATTTGCCGCCTCCCTGCTACTTCCTGTCCAAGGATTACCCAGCGTTCCAGCTGAACCAGCTCACATGGACGCAGTTACTGGTCTTGGATTGTGTAAAGTTCTTCAGGCTTCTGGTCCCTAAAGGAGCATTATGTATGACTGCTGATCTGTTTGTCGGCCCCAGGCGATGGAGCTCCCCCAGAATCCCTCACAGGTCCACGCCGCTGCTGTCAATGGAGACAAAAGCACCGTGCAGAGGCTTGTTTCAGGTACCATTGTGTATCATTTATAAAACACTTATAATTTATGAACATGGCATGCATCAGCATCAGTGCAGCTGCGACCCATTGGTTAAATTGTGTCAACCAATGAGAGTTAAGGGCGTGGCTTTAAGTGGAATTTGCATGACTAACAATGTGAAATACAGCTGCAAGAAGTGACTGCGGGGTTCGAGCCATCAATTAAAAACAAACACCTTTTTTACACAACAAAAAAAAGTCTCAAATGATTTATTAACTTTAGTTTTACGTGGATTTTAGATATTACATTTGTGAAAGAGACTGTATTGTTGCAGAGATAATTGAAAAGACCAATAGAGACAGACAAGTAGATACATATAACAGATAGCTTAAGAGACTGATAGACAGACAGAAAATAATGCCAAACTGTTCTCAAATTATAAAACCCCACACATCCTTAATTTTATTGTTTTATGTTTTTGAACAATAATAAGACGACAGACGTCTGTGTTTGCAGCCGATCCGTGCGTTCGGGATAGCGAGGATCAGTTCGGCCGCACTCCGCTGATGTACTGCGTTCTGGCCGATCGCCTGGACTGCGCCGAGGTTCTGCTGAAGGCCGCTGCCGCCGTCAACAAGCCCGACCACAGCCAGAGGACCGCGCTCCACCTCGCCGCACAGAAGGTGACACTTATGAAGGGTTTAAGTGTTTACTGCCCTCTAGTGTTTGTCACGTGAGTGCCATGAGAGAAAGCAGAAGAGCTGAGGAAGATGAGAAGCGAAGGGATTGATGAGTAACACTCTGACATCCAGATCAATAAGAGCCGCAGCTCAGGGATTAACACTCTAATTGGGCAGGGAATAGAGACGGAGAACCCTGACACACACACACACACACACACACGCACACACACTCTTCCCAGAATGTTTTACACTGTAGCTAAGGAGACCTGGGAGGATACTTAATGAGAGACGAGAGGCGTTTGCACTTAGACTCGCTCAGTGTCTTCAGATAGACAGATAAACACCGTCTCAATCTCAGACGCTGCTAAACCTGTCTCGCTGAGCATTGGACGCCTTGCAGCCTTGAGATGGTTTGTCTTTTGAATAAAACGCAGTTCAGTATTTGCATTTCTTCAGGTCAAAGTAATGAAAGAACAAACTGTGGAGCTGCAGAATTGTGTGTATAGATGCTGGGTGAAGAGGTGATGAATGATTGGATAGACAGACATATATCCAGAGAGAGTGAGAGAGAAAGCGAAGCAAAAAAGACATACATATAGACACAGACAAATGGATAGATAGAAGGAAAGATAAAAAGGTCTAGAATGCTGCATGAAGAGATGATGAATGGTTGGACAGACAGACACTCAGATAGAGAAACAGACAGACAGACAGACAGACAGATAGATAGGCAGATAGACACTTAGAAGAGAGACAGACAGACAGAGATAGACAGACAGACAGACAGACTTAACGCCGAACTGTTTACAACTAACAGGTAGAAATCTCATTTCCATAAGAAGCGGCAAATAATCTGCCGTTGAGTCTTATAGAATTCCTGAAAAGCCCGTAACTGTCCGCTGCAGCGTGTCTGTGCGTCTGGTTGTCAGGGAAACGTGCGCTTCATGAAGCTGCTGCTGTCGCGTCACGCTGACTGGCGTATGAAGGACCTGGAGGAGATGACGCCGCTGCACCTGGCCACGCGTCACTCCAGCATCAAGCCTCTGGCGCTCATCCTCAAGCACATGGCACCGGGCGAGGTGGACACGCAGGACCGGAACAAGGTACCCACCCCGCCGAGGATAAAGGTGTGTGTGTGTGTGTGTGTGTGTGCCGTAAAGCAACAGGGAGGCTCCGCGCCCTCTGAAGTTTCACTGGAGGATATGAGCTCGCTTTAAATTGTCTAATAAAAGATATTTTCTCAGAGCTGCTGCGAGAGCTTGCCAGGCGCCTGCGAGGCTCAGTCTCATCTCGCTGTTGGAGTGTGTGTGTGTGTGTCGAGGCTAGAGACGGATAAAATGTATTTCTCCATTTCCATTAACTTTTGAGCGCTTTGCACTCATTTCCAAAAATTGCGCTTGACCCAAAACAGAATTAGTCTGTGTGTTTTTTTTTTTTTTCTCTGTTCAAAGCCAAACTCATTTCATATGAAACTTTGCAGTCTTATTATTAATGTTCTGTTAAACAAAATGTAGGATTTTAAGTTCAAATAGTACTGCACTTATATTTGTGTATCTACCTGGAAATTTAGTTATTTACTTAACTTGCTATCACATTTGGCTCGTAAGTCATCGAATAATGCAAGTTTCGCAGCTGGTCAGAGCTGGTGTCACAGAGCGATCAAACCCTTGGAACCGGCCCAGATCATTTAAATAATCATCAGTCAATCAGAGCTGGTTTTATGATGGGTAGGTTTCCTCCGGGTGCTCTGATTTCCCCCACAGTCTGAAAAGCATGCATTTCAGGTTTATCTGGCCGTGTGTGAGTGTGTGTGGTGCGTATGCCCGGATGAAGTGGACGCTGGTGCAGATTAACTGCCGTTCTTTCACCGGGCAATTGGTGTGCGCGTGCAAGTTGTGCTTCCTGTAAGGCGACCTTGGGTGCCATGAAAGGCGGCAAAAAAATTATGAATTGAATTAATTATTATTATTATTGTTATTATTATTATTGGCATTAACTACAATTGCTGGTGTATGTTGCCGTTTTTTTGTTTCATTTTTTGCTCTGATTTTTCTCCGGGTTTTTAAGTAACAAAAATAATCTATTAATTTAAAAATAAATAGTTTGGCACAAACTATTGAAGTAGATTAAACCGTTTGCCTCATGTCATCAATGTCCAGCTCTGACAGTGTCCTGGTCTTGTCGACATTGTCGCATTGTTTCTCAGAAAATATGTTTGTTACAATAGTGACTTGGGCCCTTTATGAGAATCAATGAGTATTGATATTTGGGGGGAAAAGGACTGCTAAATAATTAACTGGTAATTATTGTAGAAAGACAAAAACAATAAAAGCTCAAACCCCAGCATTGCTTCTTGCCGCTTTATTTATTACATAAGCAGTGTTTGTATTACAATGTGTATGGATTCTGGTGGGATTTTTGTGAAACTGTAGAGAAGTGTATGTGTGTGTGCTCATACTTTCCTGGGAAATCAGCGGCTCGGCACTGCCAGACCACATGCAGCTTTATTCACTTTGGCTTGAATTACTGTAAAACTTCAGCCGAGTTACTTTCTGCTGATCTGCGCGCACACCGCGACTCTTTACAAACGCCGTTGTCTAACACAAACTGCTTACAGCTACCAGCGCTATTAAAGCTCCTGTTTTAAATCATCCTTCTGCGCGTGTGTGTGTAGGTGTGTGTGTGTGTGTGTGTGTGTGTGTGTTTATCTGTTCGTGTGTCTGAGTGTGGGTACTTTCATGTATGCGTGTGTGTTTGTGTCTGTGCATGTGTGTGAACGCATGTGTATTTTTATGTGTTTGTGTGTGTGTGTGTGTGAGTGAGTGGTTGAGTGATCACACGAGTGATAGTGTGTCCTCTGGCTGTATCAGAGCTTTCATTGAGTCAAATAAGGGAGTTTTGTTTGCGAGCCTTTATCTGTCTGTTGGTTTTATAATAATGTAATAAGCAGAATCATGATTTCTCGTGATGCGGCTCATTCTGAGGCCAGAGATGCCAAAAATAGCACGGATGGAGGGTCTTCATGCTGTGTGCGTCTGGAAAAATCAGTGAGGGGTCGCGAGGACAGAACGGTTTGAGAAAAAGGTTTGAGTTTGGAACGTTTTCCCTTTATTAAATGCTAATACGTGTGTTGTAGAACAGTCACCACATACCGTATTTGTTAATTAGAGAATCCAGACTCTTCCTCAATGCAGGTATATATATTAAAGTCTATTGATTAAGTCACAGAATTCCACAGATTTTTCACTTGTAAAACTACCAAAAACTGAAAACAATTATCTGAAAAGTATTCTGTTTGTCCAGAAAAAAAGGTGTAAACACCATTATTATGACACACCCATTGTGTCGTGTGTGTGTGTGTGTGTCTGAGTGAACAACATTTCCGTTACCTCGTGAGTGCTATAATATGAGTTTGACCCAAAATTGAACAGCTTTGTGGTTTTTTGTATTTTCAAAACCTAACTAGTTTCATATGAATCTGTAGAGTCATTTTTATAAATATTTTGTTAAAACATGAAAGAAATCATGATATTACATGCAAATAATAGGCTTAAATATGTGAATCTATACATGAGTAATAGAGATACAGTATAATTAAGGCTTAAACCCAGTGTTGTAGTTTGTAAGTTGTAACGTATAAACATGTACGTGTAGTCGCAATTTGCTCGAGAATTATGAATTTGTTTCAGACCTTCAGGAAAGAAAGTCCAGTGAGTGAAGGTGAATGTCTTTGAAATGTATTCTGGGTGTTTCTACAGCAGACAGCGTTGCACTGGAGCGCCTTCTACAACCACCCCGAGCATGTGAAGCTGCTGATCAAGCACGACTCCAACATCGGAATCCCAGACAATGAAGGCAAGATTCCTCTGCACTGGGCGGCGCACAACAAACACCCCGACGCCTCACGGACGGTGCGCTGCATCCTGGTGAGTCCTCTGCGCTTCCTCATTGTGTGTGTGTGTGTTTGTTTGTGTGCGCGTGTGTGTGTGTGTGTGTGTCGTCATTGGTCCAGTCACAGCGATAATAATCATCATATTTTTCATTAAAAATGTCATAGAATAAAAGTGGGTGAGAAATAACAGTAACAATAAAATAAAAAAAACTTTAATATAAACATAAATTAACAAATATTTTTGCTCATTTTTGTGGTTAAGGATTGTTATTGTTTTTTTCCCCCTGTCTTGTTCTGTCCTCAATTGGTCTGTCAAAGTAGCTCTTTCTTTTTCTTTTTCTTTCATCGTCTCTCACGCTCTCTCTCATTGTCTTTCACTCAGTCTATTACGTTCTCTAACTCTTACTGTTTGTCTCTGACTGTTGTCTTCATTTGCTTATGACTTGCTGTCATAAGCTGTCATTTCCTCTCCCTGTTTCTCCATTTTACTCCCATTCAATCTCTCTTTCACTGTCTCCCTTTCACTCTGTCTATCACTTTCTATCTCCCCTTGCCTATTTCTCACTTTATCTGTCTCAATGCTTTTTCTCTCTCTGTCTTTCACTCCCTCTTTTTCTGTCTCTCACTCTTCCTCTCATTTATTCTGTCTATCTTTGTTTCTGTCAAAATGTAATGGATTTAAGATCAAGGCGTCTTTGGCGAGAGCACTTTACTGAACAATGAATTCGACACAAACTGAGTGGTGAGCAGGAAATTACACGACAATGGCTAGGAAACAAAAACGTCTTGAAAGCAAAAATGAATCCAGATTCCACCCACAAGGTGACTCCGCCCACAAACGCTAGTCCCTGGTCACCACTGTTGCTCTGAAGAAGAAAGTACAATTCATGGCACGACCCTGTGTAGCATGTCAATTACACCCATTTTTTTCTTAGTAAATGTAATTTCTCCTACCATGCTTGTGCAGGAAGCCGCTCCTACGGAGTCTCTGTTAAACTGGCAGGACTATGAAGGACGCACGCCACTGCACTTTGCCGTGGCCGATGGAAATGAGGCTGTGGTGGAAGTCCTGACGTCGTACGAGGGCTGCAGCGTGACCGCTTACGACAACCTGTTCCGCACACCTCTGCACTGGGCGGCTCTTCTCGGTGCACACACACACTCCAACATCACACTTCAACGACACTCTCTCAGGTCCGGCTGCTAATCGCAGTGTGTGTTTAGGTCATGCACAGATTGTCCACATCCTGTTGGAGAGGAACAAGTCCGGTATGATTCCATCCGACAGTCAGGGAGCCACGCCACTGCACTACGGAGCGCAGAGCAACTATGCTGTAGGAGACTTTGGTTTGCCTCGGTTCTCGTTCTGTCTCTCACTCTGTCTCTCACACTTCATCTCGCTCACATTCTGTCTCTCGCTCTGGTTCTGTCTGTCACTCCTGATCTCACTCTCACTCTGTCTCTCACTCTTGCTCTCCCTCACTCTTGCTTTGTCTCTCACTCTTGATCTGTTGCTCACTCTCGCTCTCATTCTCTCTCACTTTATCTTTTTCTCACTCTTGTTCTGTCTCACTCTTGTTCTGTCTCACTCTTGTTCTGTCTCACTCTTGTTCTGTCTCTCACCTTTGCTCTGTCCATCACTTTTGCCCTCCCGCTTTTAATCTGTCTCTCTTTTACTCTCTGTCTCTTGTCTTTGGTCCACTTTTTGTCTCTCACTTTCACTATATCACTCTGCTTTTTTCGCCCACTGGATTAACTGGCTTTCCTCTGGATGTCATCTCTGGACTTGTGTGTGTTGTGGGTGTCTTTTAGGACACGGTTGCTGTATTCCTAAAGCATCCGTCTGTTCGAGATGAACCTGATTTAGAGGGCCGGACAGCCTTCATGTGGGCTGCTGGGAAGGGCAGTGATGATGTCATCAAGATCATGCTGGACCTGAAAGCTGACTTGGACATCAACATGTCTGACAAGTATGGAGGAACAGGTAAATTGTGTAATCCATCACACGTTTGAATACAAGTATCAATCATCTTGGGATGAACTGATTGCTTCTCGCTGAGATAATTGCGGAGATAATTGAATTTCCCGATGTTGTGAACTCTAGTCACCCGCCATACAGCCCAAAAGATGAGTTTAGCGCCTGTTCTCTGTGTTTGTACAGCTCTCCAGTCAGCTGCGCTCTCGGGACACGTGTCGACTGTGCGGCTGCTGCTGGAGCGGGGGGCAGTGGTGGACCCTCTGGACGTGATGAAGCACACACCCCTGTTCCGTGCTTGTGAGATGGGCCATCGAGATGTCATCCTGACGCTCATCAAAGGTTTGAAGGCGTATGCAAATTCCCATTTTGAAAAAAGTATTTTACTCTTACTGAATTTAGGCTCAAAAACAGCAAGACATTTGAATAGCAGGAAACTCTTTATGAGGTTTTATTTTCTAATATAGAAATTAAATGTAACCCCTCAATGTTGCAAAATGGCAGAACAAAATGGATAAAAATGAACATAAAGTCAGTCTCAACTCAACTCAAATGTGCAAAAAATGTGCAAATGCTGATTCACATTCACGTGATATAGGTCAAAAATAGTTTCCAGTACCTTTCGCAACCTGCATATGGATTGTCTGTCACACACAATCACAAAGTAACACAATCCCTATAGATACTAAATCACAAATGTAGTCAAGTAGAGACTAAAAGGTACTTTGTTTTTGATACTCCGTACTAGTACAAAGTAGCCAAAAAATATCCAAGTTACATACCCAAGGTACAAAGTCCATTTACTCAAGTACTTTTATACCACTTTAGTGTTAAATTTAGTGTCAAGTGTTACTTTTAGTGGTGAACGTTACATTTAGTTTCAGTGTGATTTAGTTTACATTTAGTTATTTAGTGTTCTGTCTTTCCATTTATTCACAGTATTTGTACTTCTCTCCTGTTTCATGATTTAACTTAAGCATTTTTCTTTGTAAAGGAGGTGCTCGAGTTGATCTGGTGGACATAGACGGTCACTCGGCTCTGCACTGGGCAGCTCTGGGTGGCAACGCAGAGGTTTGTGAGGTGCTGATGGAGAACGGGATTGGTCCGAACCTCCAGGACCATGCTGGAAGGACCCCGCTTCAGTGTGCGGCCTACGCCGGCTACATCAACTGCATGGCCCTGCTCATCCAGCACAACGCTGACCCTAATATTTCAGACAAAGAAGTACGGCAGTAAAGTCAACTCAAATCTTTTTTGCACAAATGATTAAAATAGGTTGTTGTCCTTAGGGGCGAACCGCTCTCCACTGGTCCTGTAACAATGGCTACTTGGATGCCGTGAAGCTTCTTCTGGGCTGTGGTGCGTTTCCTAACCACATGGAACATACTGAAGCTAGGTAAGCAACACGCCAGACATTTCTTCACAGGTTTTTTTTTCATCCTATTGACCGGGTTTGTGAGCAGGTACACTCCACTGGACTACGCCCTGCTCGGGGAGCATCAAGATCTGACTCAGTTTCTCATAGAACATGGAGCTTTGTCCATCGCTGCCATACAGGACATCGCTGCCTCAACCATTCAGGCCCTGTACAAGGGCTACAAGGTCCGAAGGGCTTTCAGGGAACGCAAGAAGCTCCTCATGAGGCACGAGCAACTGAGAAAAGATGCTGCAAAGTAAGACTGAAGTGCACATGGCTGCTGTGAGAGATAGTTTTCAGATGCAAGCTTGGCTTGTTCCACCCACAACATTTACATTGAAAAGAATGTGAAAAGGAAAGCAATTTATTTATTTATATTATTATTTATTTATTTTTATTTCTTCATTTTTTTTATACTAGATTATACTAAATATCATAGAAATATTTGAAAGCCAATGCAGCCGTTTTCTATTTACATTTCTATTGTTTTTTATCATTGTTAACATTCAACATCTGTGTGATGTTTGAAACACTGAAATCTTATTTGTTAGCAACAGTATGTGTTGGCTTACTGTGCATATTTTGTGTATGTTTACCTAGCATGTGTGTACTGTGTGTGTGTGTTTTACATTTATGCAGTGGTCTCATCCCGGCTCATGGTGATCATTCACATCACACACTTTCACACTTTACATGTGCAAATGTTTGCCTCAATCTATAGCTGATTGATGCTGCGTCAAATTAGCTGATAGTTAAATGGACAAAGCTGAGAAGAACACTTTGGACGGAAATAACTTGTTGTTTAATTCTCTTTGGTTTGCACTGAAGCGTCTCATCTATCTACCAGCTGCTGAGGAATATGAGCATCAATTTTGTGCTGTCAATAATGGAAACAGATGAGAGGATGGAGAAGAGAGAGATTGGCTCTTCTTTCCTCCATTTCTGTTAATTGGGCAGCGCTGAGCTGCTCAACAGCTTGACATTTAGTGTCTGTCAGTTCTGAGGATGAATGAACACACACTTGCTCCACTGAAATGTTTTCTCTCGTTTCCAGACGTGCACACACACATTATGCATACATCTTTCTTTTCGTCGTGACTTTTCTTCATCCAGTGGTCAACCCTTGATTCCCTTAATTTGTTCTTTAACAATTAAACATTTAAAGAGTTACATTTAATGGTACATGATGTGTTGAGAAAGTAACAATGCGTGGTAGTGTCACAATGAGTGTTATGTTTTATGTTGAGTGTTACATCTAGTGTTGAGTGTTTCATTTAGTTTTCAGTGTTACATTTAGTGTTGAGTGTTGCATTTAGTTTTCAGTGTTACATTTAGTGTTGAGTGTTGCATTTAGTTTTCAGTGTTACATTTAGTGTTGAGTGCTACATCTAGTGTTAAGCAACTGGCTAAAGTGAAATGCAAATGGTGTTTTATAGAAAACGAGAGGAGGAGCGAAGGCGTGAACAGAGGCTCTCATTGGCTGAGGTGGAATTGAAGCCTGGAGTCTCATTGGCTGTGGACAAACTCACAAAGCTGTTATTAGAAACAGAAGAGCATAAAGATCCAAAGACAGGGAAAAGAAACAAGCCGAAGACGCTGCATAGCAAGAAGGACAAAATATTTCAGACTGGTGGGACTTTGAGCGAATTAAACAAAAATGCTTTTTTTTTCTCTTGTTTCTATTCATCACCATGACCACTGATTGTCATATTTCTGTTACTTTCCAGAAAGCAAAGCGAGAGAGGCTAAAGCACCAGAGTCTTCCTGTCTCTCCATGAGCACTGGTCTTTCTGCTAATACTCCGGCTACCAAAAATACTGCTGGAAATAATGCAGACTGTCTAGGGGAGGTGTGTGTAATGGAGACTTGTCCAGACACGTGTCTATCATCAAACAAGCGTCTTTCACCGGCCGGGTCCAGTCGGCCAGGCAGTGCAAAACCAGTAACCACAGTGCTGGTACAACCATGCCATGTGGAGACCTCCACCTCCCCCATGACCGGGTCAAAACCCAGTTTACAGATCAGAACGCAGTGCATTAAGACGCCGTCAGACAGCCTGAGAAGATCCAGACCCAAATCAGTCAAATCAGCATCCAAATCTCCAGGATCACAAGCCTCCGAGCGGATTTCCACCACTCTGCAAAGTGAGCACCAAGCTGGAGATATGGAGAGAGAAAAGGACCAAAAAAACAGAGCTGGGAAGAACCGGCAGACGAGGATGGAGAAAGAGCAAAGCATTGGAGACAAAGAGCGTAGGATGGTCCAAACAAGGAGGAAGCAGGAGTCTGAAGAGAAGGAAAAGAGGAAAGATGTTGCGTGTAAGCGTGGTAAAAACCAAGCGGCCGCTGTGATTCAGAGAGCATGGAGAAGGTAGATGTCCTCAGTGATCCACTGACTCCTTCAGTCTTTACCTCTTCTTTTTAAACCAATGTCAACAGGCCCAAAATCATTTACCGTAGTTTTTAAGTTATCAGATGCGCTTAAAATTCAACAAAATGTTTAAAAGTTGACGGTGCGCACTATAAATCAGATTTTTTTTTCTACTTATTTATGAAAGAAGAAAATGGGCATTGCATAATGATGCGTCATAGTCAGTATATGGTAATTAATTTTAATTTTAATTTTTAAATTAATTTAGTTTGTAAAATGGCCAAATATAAATATAGCCCAGAAACCTGCAGGAGAATTGTAGAAAATTGTCCGTAGATGTGAGCGAGAGTAAGAATGCGTTGGTTAGTCATCTGGAATGGCTCCAGCTCTCCGTGACCTTGTTAATTCACTCCCTTTTTTAAGCGAACAGTTTTCTCTGTCACTCCATTTTTGCAACAGAAATGTAGCTGTCTATTATAATTAAGTTACTTTACATATATGGATACTAAGTGTGTCGTTATCTATCTATACCTGTTTAAAGAATGTGCCAGCACAACTTTTGAATAAAAAAAGCAGAGTGTCGTATTCGAAGCTTGTTTGCTAGATTGCAGTAATGTTTCTTCCTTGCGGTTAAAAATATATCTACAATGACCGTGGTGGTTTACTGTATTTGTGAATATCTATGTGGTATTAAAACCATCTTATTGTCCAGGTGGTGCGTTCGGCAGCGTGTTCGTGCAGCACTATCGAGGACCCCGGCGCAACTGCCAGCGGCTGAAGTCACCGCTTTGCTGATAAAGCTCTTATGGGAGTGGCCTGATCAAAGACACACCCACCATAACAAAGTCGCTGCTTCCCGCTGTCCAGAAAAAAAAGCTTCCGTCCTGCAAAATATTTATGGTGAGACTTCCGAGTTGTATTTCAAATGGCAAAGTTTTATATTTTTTTATCTGGTAAATATATATACGTATATATTAATAGATAAAATGGGCATCACAGTGGCGTAGTGGGCAGCACTGTTGCCTCACAGTAGAAAGGAAGGCTTTTTTTGTGTGGAGCATTCTTTATGCTTTTGTGTTTCTCCTCTGGGTCTCCGGTTTCCTTCCACAGTCCAAAAACAAGCAGGAGTTGGTCACATTGTTCTGCTCTGCGATTGGTTGCCCAACTATCATGTTTGTGTTCCGCCTCCAGACCCAGGCTCTCCTTGTGAGCAAGAAATGGAAAAAAAAGGTTTAGAAAAACTGAATGATAGGCACATTTGGAATAGAAAACACAGAGTTCACAAAATGAGACTGTTTGTTTAATTTTTGTTGCAAAAGTTACTGCAAGTCTTTTGTTTAGATCAACATGTGACTTTGATTAAAAAAAAAAAAAATCTGCAGTGTTTTCCATGTCCTGCCCACAGACGCAAAACTCATTCCGTATCATTTGATAAGCTGGAGTTTCGACCCAGTTAACGCAACTAACCTTCTGCCAACATGAAGAGGTGATGACGGCTAAGCGCTGTAAAGACATTCTCCTTCCCCTACACAAACACACACACACACAGACGCTTGTTCCCCTCCCCGCTCCTCCCTGACAGTCACAGCGCTTTGAAAAGTTCAGTGCTGTCAGACGGAATGTCGAGCCGTCTCCTCTCGCTCACACGCACGGACCCCCGTCCTACCGCCCCCCGCACACACCTGCACGCGCACCACCAAAACGTCTATAGCCGCTTGAACCCCCGTGGCATCACAACGGAGATATCGAACCGTTTGAGGTGTGGCCTGATAGCAAAGAGTTGGAAGGTTGCAGGTTTGAATCTCAGACTGTCTGGTTCCACAATTTGAGTGCCATTGCTTAAACCGACCACTGATCTAGTGTGTGTTTGTGTAATGATTAATACTTCATGAATTCCAATGAAGTCCAACTTTTGCAAACCAAAAGCGTTTTGTAACTAAATTGTCATAGCCCAAGTTGTTAGTTGGGCCTTTAACCAAAAGGTCGCAGGTTCGAGTACCAAATCAACGGGATGTCCAAGACACTAACACGATTTACTGACCAAGCACCACAAGTGACCACTGCGCATGTGTGTATGTGTGTGCGTTTGAAATTCTGCTATGGTTCAGATCAGACCAGGACAGGTTTTTTCACTTTTCTGTCTGTTTTTCACTTTCTGCTTTTTTCGGTGAAGGTGCAGCCGCTTCAAAAAGAGTGACTTCTCTACGGACCCCCACACAGAGCCAAAGCCAGCTTCTGCTGAGCAAGAAAAGTCAGTACCCTTGTGCACGGACCCGTTCTGTTGTCGATTGCCAGTTGTGTTCATTTACAGTTTTTCGTGCAGTGGATGCAGTGGAGTGTGTGAACCTGGTGGACACGCTGACCCGGGGGAAACGCTTCTCCTACCACCTACTACCACCCTGCACAGGAACTTCAAGTGGTGTAAACAGGTTCAAGAACTGATCATCAGAAACCACATTTGCCCCATTGCTAGTGTTCAGGGTGGTATGCTAAGACGTTTGTAAAAACCCAATCGCACACTGAAAGGATGAAGATGTTGTGTGTGAATTCTGCAGCATCACCCTGAAGATTGCACGAGTTAGAGGTTAAGATCACAAACACAGCAAACGTGTTAGACGACCTTTCATTCTGTCAGCAACAGGTCATATGCCTGGCATAACAAGACCACCTGCTGCAGACCCTCCGGAGACGGCCACCACTCCACCTCCTGGCATTCTTCTGAGATCCAGCAGTTTCTGTTCCGTCTTCCAACCCATATTTAACGCTCGAGCTGGATTTATGCGACTTTTCTTGTGCGTCTTTTATACTTCCATGTTAAACAAAATGGCCTTTTTAATGTACTGTTTGTTAAATAAAACTGAAAATGATATGATTTTTTTTCAGAAACATAATGAGAACATATTTTTGCGAGAATAACACTGAACATCTAGTATAAACGAACATCTGTATGCAGTGGCTTGTCGCAAAATGTCCTGCTATATCCTGTCCAAAATATCCGCACGAACTAGGTTTGCTAGCCAATAGAAGAGTTTCTCATACGAAAAAAAAAAAAAANNATATATATATATATATATATATATATATATACACACAATTAAAAACGGAACAATGAGACATTAACTCACGTCTATATTTATTCATACAAATGTATTGACATTCTTGTCCAAAAAGGGAAAAGATGCTGTAGCAATGAAGGCAGTGGATTAAAAGACGTCTCTGATGCTGACGTTGGCCCGGTGGCCGGAGAGCGTCACGCTGTAGCAGTACAGCAAGTCTGTGAGCCACTGTTCTCTCGTCTCTCCACCGTAGAAGTGCTGCAGAGAAACACAAGTCAAATATGTACCGTATATGTCAAATAGGAACAGTTCTGTTTACAGCCACATTCAGGTATATGCCTGAAGAATCGAAGTTTCATACTTTGCCAGACCGGCTTCAGGAATTCTAAAGAAGCCTGATTTTATACATGGCTTCTAACAAATACAAACACACATTACATGCAGGAAAGAACAAGAATGTGATGTTTCGTAAACTAAGTGGTGTCGACATGCAATCACGTGGCAAATACCGTCAGATCCTGGATGATGTGCTGCAGCAGACTGGCGTTGGCCATCATCTGGCTGCGTAGTTGCGTGTGCTGAAGCAGCAGGGACAGTATCTGCGCCAACATGGGAAGCTCTTCTTCACAGAGGTCACGTACGCGAAAGGCCTGTAGGACCAGTCGCAGCAGCTTTGGGACAGAACTTAATGCAGCAAAGCAGGCTTCCCACACGGCGTCCCTGTCAAGCATAAACAATGTATGCGTCGGTTTAAGCTTTAAAAAAGAAAATGTATCTTGCTCAATGCATCCTAATAAAAAATATATATACTTCTGTTTCACAGCCTTTATATCCATGGACACGAACACGTCTAATAGTTGTGTGTGTTACCTCTTGCGTGCGCTCTGTTCCAGCTGGAGCAGTAGGTTCAGCATGCTTAGACAACAGTCCGACAGGAAGTGGAGGAGCGTGTCGTTGGGCAGGTTTTTAAGGTTGATAAAACGCGGCACACACCTCAGCACAGCAGCGCACATGCAGTCCGGCACCACGGCCAGGCCGCACTGTGGGAAAACTATTTTACTACGAGCAGATACATGCAGAGAGTTCCTCAGAAATCAGATGTTTTACCAGATTGCGAATGATGCCGTTCTGGATAACGTCAAAGCACTGGACACGAGAGCCCAGAGTCTCCAGACAGCGGAAGACTTCCTGTAAAACACACAGCGGGTCAGTTCCATGCATAGACACTTGTAATGCATAAAGTTTTAAAAATGTATATTACAACAGATTTATATATATATTTTTTAAATAAAAATGCTATTTGTTAGAACAATCAAACTAATTCTTTCTCTAGATCATTTTAATTCAGTATTATCACACAATGTATGAAGACTACACTATGATCATCTTTTTTTTTCGATTTAACTTGTAAACATACATTAACATAACTTAGACTTTAATTTGTAACACCTCCTTCATCTCTCTGTCTCTCGCTCTATACATCTTTTTGTGCGTCTCACTTGGAAAACTTGCCAAATAAAATGCATAACAAAAACACATGATGTTGTAAATACTATGAGAAGAAAATATTGCAATTTCATAATCAGCATTGATTCATCAATTTTTTTTCATTGATAATCCTTTGAGCCCTTTGATTATTGTAATAGACCATCACAAAAAAGCTAAACCGAAGGACGTAGTTGAGAAAGTTTAGTTGTTCACAATTTTATAACTACTGAAATCTAGTAAAGTTATTGAAACGATGAAATTATAAAAATATAATTGCTATTATCCCTTTTAGTATAAGACCTTAAATAAGTGTTACAAATGAACAATTGATCATGACACATTGTCATACTATCTGATATTCAATTCATACGTTTTCAAAACATACGTTTAAATAACATCTATTCCTACAATTTTTTTTTCATATTAGCACCAAAGACATTTTTTATTGGGCAAGACCATTTATTTTTTAATCAAAATGAAGAAAGGTTTTTTCAAAAATAACATCGGTAGCGGATGGAGTCTCCAGCTGTTCGTCCTAATGCTATCTGACACTAGACAGATTATCCAAATTGATATTTTATGAGCGCAAACAATAAATAAGTGTGTGATTGTGTGTGCGTGTGCCAAATCTAATAGCTCTAACAGCATTAGTGGCGATTGCATTAGACGCAGGAAGGCTGAGCGTAACGTCATTCAGCGCGGGATATTATCAGACATTAATCAGACTAACAGCGTTAACCGCACATTCTTCAGATTGGAGGAGCCTGATTGGCAATAAAGGGCCGGACCCCCAGAAGCCACGTCTCCCCCTTCCATACACCTTTCAATCCTAATGTGATGCTAATTGGCGAGTTCTGCATCCGAGAAGAAGCAGGAAGTGTGATTCCCAAGTTTTATGTGCTAATGAAACATTTACCGACTCGTAGATTCCTGGATGAATTACTTAGAAAGCAAAACAGTTTAAACCAAGAACGCTCAAGTCTTGTCGGAATGTTCTCAGTGTTGATGCTAAAGGAATAAGACACTGTAAATGCGGGAAAACCAACATAGACGGGACAGAAAAGGTCCAGGCCAAAGACTCTCTGCGTCTGGCTGTTTTCTCATTAAGGTCCATTATTCTCCATCAGCTTCACCTGCTGGCATCAGTCCTCATTACCACACTGACACCGCCTGATTGACTTGGACATCCCAAAGAAATGATGGTCCACTCAAAATTGCGCGTGTGTGTGTCGGTCAGAGCCTGGCCCAGAGCTGCGGTTTTTGTTGGGTTTTAATTTCCGTATAAAATGTCAGGTGGAGATGGTGTCCGCTGGCTGGCATTAGCATTTACTCCAGCCGGCAGCACTCTGATAACCAGCCCTTATTGAAATATGGAGACACCTCGGCCGGAGTGATGTGATAAAGCTCTGCTCAGTAAACCGGCCCCGGGCCGCAACTACAACGCACTTGTTCGCCAGAGTTACAAGTTACTGAATACTGATGCTTAAAGCTTGCAAATGTACCAAACAATTGTGTGGAGTTGAGAAGTGTGACAAAGTAGCAGCAGGAAAAAGAGAGAAAGATAAAAGAAGAAAACAAAATGGAGTGTGAGAACAAAGAGTGAGGAGTGAGGAGAAAAGGAAATGTGAAAAAGAAGAGAGGGAGAGAAAGGGTGAGTGTGTGTGAAAGTGAGAGATTGTATGTGTCACCGAGTGCAAGAGGGAGGAAGAGATAGAGTGTGTCTGAAATATAAAACGTAAAAAAAAACTTAAAATATAAAGAAAGGAAATTTATATTATTTTCGTTTCGTTTTTATCATTTTCATTCGCACATTCGCAAACTTCACATTTTCGTTGCACTTTGACCAGTAAAGTTGAGTTTTCGTTCTAAATCTCTTCTTCAGATGTGCGTGCGCATCACCGTCATCTCCCCTAGGCGTGTCATCCGTCAGTCAAAAGTCAATTGAACCTATGAAGCATCATCTTATGTGAATTTTTCTTTTTGCAATGTTAAGTGCAATGAAATCAGACGCTTTAGCTGTCATTTTCTCTAAATGTAAAGTTAATCACGTTGTAGCGTGATTAAACATCACGTTGTAGCGGTTACTTTCTCCAAGATAACTATTTAAGTATATAAGCAAACTTGTCATATAGTAGAAATGCTTTATTATCAACCAGTAAAAGAGTGAAGTGGCTCAGCTCATTTTACATTGCTGAACATGATCACTAGCGCAACAATAAATAACGTGGCTGCTTGACCGTCTTTTTTACAGAATAAGTTAACAGAATATTAATATTCGTATATTCTCGTTATTTTTTATTGTTTGGCACATTATTTTCTATTGTTTCTTAAAAACGTTAATGTTTCTTGGGATGGCGCGTGACTCGCGCATGCAAAGAAGGGGATGCCAATTGAAGACTGATAATGAAAACGAAATGTTCATTTTTACTTTCTAAACTGTAGAACTTTCCACAAGTGTACAAGCCACAAAAGTGACCAGACTTTTCGACCCAGGACGTTTGGCCCCCGGGGCTTTGGACCCGGACGATTGATCCTTAGGACGATTGGACACTCGGATGGTTAGACCCGAGTTTCGTCACGCGGCTTATTAAGAATCATATCTTCGGCCGTGTGAGCTAGACATTTGGGAGGCGGCTCCTTTGCATTTACTCCAGCGAAGAAGCATAACTTTGCCCCGATTCGAGCGCCTTTGTCCCGCAAAGAAGCACTTATAACGGTGGATTGACCGGCGCCGCGGCTTATTAAAATTCATATCTTCATGCCCGTGCGAGCTAGAAATTTGACAGGCGTGAGTAAAAACCCATTCGGATCGAAGTTCGTTTTCGCGACGATTTTCATCCACGGGATCGCACGGAATCGGTCCGATACTTGTTTATCCCATAAGCGTGTGGTGAAATACACAAAACATGCTAAAGAACAGTCCAAACAACAAGAGATATATTAACACATTTTTCTGTTTAATTTTCACATGCACATTTAAAGACAAGACAAATAGGCCATGGCTTTCAAATAGGTGACTACGTTGATGCGGTTGTACGTTTGGACTGTTCTTTAGCATGCTTTGTGTATTTCACCACACGCTTATGGGATAAACAAGTATCGGCAATTTGGAAAGCTATTTAAGCAAAGCGGCTGCGCGCCGCGGGCCGATCAGGACCGATTCCGTGCGATCCCGTGGATGAAAATCGTGGATGCTTCTTCGCTGGAGTAAATGCAAAGGAGCCGCCTCCCAAATGTCTAGTCCACACGGCTGAAGATATGATTCTTAATAAGCCGTGTGACGAAATTCGGGTCTAACCATCCGAGTGTCCAATCGTCCTAGGGATCAATCGTCCTAAGGATCAAAGCCCCGGGGGCCAAACGTCCTGGGTCGAAACCCCCCTAAATCGCCACAAAGTATAAACAAGGAAATATAATGAAGTCTAAATTTAAAAAGGTGTCAGCATTTTTCAGCAAATATCTATATCTATATATATATATATATGTTTGATAAAAAAAAAATTCAAATATCATAAAGTACCATGGTAAATCACTTTATATTCATCGATTGGCATAGCAATTTTTTTTATTTATTTTGAGTGCATGTTTAAGTTTAAGTATCACGTTTAAATACAAATAAATACTAAAATTTGTTAAATACTAAATTAAAAACGAATATCTATATATATATATATATATAAATAGGAAAAAAAAAGGACCTCGACCACATCCCAATGGTGCAGGAACTGGTCCAGCGTGGTGGTGAACACACTGAGAGGAGAGAGTGTGGAGGTGGGCAGCAGGCTGTCCTCGTCCGTGTGCTGCAGGGCCTGCAACGTCTCAGAAGAGAAGCCTGGAACAAAGCATCATGGGAAGAGCGTCAAGGCTGGGCGTGACGTGTTGAGGTGTCGGGTGTGCACACCTGTCATGGTGGTGAAGAAGAAGCGGAGGTAATCCACATCCTTCAGTGGCACGTCCTGCGAGCCACCCATCCAACCGCTCAGAGGAGACCTGCGGGGACACACACGAGTTATGGCAAAAATCTAAATTGTAGCTACACTTAAAAGTGGCATGTTTGACTTCATCAAAGAACCGCCAACGTTCGCAACACTTCTCAGCTCATCTCGGAATTTTTAGCGCTATACCATTATCACTTTTACAATATCATTAATGTTCACTAAATATTGTGGAACTATATTTTATAGAAACTATACTATACTAAGTGCAACTGAAAAAAAAAAAAATTAGTCATCGCATCGTTCAATCTACACTTTCAACTCAAACTAATTTTTTATATATCATTTTTTCACTTACAGTAATGCATTATAATAATATATAAAATAATATAATTAACTAAACCACATAACTATCACTGTGATAATATAATTATCACATCCATACTATGCATTATGGCTTCAGCATTATCGTTACTGAACGAGTTACATTTTGTTGGATTAATACATTTTAAACTGTTGCTCCAGCTTAAACAATCCTGTGGAACCGTTTCTGTGAAAGCAAATGCTGAGAAATGGTTTGAATCTTCACCGTAATGCCTTTCTGAGAAGGAAACAAGCGAATCTGAGCGTCTGTGTGTGTGTATGTGCGTGAGCGTAAGCAAGATTCTATGCGCTCATGAACATGACGGGGATAATCATAATTATTATCTATTTACATAACGTTAACAATTTTCTATTTCAATCTCATTGTTAATGTTACATATCGTAAATCAATAAACCCTAAATTGTAGCTTTATCTCAGATAAGACTGTGGAACACCGTGTGCCTCAAAGATTCTGGGAAAGCAGATGGCGAGATATTGTTTGAATCTTCAGCGTAATGTCTTTCCAGGCAACTTGGTGCATGTGTGTGAGTCTTTGCGAGCTTCCACACAGTCTCATGACATGGCTTTGGAGATGTTAATCGGTCTTGAGGTCAGTAGAAGAATAAATTTGTCGTCTTTGATCCGCCTTTTCTGTTGACTTCATCTCACTTGTGATTGTGGAAGAGCATGTGCTGAATTTCCTTAATACTCCCGACTGGCTTCCATCCCATCAACCCATTAGTAAAAATGGGCCAAAGACACACATCAACCAACGTCGCTTAAAGAGAGAAGGGGGCGATTGCCACTGTTCATTGTTTCCTCTCGTCACACACGCAAACCTAACAGCACATTCGCGATCGCTGAATTACTAGCTACACTTGTCTAAGTTTAGCAGCTCTTTCTGAACCCCGTGGCCTATGGAGTTTGAATTGTATGACTGATCAAAGTTAAATTCTCCTGAAGGACAGAATGTCCGGGGCATGTTGTTCTGAGGATTGGCTCTCTTAACAACTTGTCACACAGTTCTGCTATGAAGTGATGATTGGGTTATCGTGGCGGCTTTCGGTTACTGGCCGTGACTTTATGAAAAGTGCAGTGGCTGTGAATTCTCTCGTCTGGGGTTTGTTTCAGAATTATGCCAAAGAGTAACACTGCCCCCTGCAGGCAGCCCAGTGCAGTCTGGATTCTCCGCCTGCTTTTCTGTATGAGCAAACAAGCGTGTGCCAGAGGACAGATGTGTATTCAAGATAAGATCGTGCATCAAACAGACATTACCTCCGTTAGGATTTTAAAAGAAAGCAGCAAATAAAAGAGTGGCTTGAGGCGAGTTAGTCAAACGAAAAGCAGCGGGGACCCAGCATGTCACAAAGACACACACACACATGAACTCACACACACCCCAAGGCCCTCTGCATGCACAGGAAGTCACACAGGAATTTTCTGTCAATCAGACGGTCCAGCTAGTCCAGATTACTTCTACCACAAACTGAACAAACCATCTAGTGTCTTTTTTATTAATTAAAATTTTTTATCTTGATTCAGACACGGAGAGTGACAAGGATTCATGTATAATAATTATAATAACAATAATAATAATTAAACAATAACAATGCAGTTGACAACAAACGTGATTTAAAGTAGACCTGACCTCTGTTTAGGGACTCTGTTCCGCCTCATTACAGCCAATTAGGGTTAATCACAACTGGTCACGGCCAATCAGAGGTAAATGAGAGAACTGGTCATCCTCTGATCATGTAGCACAGGCTTGCCTGTCACTGATTGGTTAAATTGTTTGATTCTATTAGCAGTTAAAACTCAGAGGCT
This sequence comes from Paedocypris micromegethes, assembly GCA_028031935.1. NCBI lineage: Eukaryota > Metazoa > Chordata > Actinopteri > Cypriniformes > Paedocypris > Paedocypris micromegethes. The sequence goes on along the minus strand of CM051501.1, from coordinate 14,576,425 downwards.
CCTGTCTCCAGTCAGTAGTCAAATAAACCCAGACATGCTAAAGATATCAGACACATCCAGACAGACACACGCACGCACACATCCAAAGGATGAATATTACATGGTTATTAATATTTTCAATTCAGAATCACACACACACACACACACACACACACACACACACACACACACACACACACAGTGTATATGGCCAAAGGAATTATTAAAGCCAAAACTTTAAAACAATTACTCGCATATGCATTACCATTAAATTAGTCTGCAGTGGCTCGATTACAGCTCAATTTAAACACCCACGTGAACCCGGCAAAGCAATTCACTTCAGAAACGAATCTAATGTGTCTGGTTGTCCTTAGAGAAGCAATAAAGTCCTTTGTCAGAGCAGCATTCCTCTCGTGGCCCATGGAAACCAGATCTGAGTGTGCGAGAAGCGTGGAGTGAGAGTGTATGACGCCGTACCTGAGGTGTATGGTGCGGATCAGTGTGGCGGCCAGGCCGGATGACACTCTCCCCGTGTTGCACACTTCACTCAGGCAGGCCAGCAGTTCTGGGGGAAAGGCCGGCAGGAAATGGAGGATCTGAACCAGTCTTTTTTGCGACTCAATGGGCAAAACCACCACACAGCCCTCCTGAGGATCTGCAACACACATTGTCCCAAGACAAATTAATATATTGTAGTTCTGGGTGAGATCGCAGTATCACTTTGTAATTTTTCTCTTCAAACTGCTATATTTATAGAGAAACATTTTAATTATAACGTTTATATGTCAGATTGTACTGCTACATTTAAATGGGAAATGTAACTAATTCAGCAGGGTAGTTCTCATCATAAAACACTTATGACTGTCCTACTCTTCCCTAAACTAAAGACTACCGTACATATGTATGTATATATAATTTAATGTATTATAACCATATTATAACCAAATTTCTTCCTTTGTTGGACATTCACAAATTGTATAAAGTCATCCTAGTGACTCATTGACGATTTAATGAACCGTCTGTGTGCGTGTGTGTGTGTGTGTGTGTGTGTGTGTCTGAAGAAAAAAAAAAAGAGAAAAGAAAAAGAAAGACAAAGTATGAGTTTTGTCCTGACGGTCATCACTGATAGACAGACATTATTAGCTGCTGACGCACACTGCTGATGTCATCACAGCTCACGCACACAAAGAGAGCGCTGTGCTCCCGGAACACTGAACCCAAAATAGTTTCTATCACCAAGAAACAGAGACGCCATCACGTTAATGCTCTCGTTTCTAAACACCCAAACCTGTACACACACACACACACACACACACACACACGCACGCACCATAAAGACTGCAGGCGTGTTTTTGCAGGCTGCTCAGAAGGTCTTTGTTGCCCCTCGCGGCGGCCGCCTGAACCGTCTCCAGTAGATGTGCTGACAACTGAGGATTCCTGCTGCCCAACTGAACCAACTGCACAGGCAGAGCGGCCAACCAGCGGGCCAGAATTCTGCTCCTGGCAGAGAGAAAATGTTTTTTTTTTAAGTTATCTCCAAGATAACCTTAAGTGACAATGATAACCTTAAGTGACAATGACACGAACGGTTTTGCTTCTCTGCACTTAAAAGGTATTTTAATACATTGTAGAACTTTCCAAGTTTCACATTTGTTTATTGGGATGCATTTCAAATTGTTCAGTAATGTTAATATTGCCATTAATCCGTTAAATAGTAAATCATATTAATCATTCTGTGTGTTTTAACAAATAAAACTCACTAGTTTAAACGGTATACTAAACTAGAAAAGAAAGGAAAAATAAAGGAAGTCTAAAGGAAATATAATATTAAACAGAAGATTTTCTATTCTTTAAAAAGGTAGTTTGCGGACAAAGGTCGCTTGGTCAACAGAAAAAAAAAACATTAAGTTGTTTGTTATTGTAAAAAGAGAGCACATACCTGGCGATATGAGGGTGGTGTTGATGCTCTTGAATGTAAAGCTGACTGAAAAACCGTAGCAGCAGTGTGCGGATGTTCACAACCAGGTTCCTCTGCTGGTACTGCACATACACGGCCTGCAGAAGATCCTCCGTCACCGCTGAAGAACACAGACACGAGAAAAAACCCACTCAATACAGGCTAGAGATCAGACTGGGTCACTGTTGAGCATCGTTGACTCTAACCAACCCATGTAAGGATTATTAATAATTACAGAATAAACATATTACAGTATTTGTAGTTTATTTTAGGACTGAAGGTGATCTAAACTCCATATTAATATAATTTTCCTTGTGTACAACCAAAACAACAAATGCTTACTTCAGGTAAAGAAAAAAAAAAAAGATGTCTTACTACGGTTGCGCTGTGTGACAATCATCCTCCACACGACTTCCAGTAAAGCTGCCAGATGTTTTGAGCTCAGCTTGCCACCGCTTGACAATGTTTCTCTAACAAAGACTCGGATTGGTCCGAGCCACTCAGAATCTTCATCCACTCCATGGTTCTGTCGTCTGAGACTCAGCACTACCATGACCTGGCACAACGTGATGTTAAGGGTCAGTGGTTCCACATTGCTCCCAGCAACTGCTCCACCGCTGGCCAGCTGTTTGAGTCTAAACCCATTATAATGTGGTGGAAAAAACAATGCGAACATTAGTCCTTCGAACAAGGCCAACCAATTTAATAAAACTGAATAATGATTTTTGAGTTTTGTCGGATTTTCTTTTCTGTTTGTTTTGAACTACGTATATCAATTTGCTAGTCTGGTAAACTTCTCATTAGCGGTCTACATTTAAAAACAGTTAACAGTTACAACAGTTAAAAAAGATGAAAAAAGATTGATTAAAAAAAACAAAACATATTGCCAATGAAACAAAATAAATGCTTGGAACATATTGATTGAATATGAATTAAATTTGAATATTAGTTCAAAACTCTGGTCAAATTAAATTAAACTACTGTATTAATAAACTTCTTAAATGAGCACATTATGTTTACATCACCTCTTCACATCAGTTTTCTTCTTGTGTCTCGCAATCTCCAGCAGCCCATAGGGAAAGTTCTTCATAAAATGCTGCTTGAAGTCAGCCAAGTATGAGTTCCGGAACCAGGCGTCCTGCAAAATAGTTCTTAGCAAGGTCAATAATGAACAATAATGAAAGAAAATGAATGTCACAATATTCGCCACAATTTTGGCTATAAATTATATAGCAATATTTGGGTAAACAAAAGAAACAAGATTAAATGCATCACAATGTCACAACAGAAGATAATAGCAAAAACTCGGAACTTGATGCATTGAGTGCTTATACCAGAACATCCTGTTGGTCTCTCTGCGGTGCGAGTCTTCTCAGTAACTGCAGTATGGATAGGATCTGGAACATAAGAGCCATGGATTCTGCGGCGAGCATGTGGCCCGAGTCAGTCTGCACCCGTTCTCCGGCTGCTGCCTCGACCCAGACCTCCAGCAAGAGAGGAACCAGTGTTCCTGCAAACCCCTGCACAGTATCGGCAGAGCACAGCTCCTTGTTCATCCCAGCGCCGGGCTCAGAATCTGGCCTAAGAAAAAAAAAACGGTTTTGAATCTTAAATCTAGCCGCATGGATTGTTTACCATTTTAAATTAGCTACAATTCACTTGATTTACACTTTACTTTAATGATGTTTTTAATGAAAAATTATAAAGGATCATGAATTCCATTCAGATCAGTCAATATCAATAATGGCGTGAATAAAGTTTTATTTTCAAAACAACTTTCTACCTCTAAATGAAAGTTATAAAAATCAGAAAATTCATAATTTTCGATGATGTCTTGTCAGTATTGACAAGTTTCACTAATACTTTGCAAACAAATGATCAATTAAAGGTAAAAATATACTAACATACTAAATAGTTACTAAAGTTGATTAACAATAACAAAATATAGCTGCAAGTGTGGGGTTCATGGATTTTTATCTTCCCATTTATTCACTTATGTCATATGGTAAATACAGTGACTGTACATACAAGTTTTGCTGCGATCTATTCTATTGTCATTATGTTTCATGTAATGACTCTGGTGATCAAACCTCAGTCGATAAGCAGAATGCGCCGTGGGAATGGCTCCAGAATTTTCATACACTTGGATTTTGGCTTTTCGAGCAACATGTTCCTCCCAGCTCACATTTACAGGAGTGACTGAACTTTTCTCTCTGGCCCACAGTATAAAAGCACTTCTGCTCATCGGACATTCTTCCAGCGGCCTTTCCTCTACTACCGCCTGCAGAAAATTAGCCAACCTGAAACATGTAAAAGTCGACATGTAAAAATACTTCTGTTAGGCAAAAAAAAAGCACAAGAAAAGCAGGTGGATACGTAGATGAACGGAAGGATATGTGCAAGATATAGTGATAACTACAAACACAAAATCTAGGATTTAAATTTATTATAAAAATTAAAATTAAAGTAAATTTAAAAAAATAAAAAAATCTGGTTAAATGTTACTGTATAGCAAATGTATGCTTTAGTGACATTTAGCAGCAGATCAACATTTTAAGCTAATCTACCTGAGAAGCACTGTGAGTCTCCACTGTTGCGCCGTCACGGAGCGAGTTGTGCTGATGGCGAGCGCGTAGCCGCCTTTTCCGGATTTATCCTTCGCCGTTCCGCTCTTCCTCCTTTGGGAAATGAGCTCAAGAAAATTGGCGAGCAGAACTGTATGTTTTTGAGAAAGAAGCCCAGGGTAGTGCTCCAGCAGCACGTCCAACACCCGGAGAGCATCTTCTTGGATGGCTTCGGAAATATGAGTCATGGCACAAGAAAGGTGGGCACTGAGCAGCGGAAAGAAGGGCGCTACGCGCTCCGCCGGGATACACTGGGCGAGGAAACGCAGCAGACGCACCGCGGCCGATCGCACACCGCCGTCCTTGTCGGCGAAGAGCGCCGCCACCTCGGAGAGCACGGCAGAGGCATGCTGCTCCACCAGGGTGGGGTGAGCAGACAGCAGCTCCCGTAAGCCCACCAGAGCGCCCTGCTTCACGCTACTGCTGTAGTGGTGCAACTGAGACAGCAGATCCTACACACAAAGAAAGCTGCTGTTGAAAAAAATTAAAATACAACCTACCACAAAATTTGGTCAAAGATTTTGGAATGCTCAAAGACAGAGTTTTGTGTTCACTCTGCGTGATTTTGAGGCAAATTTGACAAAAACAAACTATATTCATTACGTACTGTACCTTGATGCCGAGCTGGCGGTGTGTGGTCGGTCCAGAGTCACCATCCTTCAGCTGTTCTGGCAGAACAATTGATTTGGACCTGAAGCTTACATTGGTTGCATTATCAGATCTAGGCTTCTTCTTTCCAACTTTCAGCTTCACTTTCTGGAAATCATCTTGTCTTTTTCGCTTCTTTGTCATTCTTCAACGTAAAAATAAATCCTGTTAGAAAACACACAGACATTGGTTTGAATTACACATGACACAATAAATGACATCAAAACTACACAAAGAGGTTCAATCCCTATACATTTAATATTTGTACCCAAAGTTGAATTGAAAAATCTTTTAATTGTCCCACAGTGGGGAAATTGCATGTCACAACAGCAAACAATTATATGTATAAAAACATCTATATGAAGAATAAATAAGTAAATAAGCATGCTTGCATTAACATAAACATGAATAACACTGGACCCACTATAAACAAATAAACATATCACACCGCACACATCATAATGAACAAACACAAACTATAAATAAATAGTGCTGCACATCATACGCCCAGGTAAAGTCACTAGTTTAAATTGTGGGGTTTAATAGCAGCAGGTAGGAAAAATCTGCGATATCTCTCCTTCACACAGCGAGGGTGGATCAAGTTTTCATGACTTGAGATTATTTGTCGATATCATCATGAACATTATATTCCATTATGAATGACATATATTTAGTAATGCATTAAATATTTTTGCAATGCTTTAATAGCGATTTATCACGCTTTACATTAATTATAACCGGTTATTAGAAAAAAAATGTTTATTAAACATGAAACAGTGTAACATGAATAAACAAACATTTCCATACTATTACAATAAAAACGTCAGTTAAAATTGCACCAGGCGTGATTTAATAGAAATGTTATAGGCTAAATAACCTAAAAATAAGACGAAAAATCTGCACAATGGTTTTAACTGAGTCACATACATACAGCAAATAATGTAGATGAAACGCTTGCTTTCGCAAGTTGGAAGATGAAGTTAGAGGCGGAAATAACTGCTTCGAACAACGAAATGCACCACGCAGTTGTTTTCTAAAAACAAAATGAGTAAAATGAAGAGTACTAACACACACGTTTATCCCACTATCACAATAACCAAAACCAACTGAAGGGGTCCTTCATCCTAATGACGTCTGAGGGTAGCTAACGGATGCCTGAGTTTAAATTACCACCTCAATGCTTTATTTTGTCACACCAGTTCTTTAAACAAAAAAAAAAACACAACGAATGCCAATGTTATGTCCAACTGAAAACAACACTAAAACAATGCCGATCAAATACAGTATACATTTTTTTTGCTCAGGCAATTAAGTTGGACGAGTTGGAGATTTTGCTTTTCATTGTGGCTTTTGTAAATATTAAAATAGAAGAAATGTAAATGTATGATACTGAATTATAAACAAAAGACTCAAATGGGAAAATTCATGTCGGAAAAATTGTCTTGAAATTTTGTTTTGGGAAACAAATCTTGGGTCCTTGTGACGCCACATCCGTTTTTGGCTCCTTGTCTGGTGTCTTGTGCAAAAGAACCGTCTTGAAAACAGAGGCTACGAGTAAAACGACGACGCAAAGGTGAGAAATGTAACCGACAATGGTAGAAAAAAAGAGTATCAAGTGTAGTGTCGGTTTGTCTTAAGTCATCTCTTTGTATTTGACATGTTTTGGTTTGCGTCTGCGTAGGTGGTTGGAATCCATGTTTGTCGTAACATACGATCGCAATTCCAACAAAACAGGCATTTTTTACTGTTATTTTATTAATATAATGACATGTGCTCCACAGAATGGCGGATTCATTTCCTTATCGAAAGTCCAAGAACGCGAGGGTAAGCGCCGTGCTGTGTTATTTATCCTCTATTACTTGTTTTGTTATAGAACTTTATGATATTTTTTTTTCATTGATAACACGTTGATCGTACTTAAACTAATGTAAAAGTGTTTCCACAACCCCGTTTTGTTTACTTTTGTGATCTGCCGTTTTATTGGCGGGTCAAATGAGCATTTGAGGCGAGTTTCTCAATATAGTCACTAGGGGATATGTAGTCAATCAGTGAATGGATACACACACACACACACACACACCCGGAGCAGTGGTCAGTGTTACGCCGTTGCGCCTGGGGTGTATGTCTTGCTCAAGAACACTCGTGAAACCAAGATTCAAACCTGCAATGCCTGGGTGGCAGGTCCAACTCCCGACCGCTGGACCACAGCTGCCACTAATTCTGTAACGTTTTATGTTACATTAGGTTGCTGGTTTGGCCTTCGAGTGTAAATCTGATTCCTGTCAGAATGGAGTGGTAGTATCCTCTCTTCTGATTGGACGGATGATGAGTGATTTGATAAAGCATATAACTGACAAGCACTGTCAGAGAAACCAGTGAATACCCACAATCCCTTCTTTTGAGTTGAAGTGTTTCTTCCGTCTCACTTCAACAGATGCCTCTACTACGTCGGAGTGCGCCAGGAATGTGTTCAAGTTTCTTTTCTTCCTGGTGGATGAATTAAATACACATGAATACTTTGTCATGCAGATTCAATCTGATCGTGTGAGGCAGGACACACCAGGAACTGATAAACAACCCGTCTTGGAGTGGGCCACAAGACATTTGCACTAAACTTTTAAGAATTTAGTGTCACATATCAAGGGGTTGTGAGGTCAATTCTATATTAATCAAAATTACTTTTTTTGAAATGATGACATATTCATCAAAGTTTTCCTTTTTCCGAGTGCGTTTAATATTTGCCTGATTTGATGCAGATTTCTAAATAGATTTTTACAAACACAAACGGTTGCACAATCAAAAGTCACACTCACTGTTTTTAAGAAGCATCTCAACGCGATGACATCACACTTTTACAGTAGCGTCTGATTTTGTTGCGGTACAACGCCAAGCATCTTTAAAACCTCTTCTGGAAGTCCAGTGCTTTAAGGAGTATAAATTTAAAAAACGTAAACTGATCTAAAACATTGGCTTGGGACTTTTCTAGCTAATTTGCCGTTTCATAACCTGCTCGAAAGCTCCGGCTGCTACAGTTGACAAGGTGACGCCGACTTCTACAGAATTCACCAATCGGATTTGTGGCATGGCGGCTAAGGACGAGCATGTGAGCTTTGTGTCTTCCTGGCAAGAGCCGCCTCACTGCACGATTGAAGAGGAGAGCAGAATTCAAGCGGATTCGGAGAGTGGAATCTGATTTCCGCCTCGAGTTACATCCCACTAATTCCTCTGTGTCTCTCTCTCTCTCCTACCAATTTGTTTGGTACCAGAAAAAGCTGCAGTCCTTCAGCGGTGACATAGGTAAGTCATGTCCTCAGAACCTTCCAGATCTGCTTTTTATTGGGCTGTGTCTGGTATTAGTGATATTTTGCCGTTTGCCATATCTGGGTTTAATCTCTTGTAGATTCAACCCTACATTCAGCTCTTCTAAACCAACTGTGCATTTGTTTTTACATTTGAACTGTAATATGCTGAGCAGCATCTGATACTTCAATCAGAAGCTCGCTATTAAAAACCCTCCACGATGATAAGGAACTCTTGGGTTCCTTCTGTGGTTTTCATGAGACAAGTCTCGGAATAAACCTGAAAATCCTTATTTCAGGTCTCATTAGCCGGAACTCAATTAAGAGGAGCTGGACCGTTGCAGAGCGACAAGCCGTCAGCCTCTGTGCGCTCATGACAGTCGTGCGCCTGAATTGCATCTTCTGATGCAGATCTTCAGAGCGTTCATTATACAGGATCACGTTTGAGTTTTTGTTGTTCAGATCCTTGTGGATCAAAGACCTGAGCAAAGTGTTCATGCTTGCCTGTATAAGCCGGTGATGGAAAAAATAAACGATTGCTTTAAGCACTCTTCAAGATGGATCGACCTTCTTAAAGGTCTAGCCCGCACACTACTGTGCTTTAGATCCTGTTTTAGATACAGAGTCGCTGTGTTTGATTCCTGCTAAATCACTCGTTTGCATCGACAGTCTTCACCTCGAAGAATGGATCCATTCAGACCATTCCCTCGCTGAATAAATGGCTGAAATCAACCTCTGATAACATTATCGGTGAGTATTACTGAGTTTTCAAATTAAACTAAATTAGCCAAACTAGTAAAAAAGAAATTAGGTTTTTGTCTTGGCCATATAGTCATCTCAAATAATGTCGCAAAATCGATTCAAAAGTCCAAACGGAATGTAAGGTTCGCTATTAATCTTTTTTTTTTTTTTTCGCACATTTTTTTGGGAAGTTGCAAAATCAATAGGCACGCACACAATAGTTACAATTTTCTACGTTACTGAATTTTGAACACAATTGTAAATTATTTAGAGAAGTTGATACAGTAGCAAACATTAATAAATTAAAATCCAAGGTTGTTTTTGCTTTATCACACGAGCTTTTCAGAAGTGTCTGTGTGTCGGTTCTAACAGGTCTGCAGTATATATGGGAGTATCAGAGCCCGTCCAAATCAGTTCCTCCTCATTACCAGTGCAAACTGTGCAAGGTCGCTCGAGTGCAGAAAGAATTTCTTTCTCATGTCACCGGATGGAAGCACGGTTTCAGATATATGGTGGGTTTTTTATGTATTTAATTTGCACTGTTTTTTCAAATTTTAGAAAGAATTTCAAAAGATTACGCTAATACATTAACATTAACAGAAGCGTCACCATCAAGACAAAGTTCCTTATGATGAGGAAGGGGCCACTAAAGATCCAGCCGTCAGAAAAGCTGTTAAAGCTGCTGCTGTGGAAGTGGAAAAGACAGAGGGAAGAGGTCAGATTAAGGTGAGAGAAACACTGTATGTCACAGCATCTCATATATATGTATATATATATATGTGTATATATATATGTGTATATATATATGTATATATGTATATATATGTATATATATATGTGGGAATGGGATGTACTACACAACTTTAATAGGAATTTACTCATTCCAACTCCAAATCACTTTAATTTTATTAGAAACGTTATTAGAATATGATTGGGTAAACAAAGGAAAATAACAGAAACATTTTCCTTTGTTCCTAACAACAGAAAATGTTATCGCATAGCAACAACCTTGTTAGAATTCCATATTACAAGGTCATTTAGTCAAGTGGCTGTGGTAGAAAATGTTCCAGTCATGGATGTTGCAAAATGTTGAACTTTTTTTTTTTTATTATTATCAGATTTACTGACTTGGCAAATCCAAAAATCTGAATGTATGTATATTAATTTACTTTCTAAATGCTTTTGTTTTTATGTTGTCATTTTACTTTTAGGTGGTGCTAAAGGAACCTTGTGAGGTTGTAGTATTTCAAGGATTGAGTGAGTCTATTCAAAACCTTTTTTGATTTTTATATACCGTATTTACGTGAAAATAAGCACCCCCTATTTTCAATTTTTCGAAACTAAAAAACTTGAAGGGTGCTTATAATCGGCGATTTCAAAAATATGCGTATTTTAAGACGCTCATTTTTCGACATTTCAAGTCTGGAGTGTAATGACGGCGCAAGTGCAGCGGGCTCAGCCACGACAGGCTTGACGTCCTAAAAGGAGCAGTCACAAATAAATGGAAACATGTAGTCTTTCCTTATATTATTTATTATCAATTTTCAAGTACAAAAGCGGCAAAGTAAACGATGCGAAGGAGGAACACGCGTAGATCTTTCAGATGGCTAGTTAAAAACTGCGGTCTAGCCAGCCGCTAGCTTGCAAAAACCGCAGACTTCTCATCCGCGCTTGCTTTTTCCCTTGCGCTACTAATACGCTAATTACATTTTATCTTGACACCGGCGAATTAAAACATTCATCCTTCCTAATACTTTTTTATCCATTTTTTTAAGCACAACAGCATTAAAGTGAACGGTGCGAACGAGTAACAAGCATAGATGCTTCAGGTGGCGTGTTTTAAACTTGTGTTGACACCTGCAAGTAAAAAAAATGAAAACGAGTAAGTTCATTTTTTTCCGCAAGACATTGCACAAACAGCGGTAGTCTAGAAACAACAAGAAGCTAGGGTTTTGTTTTTTTTAACCGCTGCAACAAGTGACTATTAATATCCGATTCATAAGAAATGATTTTCGTACCTGTTTTACTCTGTCTTCGCTGCTGCGACTCAGAGGAACAAGACGCAACGTTATCGGCTGAGCTGCACTCTTCAGCTTCTCTCATTTATTCAGTTCTGTCCAGTGCGTTGGAAATGCCGGTCTTTTTGAAGCTTTCCACAACTCAGACGTGTTCTCCCCATGTTGTCACTGCCACTGACTGACCTTCGCAGCAATACATCGCCTCTTGTTTGAGTTAAAAGTCCCGTAATAATAATAATATAAAAAAAATAATAATAATTTTGTAATTTTTTTTTTATGTTTGAAAAATTAGGTGGGTGCTTATATTCGCGTAAATACGGTAAATGGTGCAAAATTCTAAAATCTACAGTTATAGCCTGAGATTATGGCCAAATGTAGTTTTAGAGAAAACAATAGAAATTTAGAACTGAGCTTACACTTGGGATGCAATTATGAAAACATTTTCACTTTTCACTATGTAGCACACCTGAAAATTAGCTGCACCCGCAAAATATAAAAAAAAAACGTTTTGTTTCTTTCCTCCAAATTGGGTGGTTTTTTTTTTCCCCCAAATTTGGGGTCTAAAACACGCTTCTTACAGCTCTTTGCCTATGGTGCTGTACTGCTATGAAATAAAACGCGCTACAGAAAGTGTTTCAGAATCCCTGAGAAGTGATCGCAAACCAAGACTAACTTTCCTAACATTTGGAAATTCAAATATATTTAATAAATTATTTATCTTTTACTTCACATTAAATAATTTCATATTAATATTGTGGTAACAGTATGTATAAAATAATAATTACAATTTGCACTTTCAAACGGCACCTGAAATCGCAAACATGCGCAAAAAGTTTAGCGCTAAATTATTTTTAGAGTACTAAATAATTTTTACACTGAAGAGACTCCTAAAAAAGACTCTGAATTCCTAAATTATTTTATCCTAAAGTTTACGACTATAATTTAAAATAAAACTCGAACAGAATTACATGTATGTTTAATTGCGTATATTAGTACGTTTTAGTTTAAAAGTAAAACAGAATTTAACAATTATATTCACAAAATAATTCGCAAAATATATACAAGTCATACAATATATATATAATAATTTTTTTTTTTTTTTCAGAATTTTCATATATAATGGGTAATTCATTTCATTATGTTGCAAGGTTTACAAGTAAAACCATGTATTACAATCTTGTAGCTTTTATTAACTTACAATGATAATGATTCTTTTACATTTGTATGACATAATTTCTGGGAACAAGACATGGCAGTCGTGTTCAAAAACAGAGAGGATGACTTTACACACGTGTTCACGTGAATTGACACGTGGCACTTTCGGTCGGACTCTACTTGACCCACTGTTTGTTTTTCAGGGTCTGCTCAACCTAGCATGCAATTGAACCGACCTGGAAATGTTTTCAGACCGAGCCACAAAGAGATGCAAAACGGTCAGAGTCACATCATAGAGAATATGGCAACTCACAATAACATTACATTAAAATGGACTTTTGTTGATGATTTTATAGATGGCCCATTCCACGGAGGACCTCCTCAAGAACTCATGTTCATGGATCCTTTCACTCTTCGTGGAGGCATGCATGGCTCTCCACCAGATGGGTCCATGCGGAGAGGCCCATCAGACATGGGTAACTTTGGTTCTCCGGGTCACTGTGGGTCCGACAGGGAAATGCTGGAAGCCCTTATGCAACAACGCTACGCCGATAACGAGCGTGTGCAAATGAGTCTGGAAAATTTTCAACGGAATGAGGGCATGTTTAGGTCTTTGCCAGACGATAGGGCTGTGAACTTCAATGCAGAGCGAATGATGGGAGGAGGCCCTAAAAGCCATGAAAGCAGCATTCCTGCAACACTACTGAAATATTTGGTATAGTACTGTTCCGTTACGATGATAGCTGATACCCCTGAGGTTAAACTTTTGTCTTGGTTTTCATTAGGACTCTTTTCGTATTGAGAACGAGGAGGATGCTCAGATTGTCTTAAAGGTCACCCAGAAGCTTACGGATGTTCTGATGGATTACCGCCTCCGGAATTGTTCATCGGTAATGTCTTGATTACAGACTGAAAGGTTCATGCATAAAATATTTGTATTAAGCACCAATCCTGTAATTTGAAATGAAGTGTTTTTTCTTAACGGTTTGTTGTATTAACTTTCGTTTTTTTGTAAACCTGGTGAGTAAAAGTTAAAGCATAGACGATAAAAAAAATCTTTCCAACCACAGGATGTGGTGACTTGCTAAGATTCCGTTTATATTGACCTAAAATATGTTTATATGAACAAAAAAACTTCTTTGCCATATCTTTAAATTATTTTAACTAGATTTTTTCCACTTAATTCCAAATCAAGTGTGTGTGCGCGTGTATAATTATTATTTTTTTTTTAATAATCACATTTTGTTTTTCAGGCTCCAAACATGAAGCAACTTTCCCCTTTTACCTCATCCTCCTGTCCTCCTCAAAGCTCTGACAGATTCTCTGGTGGCTTGTCAGGTATTATATATTAATACACAACCACACAAGAGCAGTGGGTTGATGACATTGAACCAGATATGCTCCTGAGATAATGCAGTGGTGTGCTTTTATTCATTGACTTGTGGATAGAGGCGAGAAATGTGCTTATGCACAAATGCCACAGGTGGGCGACCTGATCGTAGCAACCTGATTGTGGCACACTTGTACATATCTCATGGAGGGGAAAATGCCCACCATCCAGATCATTAGAAATTACAGTGTACTTAGTGGCAAAGTAAGTCATGCTGTATCAGCCATCCACGTAATGGCAATGTCTCAAGTTTTTTGGAATAAAAATGACTCCATCCAGGATACAGAATAAAAATCAATAATTAAGATGTGCATTAAGTAGTCGCAGATCTGACTCTGTCTGCACAATGAAAAGGTTGACTTCTGGTGGAAAGGTTGGTGAATTGGGGTAATAAACTGGTGGTCCTACTGGGTCATTAGTGACTGATACTCAAGTGAGTCCGGCAGGCTTGTTTAGTGATGGGTAGGTGTAGTGTTTTAAGAACACCTTAAAAGCGCAGACTTGAGTGAACCCAAAATGTTAGGTGGAAAATGATTCGCTGTGGTGACCCCTGATATGGGAAATGCTGAAAGAGTAGTAGTAGTGAACCCTAAATATGAAAGATTGGATTTGAGTTTAAAGAAATACTTCACCTTAACGGTTCAGCCTGTCTTCACTTGCCTTGCTTTCTAATTGAAGGATTTAATAAGTGATCCCTCATAAGGGTTTTATGATGAGATTTAACAGTCCATCCCTCAAGCGTAATCTGGTTCCCCCGTCTTTAACATACCAGTAATAAGCCAATTCTCTGACTATTCTAATCTTTTTTTTTTTTTTT
>CM051501.1:14467009-14561782 GCA_028031935.1 Paedocypris micromegethes | reverse complement strand
TTTTTTTTTTTTTTAAGCCAATGCCTCACTTGCTATTGTTTTTGACAGTCTCCAATTTTTCATGTTGTGTGTAGCAAATGTTATTTCCATTGCTTATTTAACGTATGTTTTCTAATTTTATTTTATTTCTTTTTTTTTTTTTTTTGATAGGCCCATCAAGATTCTTCAAGTGATTTGATTTATGGGATTGATCCCTTTCAAGCTGTGGATGCAACTCGCTGTTTTTCCATTTTTAGACCCGATTAAGGATTTTTTTGGGGGTCCGATTTGAAGATGTTCAATTTCTCCTTTTCATTTTAAGTTCAGTTATTGATGTTGAACCATTGCTGTGATGTTGAAAGATCAGAGAAAACATTGTTTTAAGTTTATATTACGATATTTTGTCAATGACATCCTCTCACTGTGTCTAAGACGTTGGCCTACAGTAAATGACACTTTTTTTCAAAATTTCCCAAAGCAGAAATTCATTAAAGCCACAATTTCTTTGATCATTTGTCTAATAGGTTCTTTTCTAAACACATTTTGGGACTTGATTCAGTCAGTCAGTCATCTTCTACCGCTTCATCCTTTACAGGGTCGCGGGGAGCTGGCGCCTATCTCAGCGTCTTCAATCAGAGTAAATACAGTATTGTCTTTACATGGAAGGAGAGTTCTGTTGTTTAACATGTGTGCTCAGTATCAAAGAAAAAAGTTGTCTTGTCTTTTTCATCGTCAACGTCCTCCTGAATGGTTTTATCACACACGTTCTTGACTAACCAGGATGTGGAATGAAGCAGGGCAGTGTGCTCCTGGCAAGAAGATGAACTACATGGTCAGAAGACCCTTGGAAACTGTACATTTACAATGTAAAACATAAAACCAACCATATAATATGACATACTTGACACAGAATCAAGTGCACCTTGGAATTCAATTTATTTTACTCACCATATTGTAACTAACTGTTGTAAAGCAAAACAGAAATTGAGAATTATATATCAATAAAACAGAAATTGAGAATTATATCAATAAAACAGAAAACAGTGGAGTACAAAATTGTCAGCACCTCTACTGGTCATTTTTAATAGCATTTTAAAAGTGCCCTTTAAAAAAATCTAAATTAACAGCAAACTAGGATGTCAAAACGGCTGTTGAATGTTTTGGGTCTTAAACGAAAATTGTTATTTGAACATAACGTTTAACAAGCATTTAACAAAAGTCCAAGGTTGATTGTCTTTCTTTCACAAGGGGCCCGTTTACTTAACTTTGGTCCCAGATAAACATTTGTAACGTGTCAGCTTGTTTTGCTATGGCATTTTGTAGAATATAATCACAAGAGCTTTTTTTAATCCCAGGACACCAGACAAGAGCGCTGTTTACCTCGTGCCAGGCAGTATAACTTTTATTCCTATAAACGACTTTCCCTGAAGCATTTCTCTTTTGCGCCCCCCCCCCCCCCTCAGTGAAACACACCGACAACAAGCAACTTGATTTCAATGTTTGAAACTGGTGAAAAATCTGCTCACTGCTTTCTTGACATCCGCTGGAAAGTTCCATGCATATGCACATAACATGATTCAATATTGGTGTCCGTGAGCTTGTGATCTGTAACTTTGAATGAACCTGTTCTTTTGGATCAAATCGTTTATTTTTGCTTTTGTGATGGAAGAAATTTGAATGTTCCTTGAGTTCACGAAGATGCCGTTCATGTTTAGAGCTGTGTTGTATTCTTCTTCTTTGTAAAAAGTGACGAAAGCAGTGCGTGTTCGCTCACCCCACTTGTCAAGTAAGTGCTTAATTCTGTAGTTTGGAAGGTCAAAACTGCAAAATATATTCCTGATTTCCGTCTTGGTTATGTTGTGCCAGAGATTATTCACCATTACATAAAAGACAGATTGAGGAAACTTAGCGTTTTGACAGAATCGCTTCGGAGATCCCAGTTGAGGTGGTTCTTCTGCACTTCTTTTGTTTGCAATTCTTTGGAATTCACTCCTTTCCATTTCCTTTGGCACACAAATCTGTCCGATGTCATGCATGGTATTTGCAGGCTGTTCTTTAACATCCTTCCACATCTTCTCGTGGGCAAGTCTGATCTCAATGTTGAATTCTTTGAATTTTCTGAGGCTATACTTGAGTCCTTCTTCGGCCTCAGCAAAACTAGCTAGCTTCACAAGGCAGCACCTGCCCAGTTGCAGTCGGACGTTTGTGATGACCTCCAACACAGAGAGTCCGCGTAGAAAATGTAGGACCTCTTGTTTATCAATAGTGTGTGGAAAACCGTAAAGCCGTAAGTATCCTGGTTTCTGGTCGTTGAAGTTTCTTTCTTCATTCACTATTTCAGATTTGATGCCTTGAGTACTTGTCCCAGAGTTAATTTTTGTCAAACCTTTGCAGATGGTTTGATTTAAATTTGTCTGGTTTTGCCCTGATCTTTTGGGGCATTTTGCAAGAGACGCCTTCAGTTGTTCTGTGTTGTTAGAATATGATCCTTGAACAGCTGACATTAAACTGAGCAAAAGATCCGCACTGGGGTCTGGTGAGGATGGTGGCACGACGTTTGTCTTTGTTTGTGTCGTTTGTTTGTTTGTTGTCTTTTGTTTGCTGTTTTTTACTCTTAATTCTATGTTCCTCGTTAGTTCCTCCATACTGCTGATCTGTAAGGTAACGACTGAGCCTCGGAGCGGTTTTCCAGACTGGCGCAAGGCCAATAGACCATCTTTTTCTGTATTAAAAATAACAAACGCTTCTCCCATCTCACCACCAGTAATATGAATTGCCCCTTCAGGTATTTCCAAGCCATGAAAAAATCTGCGTATGTCTGTGAAGCCCGCGTCTGTGTGTAAACCCTGCAAGCGCAGAACCACCGTGGTCATGGTCAGAACTTTCTAACAAACCAGCTGGATCTGTTGAGGGGAAAAAGCAAAAGAGACAATATGCTAAAAAAAAAAAACAAGATGAACAAGATGCAACCAAAAAAAAGACAGCCACGATGCAAAAGTAAAGCTAATGTCTAAAATATTCTTACAACACATGATTCAACAGCGTGTTGACGACCTCTATTAAAATGCGTTCAAAATCCATTAACTCTTAAAACATGTGGTAACTGTTGGGTGGTCAATCACGTTTCATAGATTAAAACTGGGGAAGGTACACATTTAAAAGTTTTACCAGCGTTCTTACCTCACGATTGTACTTCGTTTACGACTTCTTTTTACTTAATGCGACACGCGGGAAATTCGACTTCCTGCCTTCGAGCCTTTTGCGAGCGACACGAGTTGTCACACAACACGACCCGCCTTCTCTGTAACGCGCAAGAAGGTGACGTCATCATAGCGCGACCGCACCATGGCGACGGAGACGCTTGGAGCGTTCGCGCACATATCCTTAATAAAAATGCTAGTTTTTTTCAACCCGTTTTCTTGTCAGCAGTTTTCAATTTCTCCCCAACATCCTTTAGGCTGTGGTGTGGACAGTTATTTTGACATTTCGAGCTTGACATGTTTGAAATGCGGACCGAATCAAGGCAGCAGTACATCAGGTACGTACACGTAGCATGCATGCTACAAACGGAGTGCTCGGCGACATAAACGGATGTCTACACGGCATTGCATATTTAATAATTGACACCGAGCACCAAAAATACCATTGTGATTTATTACCATGTTGTTTGTGTCTTTGCGTTTAGGACTGAAATGTGAGTGTCAGACTGGTTTCAGGATGCTGGTCAGTAACGGGGCGTCCATAACATGTCAGCAGTGTCCGGAATCCAATCAGGTTTGTGGTTATGTGGCTCATTTGCATCATTTTCCATAATGCATTGCGACGTAATATAGATAACAAAATGTATTTGCCACAGTCTATCCACGCTGTGCATGATGTCAACAACAGCTATAGTTGTTTGGTGTTTTAGAGAAGGGGAACAATTTTACAAATGTTATACATTATTATACTATATTCATAGAATGTAATTCTTAATCTTAACCCTCCTATTTGTTCTCTGGAGATTTATTTATTGTTTTTGTATTGTCTTGTACATAGAAGTCTATATTTGTGTGCATAGGTTTGTGCGTGTGTGTGACTGTTTTATTTACTATATTTTATAAATCATATATGTTACTTTATATGCATGTATGTGGCTGAAACTTAAGTAATATATTTGTAGCACAAAATTCAAACTCCAAGAGGTGTATTGATAATGTCGTTATAATGATGGATTGCAATATCCTGCAGGTCCTGAATAAAATGTGTAAGATTCCTCAGGCATACACTTTACTTGACACCTTTCCTAAAGACGTAATTAACTGGCATTACGATACATATTTACCTGTTATAACTAAGCGTTTAGGAAAAACATGTTCAACGGATGTATACAATACATGGAATTTCATCACACTCATCCGTTCATTTTCACACAAATTACATTACCTAAATAAAAGCATCTAATACTAGCAGCTATTGAATACGCTTGTCCAAATTTATATTTGTACACATTTTCGAGACTTGATGTAAATCTGCAGAAATTACATTGTAATGGTTATTGTAGCTTTGATTCTGACATCACAAGGTCAGTGATGTTTGCATCAGAATCTATATTTTAATTCACAGGGTGTCACCCAAGACGGCTTTGGGTGTATCCGATGTCCAGGGCGAGTGAGCGAGAATGGAAAGTGTCAGTGTCCTGCTGGAAGCATTCTGGGTATGTTTGTTTACATTGTAATTGATTGTGATTTTTTTATATTGGTGAAGACCAAAAACACTCCAGCTCTCTGTGACCCAGAAATGAATAATGAGCCACTTTTGGTGGGATGGTTTATCTTGACTATTAGCTTTTCAGTAGATCTGTTCAGCATTTTCTTCCTAACTTTATAGTCACTCTACTTGGCCTCATTTGTAATTAACAGCAATTTAAAAAAAATTTCCACTTTCTTAGTGGAGAGAAATGCGAGTGGAAATCCATTAGATGAAGCCCGGTGTGAAGTGTGCAGCTCAGTGGAGCCGGCTTTCTCTGCTCCAGATTTCACTGGCAATAGGTACGGCTGTTTTCATAGGAAATTAGTTCTTGCTGTCTCTAGGATATTAACGAAGTATGAAGATATTAACTTGTTTAGTATGTTTTGATTCATTTATTTATTTTTAGATGTTCCCGATGTCAGGATTCTTTTGTCAATTCTTCTCAATCTTGTATTTGTGGAGCACCAAACATACAGGTATTTTCATAATCATGAAATATATTCAGATTTAATATTAAAATTATAGTAAGAGACTGATTGTTTGTTATGTTGCTTATAGATAGGAGGGATGTGCTTTCCTCCAAACAATCTTCCTACGTCAGTGGCCTCCAATGTTATTTTCGGGCAACTGGTGAGAGCGAATAACAGCAATTGCACATACACACACACACACACACACACACACACACACACACACATATACTGTACATGTACAGCATCATCCCACTTACGCACTTGTCTAAGTACATTCCGGATAAGTACACATTTTCTCCTAATATACTTGATTCAAGACTTAGAGTTAAACTTGTCATTGGTGTGCGTGGCATTACACAAGACAGTACGAAATAAACACGAGAACGGTCCGGAAGCCCATGATAGCCCAGTTAGAGTTGTCCGTAAGTGCACAAGAGAATCAGAGATATAGAATATATATACCGGTATATATATGTGTGTGTGTGTGTGTGTGTGTGTGTGTGTGTGTGTACATATGTATTTGTATGTATGTATATAGTATATATATTTAAGCCTTATCGCGAAAACACACATGTGCCTTATATGTGAAACAAATAGGGAATTACAGTATTTTAACCATGTTTTAAAATATGTTTAACTAAAATTGTAACTATTTAAGTGCTCTCTGCAGAGAGACAAAGAACAATCGCATTTGTGTAATGTATTTTTGTTCTAAAACAAACTTTTTGTTCAGTATTAGTTTAACACTGTAAGAATGTAGTTGTGTATGGTGGTTGGATGAGGATGTGGGACTTTTGTTGTTGGCCTGGACTAATTCTGAATCTTTCTCACACAGTCTCTGGCAATCTCTTCGGAATGGTTTTCAAGCTATATGTATTCTTCTGCAGCCGGATGTTTGGTAAATCTCCATTTCTGTTTTAGATGGTTTTTAATATTCACCTTGACTTTAATTTTTTTTTTTAAGCTGTTCTCAAACCGGACAGCGTGTCAGGCTCTGGGAAACATGTGTGTGATGAACATGCACTCCTCCAGCTCCATCAACAACGACCCATGTGGTCTCTACAACACAATCTACAGAGCCACAGCTGCACTGGGCAGCAGCCAGGAAATCTCCTACTGGTAATACACCTGCAGATATCACTCCCTTGTTTATCTTCCAGAAACGTCTGTGCTTTCAGGCTTGGTTACAGTTTTAAGAATAAGTAAACCAGATAAGGTTGGGTAAAGTAAGAAATTCTGTTGGCTCTATAAAATACTATTGGCTCAGTTTTACTCGACTACAAATTATAGATATGAACAAGGAGTTTTACAAAGATCCAAAAGATATTCATATTAAAAGTATTTAGCTATGACTAGTCTTATTTCATTCACTTCTTGAATTCAAATGCTTATAAGATACATATAATCATTGGCTCTTTGTATGACTTAATATTGTAATCTCTATTTCAAACTTTCACCAGAATGAAAAGTCAACACTAGTGAATCTGATTTCAATTTTGATTTAGGTTTTTAGGGTAATGTAATAATTGATACTGTTATTACATTTTATTTGTTTCTTCTTTCTCGATTCTTTAATTATTTCCACCACAAAAAAATATGTTTTTTTTTTTCCCATGTAGTGTAGTAAAAGTAATTAAAATGACTGTAGTACGTCTACTACATATAAAGTACAAATACTCAAAGTGGTAATAAAGTTCTCTTACAAACACATAGACATTTTTCTTTGTCCGTTTAGTTTGACATGTGAGCTTAGTTCGACGTGCGGTTCTCACGAGATACTGTTATCACATAAACTAGTACTGTTATCACATAAACTGGAATTCTATGTTTCTACAGGAGGTCTAACCTTCCTTGGCTGTATTATGGGGAACAGCCTGGCTTGGCATTACGAATCTTGCAGAATGAACCACTTCCTTTTGGATTTACATTTAAAGGGGCTCAAAAGGTACAATTGACTTCAAGTTTGTTAGAAATTTTTTGATTCCTGTTTTTCGTCCAAGAAGAGTCAAGTAAAAATAGCATAGTCGAGTAAAAATACCAGTAATGTTTTTGCAGTATTTAAGAGATGGTTTTCAGACTAAATAAAGTGATTTACTGCGTCTGGATCTCAATTCATAATAGACAGAGCATTTGAGAATTTGTTTTGTTGCTAAATATGTCGTAGAATATATAGTAAAATAGTACATTTAAGAGTCGAGGGTGAAGTCAACGCCAAGAGGTTTATTCAACTAGCCAAGTCAAATCAAAGCAGTTAGAGTTCTGTGACTAGTCAGATGATCACCTTCAGTGCCCCTCCTATCAAGATACACTTCTTGTCTTTTCATACCCTTAGTGACATGACTACATTTCATACATACATACACAGTACCCAGTCAAATTATAAGAAAAATTCCCTCTGCATGTTCCAAGTTTTCTATTATGTTGTTCTATTTGCTTGTCCTTACTCCAGGTAACCCCTGATCCTGATGTCCATGGGTTCTGGGACAAAATTTAAGGAAGGCCTTTCCCCTTACTTTTATCGTTGTATCTTATCTTCTCAGGTCAATGCCGCTTTGAGACCTTACTTTGAACCTTTCCCCACGTCACATGTAAGCCACTCAGACATGGACATTGGCCGGGAGAATATTCTGAGTTTCCTCAAATTGCTCTCGAATTCCAGACCCTTATGTTGTTTATACTATCATTATGAGTAATGTGTTTGTTCTACGCCACGCATTCAAAGTTATTTATAGTGTTGCTGTTAGTAAAACACATACGCTCCTCTCACTCATACTGTAGGCTTAAAGGCACATACTGGTAAAAGGCACGTTTTTCATGAAATTCTCTCACATTTTCCCTCTCTGAAAGATTTATCTTCACCAAAATTTCGAGTTACATGAGTACACATCTACTTTAAACGCAAAACATATATTGCTGTAAACAACAGGTGGAAGCATCATTATCTTCAACTTTTCCATTCATGTTCGACCATTCAATGATCAGTACTCTTCTGGGACATAGACATGCATCACTCTTAGATGTTTTTAGGAGCAAAGATGAGCGAAACCCATCAGATAATAGAAAAATAAATAATTGAAAATAAACGAATGGAATTAGGTCTCCTGTCAAGGTCTTGCATGCTATTAGTTGAATATTCATTGATCCATTGATTATTTGAATAAACTCTGATTATACAAATGCATGCAAAAAGAGTCTTTTTCTCCTGACAACTTTATTTTGCTTTACGTGAAGCTAGAATTTATTTCCCAGAATGGTTTTCTGTTTACTGGTTATTCCTTTCACAATTTCTTTTGGCTTCGCTTCCACGTTTTCTTTACAGTGACTATGTTTTAGCTTTGGTAATATTTTTGGAATTATATTCGCATTCACGGCCAATTCATCCATTTCCACAAACATTCCATCTACAACATTTTGCATAACTATCACCGGTCCAGGTATAGGTTTTATAATGGGTACAGGTACCAGGTACCACACCCATCATTATCGCCATTCCTCTCTTGATGGTCCTGGCGATGCAATGGATCTTTCTGTACATTTAACTAAAATAAGCTTTATAACATGATTTATACATTTTATTTATAATAAGAAATAAGCTCACTTAAATTGAAAGATGCTAAACCATTTAGGGCTTTAAAATGTAATTAGGAGAAACTGGAATTGTATGCGGTATTTAACCGGTAGCCAGTGTAGGGACATTGAAATTAGACCGATACTTATAGTAAGCTGGCAGCCGTATTCTCGATGAACTCGCCGAAGTTTATCTACTACAGTGTTTGAGCAAAAATGTTCATTTTCAGATTTTCTTAACCCTTGCTTCATCTTGTGTTCAGAACACTAACATTGAGCTGCGGGCTGCCGTTTACTCAGTGCGTGGAGAGTTTCTGAGATGGGAAAAGGTTGGAGGAGGAAATCTTCAGGTATGCCAGCACGATATGCATTTTAATGTAAATCTTATCTTGTTATAATCACAAAGCACCTCACTCACAGGCTTATCAGAATTTTCACTTCAATGGGTTCAACCAATCACCCTACTCAAGGCTTTCAAATGTGTTAACACCTTGACTGACCCCCCTGCCATCAGCTCTCTTTCAGCATCACTCCTTCGCTTTCCCACCATGAATCGTTCAGGCACACAGTCCACATTCATAAAGCAGAAAGATTTTGAGTTTAGCGGTTTTACTAAATGTGTGAAGCACATCTTTTTTCTAGGCCTTGATATGGGTTTTGTAACCTAATATTTAATCAGTGGGAGGCAATTTATATATTAAGAAGATTACTCAACTGAAAATAAAGAGACTTAATTGTTTTGATGCTTTTACATCGATGCAACCCCTAACCAAGTAATATACACTTTACTACAATATTGATTTCATTGTGACTACTGTGTATACATGAGCAGCTAAAGACTATTATTATTGTTAGTAACATTTGTACATAGGCAGTTTGTAACAAGCTTCTCATTTCCAGCTTTGTCCTGACACTCCGACAAGACAACAATCTGCTTTTATATTCGGCACGACCTATAAAAAAAGTGTAAGTAACTCATTCGATCCATTCTTTTGATATTCACATGCCTAGTCGTTCAAGTGTTGTCGTTCTCTTCTACCAGTGTGTACTTCCTGTTTCGGATCTCCTGGTTGGCTATCCAGAACCTGTGTTTTATGACATCTTCATGGTCACACAATCAACGCAGGGTGACATTCGTCTTCTTGCAGTTCCTCTCTTAAATGTCATTCAACAGTTTAATGGCCAGTTGATAAATCAAGGTGAGATAAAGAGTGCCGCAAAGGCCTTAATGATGATAATCACCATTCAATCCTTTTGGTAAGGGCCTAGCATTAATAACTGGTACCTGACCCGGAGACTGATGCTTGTGGACACACTGAGTGGAAGGGAAAGGTCCTTGAGTTCATCACCCAGAGTCATACGCATAGCCACCAGCATTAAGATTGGGTGAACAGCTCACACATGCTCACACACACACACACACACACACCTTTTTGCATGTTCTTTTTATATGAAGCTTTGTGTCAAACAGGTTTCAGCTTGTACCAAATACTCAGAAAGGTCAAGTGTTCCCCCCTCTGATGACCGTGACTTACTCCGACATACTCATCGCTGACCCAAGCAAGCAGACTGTCACTGTACGTTGCATGTCTTCTGTTGATTATAGCACATGGCAATCGTTTTAAGTATGCTTAAAAATGCATTCAATTATTTTTTTACATAATATTTTAAATTTATTTTAAACTAATGTCGGTAATTAATTTCTATCAACAGTGCAATTGCTCGATTTATTTATTTATTCATTCATTTATTTATATATTTTTTTAATTCCTTGAAACCTGAAAGTGACTGTACTAGAACAAAGAAATTTCCCATTAGGATGAACACAGTTCTGTTCAAGAGACTCAAATGAAGCTATATTGATGTTCTGTTTGGTCCTATTTCCCACAGAGTTTGTGACTGTTGTTTGCTGTTGTATTTTAGGTGTCATTTTCTATGGAATATACGATGAATCAGAATGAGGCTCAGGTTAAAGCTGACGTGAGTATAGCAGGAGGTATTATTGGAGATAATTTTTTTAGTTGTTGGTACTTTTCTCCAAAGCAATTGTTTTACATGTATACTTTACTCAGATCCTTAAAGAACCACAGATAATCTTAATTCCACTTTATTTTATTTCCTCTATTTGATCAAAAATCTAAATATCTTTTGATTATATCAGTATCTTATCATTAGATTGTTTCATGTGGGGATTCGTTTGGGACATTAATTTGGGAATTGCTACCAAATTAATGTCAACTTCCATTTTGGAGTTTGTTGCTAAATCCCATTTTCTGCTCTGTAAGTTAAGCAAAACAAAATCAATGTATGAGAATGTGAATGGTTTGTTGTGGGAACATGTTGTATATATTTAGTTTGAGATATGCTTTTAAGATTTCCAAAATTGTAAAGTTAAGTGTAAGATGTGTAGTGGCTATCTGTACTGTTTGGCAAATCTAGATTGCTCTTGGCGTTCTTGGTGGTGTTGCTGTTGTCCATGCATTATTGAAGACTGCAAGCTGGAAACGAAGAATTGCTTCACCTCTTATTGATCTACAGGTAAGAATACTTAATGGAGACGAGCGCAATGACGGACTGCACGGTAATGTGGCTTTTCCCCTCAGACCATTATGAAGTTTCTGCTGTTCTATGCTGGAAGTCTGGCGAATGTTTTCTTCATTATCACTGTTGGAACAGGACTCTACTGGCTCATATTCTTCAAGGTTTACAGATTTTGTGAGAACCAGTGTTTCCTTCCGTGTCTGTCTGTCTTTCATCTTCTGTCTGTCTTTTATCATCTTTCCAATGAACATTATGCAGAAGGTCGAGGCAAGTCTGTCACCTTTTCCATTTCCTTTCAATTTTCAATCTTCATTAATGCATTTTCTGTATTCAATTATTTTCTTTACATTTTCCCCTATCAGTATGTTTTCATCCCTAAAATCATGTTTTAGGTTTTTAAAAAAGATATAACAAGCGTTTTTTTCTGATTTGTACTTCAGGCTCAGCTGTTCGTGTCGGTGTTGCTGCCATTGCCGACTCAGGAAGAGCGTTTTGTCGTTTACGTTGGTTGTGCCTTTGCTCTGAAGGTGAGCAGACCCGCATTATCTGTCGAGACCTGGCTAGATTAGTGCAAGTTCTCATAACAGAACAGTCACGTCTTCTTACAGTTGGTGCAGTTCCTGCATGAGCTCTATGTGCAGCTGTCTGTGGATATTTTTTTCATTGACTGGGAAAGACCTCGCTGTAAAGGTACGTAAACGTAACACTTTTCAGATTAGATTAGGTTTTTCAGATCAGATTACCGTAGATTTTTTTTGCAGATTTTAGGACTTTGCTTCAAAATACAAAGTTACACAATGCCAGTATTTAAAATTATTAAAAATGTGCATGCTATAACAACGGTAATTCGGTTTTCACTTCAATATGGAGCAGGGGTCATTGTGTTTTTTTTTCTCCCAGGATACAGTGACGCGAAGCCTCAGGTTGTTCCAGTCAGTATCTGGAGGACGTACTTTGTGGCAAACGAGTGGAATGAGATTCAGACCATTCGCAAGATCAGACCTACATTTCAAGTCATTGCTGTGCTTTTCTTTTTGGAGGTGAGACCGACAGGACAGCTGGCAGAGCATTATAGCGTCTCTGCGTTGACAATAACATGGGTCAGTTGCCCATTGGGACAGGATGATGTCGTAGTGGTTAGCATTATCACCTTGGGACTCAAGTCAGTTGAGGGGCATGCTTTTTGTGCTTGTGTGGCATTTCCTCTAGGTCTACAGATTACTTTCTCAGCAGGAGAATTATCATCTATATTTCATAGATGTGAGTGAAAGTGTGAATGTGTGTGTCCTGATCAGGCCCTGAGATGCTGGGATTGGCTCCAGCTCACCATGACCTAGAAATGGAAAAGCCGTTGAGAATTTTTTTTCACATTTTGCCCAAAGTATTTTTTTTAACATTTGCTAAATTGACCTGTTTTCCAGGTGGTGGGCTTCTCGAACCTGGCTTTGAAAGACTCTTCATCTCTCCTAAAACGTTCTCCTGAGGACTACATTCCCCCGTACAGCCTCATTCTCCGCTACGGTGTGGCTTCTGCTCTCTGGCTGAGCATCGGATTAATACAAGTAAAGACCTACAGGCAACATAGTTTTTGTATGATCCTTCATATTGTGTCTGCCATTTTCTTCAGATTTTATTCTTCACGGTTTTCCATGAACGCTTTGTCGAAGACAAGATTCACAAGTTTGTGGATTTATGTTCAATAAGCAATGTAAGTTTGTCTAGAAAGCATGTGTAATTAAACTGCTAGAAGTTTTACAAAACGTTCAAATGTGTGGCTATTAGATCTCGGTGTTGCTACTGTCCCATCGATGCTTTGGATACTACATCCACGGACGCTCTGTCCATGGTCACGCAGACACGGATATGGATGGAATGAATACAAACTTGAAGAGGGAAGCGGTAAGTGGATACCAGACCTGGTAGACATTTGAGTGAAGATTGAATGTGACTTTTACTGATTTCTATTGTTGTTTTTATAAAGGAGAATCTGTGTGGACAAAGAGGACTGATGCCCAACTCTGAAACGCAAACGTTTCAGATTTCAATTACTAGCCATGTGCGGACACAATATGATCTGATAATTGAGCCACTCACCAGGGTAAGATATAGAATTAAAAATACTAGAGTTTGTACTGTGGTACCTTGGCTTGTGAGTTTACTTGGTTCTGTGGTTCAAATGTCGGTATTAACTTTCAGAACCAAGGGTGAAGTCAACGCAAGGGATTTTTATTGATACAGTCTAATCAAAGCAGGTGGAATTCTCTGATTCAGAAAAGCATAGCATAGCAAAGCAAAGCAAAGCGAGGAGCATAGCGAAGCATATCGGTCCTTGTTCTTTAATACCCTTGATCACAAGACTCCATTTTCATATACAGACTGACCAATCGGAAGGACTATTCTAGGCTTTTCTCTTATATGACTTAGACGGTTTCCCATAATGTTAAACTAAGAATACTCCTACGTCCAGATAGTCCATGAGTTTTCAATGACCTTACCTAACCTAGCTAGTTGTTTAACATTTCAGCAGGTCAGTTCAACCTGCTCTCAGCCAACAGCCAATCGTGCAAGAGCCATTCACTAGCCCATGGATATTTGACGAAGGAGCGTCTCCTCTTCTCGTTCTAAGACCCCTCAATTTCACTTTATACCACAAGTCGAAATGCAAGTCGAAATTTCAAGTTCTGAAACGCAGCAAAATAATCTAAAATGGAAACTGAAGATTGCAAGCAAAATATAAAAAACAAAACATAAATTTTTTTTTTTTTTTTGGATTTACGTGTGATAATTTTATTACTAAATTTTATTCCATATACGTGAAGCTATAACACACAAGAATGTAACATTGTGACACACCATTTAAGCTTATATATTTTTTACAAATATAAAGCATATTTTAACAATTCTTAGAACACGATTTTTTAACTATTTTTAGAGCTTTAAGTGCAGTTCATATTACAAAACATATGTTTTCACCATTAAGATCTTTGGAGAACCCGTGTTGGCCACTTGCGGGTGCTGTGGCATTACTCACGCTTTTTTGAGCTCAAATTTCAAGTTCTTGCTTGTCAAAGCAGAAAAAATGATTAACTGATTGCTCGTTTATCAGAAAAGCCCTATGTCACATCACCCAGGTACCCATGTATCAAGGTACCACTGTGTATGCAAACAAAAGGCATTTTAAAGACAAGAGTTGTGCTTTACAGAGACATGGACCCTCAAGGTTGGTTGACGCTACGGCAAACACGTTTGATCAGAGCACCAAAGCATATCATACCATGAACAGATTCCTGGGCTCCTTTATTGACCACGTGAGCACCATTTTCACCGTCTGTTTATTCTCACTAACTCCACCACAATTAAACCAGAGTTTTGTACTGTATTTTTGTTTTTCTCAGGCACATCGTGACATGGAGTATGTGGTGAAAGACAAGCTGCTGTTTGAAAGGCTCATTGGGATGGAGTTTTTAGAGCCGAACAAGCAAAGCATATTTTATAATGGTAAACTTCCTGAACGTTGCAAACCAAAACTCTGATTTACTGTGGAAGAAAACAATGAACTTTATTTTCAGAGAACTTACTTCAAATAAAAGACGAATTTTCCCGTGATTTGAATAGAATGTTCTCTGTGTTTCTCAGATGAAGCTCACTCCTTCGCAGATGTTCTTTTTTACGGTAGCGAGGCTGTACTTTTGGTCTTTGACACACTGTTTTTTTGTGCGGTGGATCTGGGCAGTCAGGACTTTGTTCTGGCCGCCGTGTTGACTTATCTCCAGCAGCTGGTGAGTATCGTGTTCGCTTTATGACTGGCTTGATATTAAAAAACAACGTTATAGTGGAATCATAATTTTACAAAATTCTGTTGTAAATCACAGCTACCAATAGACTATTGTATAAATGTCTTTTGTCTAAATAGTGTATTTTGCTGTAAATAATAAATAGTAGTGCGCTGTAAATTAAAAAAAAACACAGGTATGGAGCAACAATAATTTACAGTATGCTGTTGGAAACCCTAGCAAATGTCTTTTACAGTGTACTGTTTGTGTTTTCTAGATTTTTTTATATTAAACTGTAACCAGTGATGTTTAATGAACTTTTATTTTTCAGATCTTCAGAGTAGTTCGTAATGGATTAGGCCAAAGGAACCTGGCCAGTAAAACTCTTATTGACAAACGATTTCTGATCTGATCAACTTGCTTTATTTCAATATGAATTAGTTATTGCCATTGCCGCCTTTGACTGGTGTGTATGTTTTTTATCTTCATTTTTAAATTAATTTTCAGTATTTTGTGTAAAATGTTTTGTATGTTGAGATCAACTTTGATATTTGAATGTTTTTGATCAAATAAATCCAGACTTGACTTTTAGTTTCAATAGATCTGATTTTTCCCACCCATTATTCAGATGAGAAATAAAGCCAGTAGGTCTGTTTATGTTCCCATTAAATTTTGGTTTAAGTTTAAAATGTATGAAAATGTATTCAGGCCCCAGCGAGAATTGAACTCGCGACCCCTGGTTTACAAGACCAGTGCTCTAACCACTGAGCTATGGAGCCTTGACTGGTTTGACTGGTGACTGCATCGGCATATGAAGAACACCTGAAGAGGCGTGTCTTCTGAGATCTGACTTCCTTCTAAATCAACATTCCTTTAACAAACAACACATTCGGCGAGCATAAAGCAGCAGGAATCTTCTGGAACCTCACTTGTCCATAATAGTTTAGCAGTGAGTTTCTGAATATCCGGCTTAATGTGGTACCCTGGATGTCAGAGGTGAATATTGATTTTATTCTGTCTCCATTGGTTGGGATCTTGTATGCATATTTTCATTGTACTGTATGTAGATAAGCTATTTTTTTTCTTTCTCCTTTCTTTTTTTCTTTACTCTGTACTTTTAGTTATTTAGTTTATTCTTCTTTTAGTTATCATAGTCTAGTTCCTTTATTTGTTCAAAATGTAAAAAAAAAAATTATAAGCTTAATAAAATCAGTGTATTGTTTTGTTTCCTTTTACCATCTATTTTTCTGTTTTTTATTTATTCCCTTTTTTTATTTGATTTACTTTGACATGGCAAATTTTCTGAAGCGTTCGTTATGTGTGTGTCCACAAGATGTCACTGTTGTATAGCCAAGGAGAGAAACACAGGCCAATTGCAGAGGGAAACACAAAATTAACTCAAATCTTTGAACAATTTTACAAACTCCAAAACTGCTGCTGAGCACATGAACGGGAGGAGGAAACCAGGGACCCGGAAGAAACCCACGCAAATTAAGTCTACTTAATGGCCTTGATCACTTGATGATACACTACAGCCAAATAATAAAAATAAAGTGTCTTGATTTCAAAATTTTACATTTCAAAAATGTCATTGTAATACCTGCAACGGCTGCTGCTCAATGCCAACACCACCTTTCCCAACACCATTTAATAAATAGCAAAGATATTAATTGTGAATACCAGTCCCCAGTCTGCTACAAGTGGATTAAGCTTCTAGTTTTGATGTCAGACAGAGACTCCATCACTTGAGGTTTGGGAAGTCTGTTGGCTCTAGTAGAGCTCAAGTTTTCACCAGCATCTCCATATAAGGTCACGTGTCCCATAAAGATGATGTCATCACTCACACACCCACTGAGCAGTACAGCCCTAGAAGAGAAAGACAGTGAAGGTGTGTAGGAACAAAGAAAGACGAGGTGTGTCAGAAGCTCTCAGTGTTGATGAAGAACTGTGTAAAAACTCAAAAAAGAAATGCAAACGGAGGTGTTTGTGGAGAAGAAAAAGTCTGGAGTTTGGTAGCAGCTGTTGTGTGTTTTCCAGAAGAAGCTTAGCAGAGAGGAATCTTCTCCAGCCATGGGAAAGTCCTGTAAGTTCTTCTCGGAATTACAGTGGTGAAGCTCCGGTGAGGACGTTTGCTTTTGATTGATGGTTTGCCAACACAGCTTGGTCCAGCTGAATATTCCTTCACTTTGTTTTGGACTGCAGCATCACGTTTGTAGAAAATACATCATTATTTGATTAAGTAATGCACTAGACAAGCTTGTGAAGAAAACTTTTCACTTCTGTGAAACTTTACCGTTGTAATTTCAATTTAAGATGAAGCTTGCAGGTTTTGTAGCTTGAAATGTGCTGTTACTTCAGAAACATCTAAAACTTGATTCTAATGCTGAAAACATCTATTGGATTAGCTTGATGCTTCTGTACAACCACTACAGAACTTTTTAATCAATTAGAATTTTAGCTTTAAATCGAGATGAAACGTTTGTGACTTTAAATATTCATTGGAACATTCATAAATCCTGAATAAAACATCCAAAATGAATGAACGAACGAATGCATGAATGAACGAACGAACGAATGAATTAACTTTATATTGTCCCACAGTGGGGAAATTCAATTGCTGGCACAGTTAAAGAGTAGGAAATTGTGCAGGATAAAAGTAATAGTCATAAAAAAGCAATAATAGAAACAACAGCGAGTAAAAATAAAGAATAAGAATTAACAACATTTGTACATAATCACAACTCTCAAATACTTTTACAATTATGCGCGTTGGACAAGCTTGATGTTTTTATTAAAGACCTTCAGCATAACCCTGATCCTTAATGCTTTATTCCTGTCCAATTCAACCTGGTTGGTTGTGAGCTTGTGTAAAACTTTACAGTTGGCAATAAAGTTGTAAGTTAAATCCTAGTAATGTTTCAAAGAAAATCAGAACATACCACCTGGATTCTGAAGCTGAAAGACCTGACTAATGGACTTCTGCAGTGCAGAGCTAGTGAAGACCTTCCAAAGAACCTCTTCAGTAGCTGTTAACAGGACTTGTCTTGTGTGTTTTCCAATGTCTTTTGTTGCTTTCCAGCTTCCAGGCTTTTCCGTGAGGAGGTTTTGAGGAGCCATAACGAGCACAGAAGAAAACATCAAGCGCCACCTCTGAAGCTCAGCAGCAAACTGAGCCGTGATGCTGCAGGGTGAATGCCGCATTGCTTCTCATCCTCATGTCCATTGTTTTCACTTCAGTGCTTCAAACCATCCATTCATGATTTATCACAAAACAACAAAGTTGTTTTTCACTTTTTTCACTTGAACACATTTTCACTTGAATGTTAAGTATTTGTGATCCTGCAGATATGCCGAGAGCCTTTCCAGCACCAGGATTCTGAAGCACAGCGCTGAGTCCAGCCGGGGAAACTGTGGAGAGAACTTAGCCTGGGCTTCTTATGACCAAACAGGTACAGAATGATTCACAGGATCTTCAGCCAAACTTGTTTTGTTTGTTGCTTACACGTGAATCATTGTGAATTGTGTACATTTACTGAATGGACGTCAGCCTCTGACCATATAAGATCAGACATGAAGAGAGTTTTGCATAAATTGTTGGGAAACTGTTGCATGATTCTTGGCTGTGTTTACTGTTTGGAACAGATGGAGAACATTATATGTTGAGTGTTCTACGTCACGTCTAGAGTTTTATTACTCAGAGCTTTGGAATGTCTGGCCTAATGTCTTGCATACGGAACAGAATAGAGTGGAATAGAATAGATTGGAATTAAATAGAATTGATTGATCTTTTTGATGAACTATGGATGCACCAGTAGAAGTTCAAAAAACAGGAGAGTGTATTTTAATTACTTAATAAGGACACATACAAAATGTAAAAAGTCAACGATATGCAAATGAAATGGAAAATATGCTAGTTAAATTACTCATTTAACTTAAGAAATACAAATTTTTTATTACAGCTTATTACAAAAGTTCATCAATTGCATGTATACGGAAGAGAACGTGTGACAATGGAAAAAAAAAACTTCACAACAACACTATCAGGCTTGAACCTGCAGTTCAAACTGAGAAACCTCCTTTGCACCCGTTTTCTTATCCACTCCAGAGTAGCAAAAGATAATTCTATTGTCCCTTAACATCTTACACGCCCACATATTCTTTTAATCTTCAGTTGCCTGTCTTTCTGCTCAGATAAGCGTTTTCTCTCTGTCATGAACGCTCTAATGCCGCAACAAATTTGTTTGAGGTTTTCAGTAAAATCATTGGTTTCATTAAACCAATGGATATAAATGTTGCAACATTTAAACTATGAGAAATTAAATTATCAAACAAAAAGATTAATAAGAAAAAATAATTTTCTGAACTACTTTCCCATTTCTGGGTCACGGGGAGCAAAGACGTCTGATAAATGAAGTAAAGTGAGTGGACAGGGCTAACCACTGCTCCATCTAGAGACCATCTGCCTCTCACATCCCTGTATTCCTTACAATACATTTTTGTTAATAAATAACAGGTTTTACAGTTTTCAATTGACGATTGCCACTATCTGACAGGCGAGGATGTGTCTGACCGCTGGTATAACGAAGTGAACCAGTACAACTTCAACCGGCCTGGATTCTCCTCGGCCACAGGTAAGACTATTGTATACTACCTTTTCTATCATCCTTAGACTAATTCATAGTTTTTTGGTTTATAAATTATACATTTCAAGTGTAATTCAATTGTACGGTTTGAACAAAACGCTTCACCACATGCCATGAATAAATCACAAGATAAATTTGAATTTGAGATTCCATATCCTTTTTTGTATTAACTCTTTAGCACAAGCAATAAAGTGGATCCAGACCTTAACAAAGTGACACTCAAACATTTTTTAACATGAAGCTGAACATTAAAAACTTCTGTGAAACATCAAAACATAGTTTTATTTAAATGTTCTTTAAATGGCCGCATGCAGGTAGAAGCGAGAGTGTGTGTGTCCCGCGTGTCCCGCCTTCAGGCCCAGAGTCGTCGGGATTGGGTCAAGCTCCCCGTGACCCAGAATGGGAAAAGTTAATTTGTTAGTGCTTCTTTGCCAACAAACTATCAAAGTAAAGCATCTCTGGAGTAGAAAAGATGCAAGTTGTTTTCTGATTCTGTTGCAGGTCACTTCACTGCGATGGTGTGGAAAAGCTCAGAGAAGCTGGGTGTGGGGAAGGCAGTGGCTTCAGACGGTTCCACCTTTGTTGTGGCGCGTTATTTCCCCGCGGGAAACGTCACCAATCACGGACAGTTCCAGGCCAATGTTCTGCCGCCTAAATCCTGAAGTACCCAGTGTACTTCACACAAGTAGTGTGACTAATAAGTGTCGATTGAAATAAAAGCTTTGTAAAACATTAGCTAAAATAAAAGTGTTCTTTGAAATAAACATTAATGTTTAATAATAATAATAATAATAACCATTTATTTAACTACATTTTCTTTATTAATTTCAACTAAAATTAATAAATAATAAATAAATGTTCTCCTGTTGTGTTAGTTATTAATGTGTGCACATACACAACGCACGGAATAAAAACAGATCCCAGTGTAAGGATATAAGCTTTTATTTTTACAGTATTTCTACCAGTAGGCAATATTAAAAGTCATTACGCTCTTAATTTATCATGAAGCCGCAGTCGTCGGTAAGGTGCCTTGAATACTCTGAAACAAACAGCGATGATATAAACAGATTTATTTCGGTGAGCGTTGAAGAATAGCAGCGTTACTTCGGGAACAAAGGAGCAGCGAAGATCCAATTCTTTCCTCTCACATGGTCAACTCCTGAAAACATAAAAAAATGTTAAACATTTTTTTTTTAGAATTACTTTCAGACTTTACACGATCAGGGGGCATATCACAAAACTTTCTCAGTATAACTTTAATCCTAAGAGTGTCAGATTTCTCAGAGTAATGTCTTTGTATATTTCAACAAGTCTGCTTAATAAAAGTGTTAAATTAATTTAGATGTGACTAACTGAGTTAGGTGTAAACAGATTGTTATGAAATGACTGGTATTCAATAGTGGCCACTAGAGGGTGATGATGGATCATGTTGATGCATTAGTAGTTAGGAGGAGACAAATGTAGGATTAAAGGTTGAGTAAACCGCATAAACTTGTATAAGTATATTTTAAACAGTATAACTTTTTAAGTATTTAAATAGCTTTATTGTATTACTTCATACATCAATGGTGTCGCGTTGCTATGATGTCACCTCTGCAGGTTCACTATTGGCTGATATCAAGGCTGTGGTCATTTTGGATTGACATCTTTGTAGTCTTTAGCTCATTACATGTCAAGCATTACAGTCATGTAAGTTTAAAAGTATGAACAAACTCATGTTGAACTGGATCCAAGCACACTTGATAGTCATCAATGTGACAATAAAATATCTTCTAGCGTGAAAATAGTAGAAAGGCAAACACAAACCATAATAGCATTGACAATATCGTTTTTGTTGTGGTGAAGCGCACGGACGGCTTTAGCTCGTGACACATTAGCCTGCGCCATCACCAACTCAATATCCCTCAGTTCCAGCCCAGCGTCGTCCAGCTGGGGGAAGAAAGAGCGGGAAAAAGCGTGTTAATCTTGCTTCAAACTGAATTTCAGTCAAATGTAAAGCTGTTTGTTCTCTAGCAGGGGTCTCAAACTGCCGGCTCGTGGGCCAGTCATGGCCCTCCCTCCCAACAGAGAGATGTTGTTTGTTTGTTGAACCTGTGTGGTTAGAGTGTGTAGAGTAGCTAATTTTGATTGATAATTTCGAGACCCCTGGTTTACACTAGCTAAACCTTGTAGAGACATGTTTTAGTTTCAAACCATTCACACATCTTCAGCATCTAGCAGATATTGCTAATAATATCTTTAAATGTAGTTGAAATCTTCTAAATACTGTTCCCTGGATTCTGACTGGATGCGAGAATCATTCAGTACCTCCTCTTCCTCCTCGCTCTCTTCATTTATAGTCAGGCTTGGCATGACGTCTGGCAGAGGTGAGGGATCAAGGGGAACCTTAAATTTCTCCGCAGCTGCCTTGTGAACCTGCTGCGAAAGGTCTTCGATCTTGGGGGACAACAAAGGACAACATGTCACAAACGTGGGAATCCATAGATGACGTCATCTTATGAAGGGCACGGGAAACACCAACCTTGGCCTCTCCGAAGACGATGTAAATGTCAGACGCTGGACTTTTGAACACATCTGGGCGTGAAATGACAAAAAGAATGTTTTTGGATTTCCGTATGGTGATGCGGGTCACCCCGTGGACGGGCTTGAGGCCGAGCTTTGACATCGCCTAGTGAGGGGGAGAAAGAAATCAAGGACCACTCCAGCCGAGTGTGAGATGTGAATCACACTCCCACCTTTCGGGCTTTTTTCTCACTTCTGCTCTGTTTGGCTTGAACCACTTCATCTGCAGAAGAGTTTGGAAACTGAAAGAAAAGGGCAGCGCTCAGAAAACCCCAAGCTTGACGTGATGTTTGAAGATGGACCTGAAGCTCACCGGTGGATTCGAAGGCTCAGCCTCAGCGGGTTCTAGTTCGGGCACGGATCCGTCACTGTTGGTGTCGTTAGCTGACCCTACAAACATTTAATTTATTAATTATACAATTTATACTTTGTTTCAAAAAGTATGAACAAACATGCTGAAGCGAATCCAAGGGTCATTTGATTGTCGACAATATTGCTACACTATAATATCTTACTGCCTGAAAAGTGTCAGAAAAACTCACAAACCACCATTAAAATCTCACACCATACAAAAATAGCTGGGGACAAACTCTAAAAGCAAGAAGCACGTACCTTGGCTTTTAAAGGGAAGAACTTCATCACAAACATCTCGCGCAACACTCGTCTTGGATTGTCTTTTGGGTTTTGAGCTGGAGGAGAGCGTCTCAAGACTCCCGACTTGCTGTCCAGGGAATGTCATGGACTGTTCAGTTTGGAGTCCTTCACATACAGCACAAGAAATGATACAAAAATGTAAATCCACAAATACAACATTTTAGAAGTTTAATTTCAGGAATATAATGATACACTGATGGTTTTGTGATTTGTTGAAACAATAAAAAAAGAAAATGATCAGAAATTTAAATGGAAACTTAATAATGCAAAAAAATTGGTTTTTTTTTTTTTTTTTTTTTTTTTTTTTTTTCAAAACAGGCAGTCAGTAAAATATTTACGCAGTAATAGTGCAATATTTGATATATTAATTTTGAGCTTCAGACCTTTACTGAAGAGCGTGGTGATAATTCAATAACAATGATTTTCACAATATAATTTATATATTTTTATATAGATGTAAATATACAATATAATTTTGTATATATTTGTTTACAGTATACAATATTTGAATTTCTCAAACAAACAATAATGACTTTAAACAAATGTCTATGCTTATGCATCATGACTGAGGTGTAACACACCTGTGCAAAAGTGTTTTTCACATTGAAAATCGTGATTGGTTATCCAGTAAAAAAGTGCTAATTTA
Source organism: Paedocypris micromegethes (assembly GCA_028031935.1). Taxonomy (NCBI): domain Eukaryota; kingdom Metazoa; phylum Chordata; class Actinopteri; order Cypriniformes; genus Paedocypris; species Paedocypris micromegethes. The sequence continues at coordinate 14,538,213 of CM051501.1, read as the reverse complement.
AGTTTTCAACATTGTTACATTCCTATTAACTGTACATTTACCTGAGACCTCATTTCTACAGACATTTGCCATTATGACGTTTGTCTCACTCTCCAGGCTGCATGTGTCTTGAACAGGAGTCCGAGCTAGTGTTTCGCATACTGCCGACTCCTCAGTGCTTGTTCCAGGGAACTGCGAGTCAGACGGGCTATGATGGTATTTAGGTCTAGGCTGAATGTGCAAGAATGTAGATTCTTGGGGCGTGGCTTCTATGGGCGCTGTCACCAGTATGGGCGTGGAAAGCTCTGAGAAGGCTGGAGTTACCCTCTTTTGTCCAGAGCTTCTTCCTTCCTGATTGTCCACACTTGACCAACAACTGTTCTGCTTTTGACACCTTAAAAGGTCTGAACTCTGAGATGTGGCCACAAGCTTAGTAGTAACTGATTCTTTTGTATCTTTATGCTTAGGCTCAGCAAAGAGATCTTCTGATTCTTCGGAGATGTCTCCTTTTTGTTGAGTTTCATGAAGTATTTTTTCCAAAGACAATATATTACAAGTTTCTGTTTCACCCTCGATTGTCTTCACTTTGTTACCTTTGTCGGTTTGAAGAAGACCTGTGATTGTGGTTTGCTGAGCCTCACTTCCCTCTGGTTTTTGAAGGCAAATAGAACTTGCATCTTCTCCCTCCTTTAATGTTGCTTTATTCCTCTCGGATCGATTTTTAGCTGATTTGCGCTTTTTCTTTTTCTCTGGTCTTTCGTCATTCTTTTTTATTTCTTCACTGTTATCATCGGGAACAATTTCATCCAGCACTTGCTTCAGGGAATTGCCTGCCATTTCTGTCTCGCACACTTGTCTGACAGTATCATGAATTTGATTTTTCTTTTTGGTGCCTCCTTTTGATTGGCTTTCTGTCTTCCTTGAGGTTCCTTGTCCGCTGTAAGAATTTGACATTTCTTTAAGAGAAGCAGAAATTGGCTGAAATGTACATTCTGTGGGACCATCAATCGTCCTATTACAAGATTTCTTTTGTACTGTAAAAGTTCCAAATGATCCACTTTGCAAGAATAAAGACTGGATTACATTGGTGACGGAATCAGTATTTGCTTGGTTTATTTGTTGAGAATTTAGTTCACATTTATTTAAGATACAAGAACCTGAAATGTCTGATGGTGTTGATGTTTGGTTGTTGTCAGGTTCTTGATTAGAATCAACCGGCTTTATTTCAGAAGTTAATTCTGCACCAACCGTTCCAAGTGTGTCTGAAGAGGAAAATTCTGGAATATTAAAGTCAGTGTTCGGAAGTTGGTCTCTTGCATCTTTTCCGTCATCTGAAAGCATATTTAGTTTGACTTTTGATGGAGGACTCAAAACTATTGGTGTGCACAGATTGTCTCCATCATTCCAAGCCTCAACCCCTTTGTCATAACTGCAATGGATGAGTGGATTGCTCTCTGGATTCTGCAAGTTATTTGCATCATCCTCACCCCCTCCAGCTTCGGAAAGATCTTGAATTGATCTCCAACTGGTAATGTTTGATGGAACTACACCAGCTTCCATCTCTGCAATCTTTTCATGAATATCACAGTATCTGTTGTTGTTGTCCTCATCATCACCCATCATTTCTTCTCCCTCAGCAATGTTATGTCTAACTGACAAACCCCGGCCTTGGACTGACCTTGCTATTTCACATAATAGGAAATTTTCAGCATCAAAGTCACAAATTCCTTGTAAAGATAGGTGATCTCTTGATGTCCAACAAGAGCATATATCTTCTGAGCTCGTCTCAAAGTTCTCTTTCTTTGGTGAAATGACAAGCCTGGTATATGTGGAGCAAGACATGTTTTGAAACCTATGGTTTACGTTTTCGTTGGCAGGCTGAATCTCTGTCAAGTTATCTTGATTTAAAGAACCATCAAATGGCAAAGGATCAGCAGTAGACAAATTCTCTGGCACCTCAGAAAGTTCTGGGTAGGCACAAACTGGGATATTTGTTGGGCTGCACTCATCCAAGTATGTTAGCTGCGGAACACCTTTGTTTAGGTCATTAGTTGGCGTTTCATTTAACTGAAGTGATGTGTCCACCAACTCCATGCCATTTCCATTTTTCTGATCTTGTTCTTGTCTTTTATCCACATTTTTCTCATAACACACTTCAGCCTCTACTGTACCAGCAACACATTCTTCGGTTTTCCTGCTATTAACTGAATCTTTATCTTGATGTAAAATTGATGTTTGGTTCTGGTGTTCTTCCTCTGTAGGTACAGTGGTCGGTGAAGGATCTGTGCCTTGTTCACAGCCCTTGGGTATGGTTTCAATTTTTGTAGGCAAGCCATGCTTCAACAAATTTGTTCCTGAGACTTGTGGAGATCCTGTCTCTCTTTCTTGAGGACTGCTTCTTGCTCGACTTCCTGGTAACTCTTGATTTGGAAGCTCCGATGACCCAGAGGATATGTCCATTTCACTCTCACTGCAAGAGGATTCTGGTTTTGCATGGCTTGCTGACTGCACAGGTTCATTTGGCTCAGGGAATTTCTGTGCAAGCTCTGCATGTTTTTCAGTGCAGTACTGATGGTCGTCTTCATCGCCATTATATGATGTGGAATCAATCGACTCTTCCGTGTCATCTTGATAAGCAAATGATTCATCTACTCCCTCGTTTATCGAATTCTCTGAAAGCGAATTTAAGAATGATGCAGAGGTGTCATCTTCATTTTGATCCTCCATGCCATAAGTAGTCTGTTGCTGCTCGAAAGTTTTTTCAATATTCACTTCTTCGTCATCCTCATCATCGTACTCGTCTACGTCAGCTTCTTCTTCTCCAGCTGCATATGCGTCCTCATCGTTTCCTTGTTCATCCTCTGTAGGGAACAGTGTTATTTCCATTGAATCGGCCTGGAATATCAAGCTACCTTGAAAAGGCAACATGGATGCAGGAACCATTGTATCGTCCTCCACTTGCCTAGAGTTAGGACAACCAGGATAAATGGGTACAGCGTATCCCAGCTCAAGGTTTAAATGTTTACTGTCCAAAATCTCTGAAGAGTGGGTTTTAGAAGTTTTGCTTTCAGTTCCAGGTACAATAGGTAGTGATGTTGAACTCTGATCAAGAAGTGAATTATGATCTGGTGGTAAAACGGAATGCAGTCTTGAGTGTTGAATAAAGGATGGATGGACAGATGGATTTACATCAGATCTAGAGCTATGATTTGGATTGCTAAAAGCTTGGGATGTAACTAAGAGACTCTCTAAAGAGCTATCAGACACTCCTGCAACTTTGTGGCAGTCAATCTTCCTCCTGTTCCCATGTGTGGAAATTGGTTCTGTCACACCATGGGGCATGAAACATTTACTTGATGCCGCATCTTCAAGCAAATCTGATCTACTTAGCAAAGCATCCTTTTCAGTCCCAATTCTTTCATCTCCAAGCTCATCACCAATCTCAGAGAGGGATCCAACATAGCATGCAGGAGCTTCTTGCATCTCTGCCTCAACGGTTAAGTTTGGGGAACAGGAATGTGAGGTGCTGGAAGTGTATGAAGTCCAGCTGCCCCCTTCAGCAGTTCTGTAAGACCCAGAAGGAGAAGTAGGTGGGGAGCAAAGGTCAGACTCATCAGTTGGGGAACCAGCACTATGGCTTGGGCTTCCTGGATGCCACTGTTGCTTGAGATGTGAGCAGTAAGACATCTTTATGGGAGTAGAAGGAGCAGTATAGTATCGATCAGGTTCCAGTCCAGGTAGGACACCAATGCGTTGTGGGTCAACAGCATAGGTAGGCTCAGAAAATGACAAGGAAGGCACTTCACCCTGAGTTAAAGTTATTGGCTCTATCTCTTTGTCTGGGAAAACACAACTTGCTATTAATTCAGCATCTTTTACTTTGGACTCCAGGAGTGAACATTCAAGTAGCTGACCTGTGGCTCTGACCATTTCTTGGTCCACTGCAGGATTCACTTGACCTGTGTCTAGTTTTGCCTTTGCATCAAATACCTCCTGAGCACTCCTGGAAGGTCCATGACTACGCGTTTCTTGAGATGTCTGCTGTGTTAGGATTCTACTCTGTGTCTCCATGGTTTTGAGTAAAGCTTCTTGTCCCATTACCACCCTAATGTCCACAGTTTCAGACTCTGGAAAGTCACTCTCTATTTCTGCTCCAGTTAGAACTTTAATTCGTTCCATTTTCACAGGGCCTCGTCTGTAGACGCCTCTGCTAGACCGTCCAGTTGATCGGCTGAATGTTCCAGACCATCCTTCCAAATCAAAGCTTGCACCCTCCGGCTGTGGACGAGGAGATGTGACTGGTCTGGCCATGGCTAACCTGGGACCAAATGGAGTACATAGTGGAGAAATTCTAGGAGGGCTGCTGGGTGAAGGAGTGGAAGCGCTGTCAGTTGGTGTTGAAGCTGAAGAACTGGAGGTTTGATTTGACAGATCTGAAAAAGACAAAAACAATTAGTGTTAATGATGTACATGCATGCTCGTGAACACACACATGCTTATCTCTGTCAGGCAGCTGTGGCCTAGAGGTAGAAACTTGAACCTGCTATGTCGCTGCAGGTTTGAATCCCATCAGGTAGGTTCCACAACTGAAATATTCTTGAGCAAGACAATGAAACCCAATCTTCTGCCCGGACACCACGGCTTAAGGCTACTCACTGCTCTGGGTTTGTGTGTGTTCGCTTCACTCTGTGTACTTACACTCTAAGCACAAATTCCTGTGTATTCTGACCATTCTTGGCCACTTTCCCTCACTTTCCTTTCCAACATGCATCTAGCATGTATCAGGACACAATTATGTAACCATTGTGCTTGTATTTGGACAAGTGAAGGAAGGGTTTGACAAAACCTGAATCGTCAGCCCTGTGGGGAACATTTTAATGTGCGTGGAGTAATTGGCTGTCTTTGGAAAACAAGGGTCTTTTCTGCCTGCTGGGCAAGCTCAGACTGACAGCCTGGTTTACAGAGGGAATGCAAACCTAGCGTCAGCAAAAATCTCCACTTCTGAGCTTTTCAACACTATGCGCATGTGCGCACAATATTTTACCAAAACACACCTATTTAGACAAGCTCAAGTGGCTCAGAAAGCTCAATTGCTGGTGACCGGGAACCTTTGTTTGAGCTCTGTGAAGCCTATATGCCTTTAGTGAGTTAATATGCATTGCAGTAGTTTTAATGGAGATGTTAATCGCTACGTTAAGTAGATGATCATGCAGTGCAAAAGTATTGTCAAGGATGCAAACTATTTTATAATCTGAGATGAGCTCCCGTTCACATACGAGAGAGGCTACGTATCCAAACTGACCTTTAAGTGTCTTAGAAAAGATGGAATACAGTAATCCCTAGCTACTTTGCGGTTCGACTATCGCGGATTCACTGTATCGCGGATTTTTTTTTCTTTATTACATATATTTGCGGATTCATTTTTTCCCGATTGTATCTCGGCGGAGGATGCTCGCAGTGCCTCGAGACGGACCGCCGGCGGACGCGTCTCACCGCGGAGAAGCAAATCGCTATGCCGGCCGTCTCCCTGTCTCTGCCGTCTGTGGAAAACGCCACCCTCCGGCGGGGAGATTGTTAACATTACGTACTTTAATAAAGAATACTACTTGAAAAAAGTGTTTTAAAAGTCGGAATAAGTGTTAAATAAATATGTAAATGTTGTTTCTCCACTTCGTGGAAATTCACCTATCGCGGTCGGGCTTGGAGCGTATCTACCGCGATAAACGAGGGATCACTGTATTTCTTAACCAGCTTTTCCCTTAATGCACTTATGGGATTGAACTACATATTGAGATTTCACTCTCCTCCCTTTACTTCCATGTTTTTGAGGTTTCCTAAAATCAGTTATATCCTGCATGTATTTCCATAAACCACATCTTAAAACATGCTTTTTAGTCAAGAAGTTGTTACAACTGAACCTTATGTGAAAAATGTAAATATTAAGTCAAGACAACTCTGAAGCCTAGTAATGAAGGTTACAAAGACATAAAAAAGAGAGGCAGAAACCTTACAGATTCATATATAACTTTATACTGTCGAGTCACATTTCAGTTTTGTTACCGTGTTCTGCTTTATTTTATCCCTGAACCGGATACATTTTATATGTGTGAAACTGATGCTTCTGTGTTGCTTCTCTTCACGAAAGATATTAATTGTATTTCCACAGCAACAAAACATTTCAAGCAATTTTCTGCATGCATTACTCACAAAAGCCTATTGTTTTACAGCAGTTGTGTGTAGGTGTGTGTGTGTGTGTGTGTGTGTGTGTGTGTGTGTGAGTGAGTGAGAGAGAGAGAGAGAGAGGCTACTGTTTATAAAAGATCAGCGCTTTGTTCATTTGTTGTGCGTGTGTGTGTTTGTTTTTTAGTGACTGGGATACTTTGTCTAGTGTGTGTGTGTGTGCGTGTGTGTGATTTCTAGAGTGGCTTCCTTCTGTACAGTTTGTGCCACTCAGAGTTCCAATTGCTCAAGGCACCTTCTGGAATAAAAAAAACAGATGTCTTACGCATCTGACATATTTCTTGACTAACACGCAGAGTTTTGATGTTTGCCAGCAGAACGAGCAGCTACCGCTTGTTTTCACAGATCCAAAAATCTAAACCGAGAAATGAAACACTGGCAAACATTCCCGTTTGGAAGAGCTCCAATTTTGTATCACAAGCATTGGGACAGAATTGTCTGCAGCAGATCTGATGCAAGCCTTGCTTTTTGCTAAAACAAATACAGTTTGGTTGCAAGCTGAAGTGGTGCGTGTGTGTGTGTGTGTGTGCGCGCATATATCTGATTTAATTTAGAAGGACTGAATAGAAACAGGCTAAGCAAACCACATCAACGTCCACTTAGTGCCTGTATCGGTCACAGGCCACTTGCATCAAAACCGAGAGAAGAATGATATTCATTGTCAAAATCACATTTGCACACACAGTATCGCTGAAATATTTCTATGAATTTTTCAGCATCTGGCACACACTTTGAGCCAACATCATAGCACTACCCTAATGGAAATTATATCAAAATAATCAATTTGACCTTTAAATTATGACTGTTTTTAGCAGATGTAATTCTGTAATTCGGGGTTAAAGCCAGAAGTGTTAGAATCCATTTTGTAATCATAAAGATTTTGTAAAACTGGACGCACAACACAAATTGCAAGTCCAATGGCTATAAACTGCATAGACAGTTGTTACTCAGGCCAACAGAATCAGACTGATCGGTCAACACATTTACCTCTTGAAGTCCGCAACTGTTCTGAACTTGTCATACTCTGGCGTTCTTTAGTTAACAAACCTACCTTTAACAACCTACCAATTTGTAGGTGCCGCTAAACCAGTTAGAAAAAAGCTAAACATGTAAAAGCTGAGTCAATCTGAAAAAGTTTATCCTTCAGTGACGGCAGTATTGTACAACAATTAAAGCTCTGGATACGGGTGATTCCTTTTCGTGAGGATCAAGTTTAATGGTGCAAATAAACGCTGAGCAGATTTCACCGCTCGTGAGTCCAGAGTTTTCTTTCTTTTCATCAAATCAGTCACCTAATAATAGTCTTGAACTCAAGAGAGTTCCCTTTATAGACCGATTTCTTCACTCGAGTGAACACATGCATGTGCACGTGATCGAGCAATGTAGCAGTAACAAAGTGATGCCAGTATTGTAGCGTTGATGCTAAAAGATTTGCTTGTGTCGCTCTTGAACATTAGACAGTAATGTTTCAATGCTTTTGTTCACAGTAATTGTATTATATACTGACTAAAAACCAGGACCAGATTTCTCAAAAACTGGAACGAACTCATTGATAATGTGGACTAGGGCAGAAAAAACCTAATTGCAATTTTTCTAAAAAATATTTAGATTGTGATGCCATATTAAAAAGTTTTAACCTACAAAACAGGTACAAATCCGAACATCTAACAATTGAGCAATTTTAGAACATATCAGATACACTGGTTTACTCTCCCAATGGGTAATATAAACAGAAGAACTCTGTCCATTTCGGATCCACAGAATCAATGCGTTTCCACGTTAAGGGTGCGCAACCGCGCCATTCAATTTAATGTGTACCGCTAGATTTAAAAAAGATCGGATTTGTTGCATGTCTGAGGTCAGCAAGCCAACAATGCAAGAATCCAGCATTCTGATTGGCTACTAATTATGTCAATCGAAGGTGAAAGGCGGGGGAAAAACCTCAGCCTCCCGAGGTTCGGCTATCGCGGGAGCTAAAACCTCGATATCAAAGGTTAATCATGCAGCCCTAATCTGGACCGGATTTATTGAAAACCGAAATGAACTGTGTGTAAATCTGGACAGGATTTCTCTAAAACTGGAATGGAGTTTCTGAAAACCTAGATCAGATTTCTCAAAAACTGGAATGGAGTGACTGAAAACCTGAACCGGATTTCTAAGAAAGTGGAATGGTCTGAAATGCTGATTTTTTTACACTAGGTGAGATTTGAACCAAGAATCCTGGCACCAATTCAGCAGAGAAGTCTCCTTCAACAACATTTTCTGTTGTTTAGAAAATTTGTCAACACTTTGGGAAAACAGAGCGATTGGATCTCACCAATATGGGACATTCTAATTTCTATTAGATTGAATAAACAGACTTATGAGCAGCTTGTGTGCGGAAGCAAACACCTCAATGCACTGCAGCTAGTGCGAGCAAGCTAACAACGCGCCAGTCAGGGCCCTGTTTACCCTCTGCTACTGGAACAAAACAACATCACAGAAAGCACGGTTCAATTTTAGACTTTATATTTCAAGACTTCTTCTACACATTGATGAATTTTTGACTAGATCCGCTTGATTTTCACACAGGCACACAGCGGACGCCTCTGCACTTGTGCTCTTGCTTCTAAACGATGCTGTAACTGGGGGTCCTGAGAGTGATGCTGTGTCATGCACGTGTTATTGCAGGCTGAAAGGCATGTGTGTGTGTGTGTGTGTGTGCGTGCGTGCGTGTGTGTGTGTGTGTGTGTGTGTTCTTCAATAGGTCAAGTTTGTGGGAGTGGCTTAGCTTCTCAATTTTACTGTACGAATAACCAAATACATATTAAAAGCTCTCATCTGATCATACAACCAGCATCTGAAGGAGAAATAATAAAGTACATAATAAAAGCTCTCAACTGAGCATACGACTAGCATGCCTGAAGCAGGAATAATAAAGTACATAATAAAAGCTCCCAGTTGAGACATGACCAGTTCCATTGTTGTCAGACCTTGAGGTTTAAGTGCGGCTGTGTTGACTCACCCGGTCCTGGCAGATCTGAACGTGGGTATTCAGAGTCCAGCAGGCCTTGCGAGGGTCCGCTTCGATGTGCAGCCTCACCTGGCATGTCAGCCCACCTCTGACGCACTCCTTAAAAGCTGACCTGCAGGAACGGCAGGAGAAAATCAGCCCGAGCTGTTGCCGCCTCAGCAGATTCAGGGTGTCTTCACACGTCTTGTTCTTTTATGGCCGAGTGAGTGAGAGAAAGCGAAAGAGGGGCTGCAAAGCCACGCTGGTAACAGCATGGGGAATCAGAGCTGCAGTGTTCCCACTGATAACCAGAGAGCCCGCCCTAATCTCTCTCTCTCTTCCCTCCTCCCCCTCTCGCTCTCTCTCTTCTCGCCACACGCTCTCAGACTATCTCTCTCTTCCCCTCCTTTATCACTTCACTATGCGCTCCCAGACTCTCTTTCTCTGCTTCCCTTACCTTTCTCTTCACCTTGCTCTTTTCTATTGCTCCCGTCCTCCTCCTTTTTTGCTAGCTCATTTATTGTTTGTATGTTTAGTTAAATTTTTGCATGTATGTTTATCTCTCCACCCATCCATCCATCCATTATATCTTTTCTATTTGTTCCCACTCCCTCCTCCTCTTGTTCTCTCTCTTTCCTGCTTGAAACCTCTCTCCTCCTCTTCCCACTCTCCATCTCACCCTCCCTCCTGCTTTCCCTTCAACAACTGGGTCTTGAACAATGATGTCAGCAGATTTCTGCATCCTCGAGGAGTCTTGGGAATAGTCACAAACAGAGACAAAGGGAAAAGAGACTGATGTAATAATTCAGCACAGCGTTTTACAGCATGTTTAAAATGGTTGTTCAGACAAGAAAAGATGGAATTTTGATGACTACATGTATATCATTGGTTGGGGACTCATTTTGAATTAAGAATGTGAAGCATCAACAGACGCAATTTTAATATCACAGGTCAGGATAAAGTCACTTGTGGATAGTCTAATGTGATGGAGCTTATGCTATATTAAATGAATAAAACATTATTACAATCAGTTGATTTGCTGGAATCACATTTAGTTTTGGATGAGTGTGAGGGATGCTGCAGTACATTTAGCTACATCATATACGGCCACGTTTCCACGGCAACAGTGTTGAAGAACTAATGGATGCTTCAGAGAGGAAATCCAATATTCAGCAGGTTCCGGCTCTGGCAAGACTCCAGGGTTTCCTCTGTGACTTGTGTTTTCTTCTTGTTAAACTCACACTGCCTTTCAGTTTCCAAACACTACAATGGACATTTGGGAAAGTGATGAAAGTATCTGCACTGTTGAGATTTTTAAAACTATTGTTGTTCAAGAGTTAATGCAGAATTGTTTTTTTTTTACAACAGGACATTTCATGGAGGTATGGATTGATAGATGGATGGTTGGATGGATGGATGGATCCATAGATAGATGGTTGAGTGGATGCATGGATCAATGGATAAATAAATAGATGGTTGGCTGGATGGATGGATAGAGGAATGGATGAATTGTGGATTGGATGCATGGATTGATAAATGCATGAATTGCTGGCTAGCGGGATGAATGGTTGGTTGGTTGGTTGGATGAATGCATGGATAGATGGTTGAATGGAAGGATGGGTGATTAGATGAATGGATGTTCGATTTGAGTCTTTATTATTAGCAGTGGCACTCACAGTGCTAAAGCTATAAGTAGCTGGTTTTAAGGAACAAAACTCGACCTCACCTCCACAAAAAAAAAAAAATAAAAAATATATGGGTCGCGACTCTACCAATAGAAATCTCCGCCAAAGAAATAAAATGTTTAGGAATTAGAACAATTCCTTTATTTGTTATGCCCTTTGGTAATATTTACATTTTCTGATATACTGAACTTGGGATTTTCATTTGCTGTCAGTTACAATCACCAAAAAGAAAAAGCAAATAAGGCTGAAATATATCAGTCTGGGTGTAACGAATACCACTTTGCTGTGAGTTTTGCAAACCATGTGTCACTAATTAAGTATGTGAATACAGAAACAAAAGAGCAGCATGTGACACCTTCATGAGCCTGAATGGCCCGCGGGCCGTAGCACAGCCATTAATGAACAGCCATTAATTAAAAAGAAAGGAAAGAAAAGTGAGGGAAAGTGGTCAGGTGTGGTCACGTTGAAGTGGATGCCTGCATACAGGAGCAGTGGTCAGTCCCTTACCATGTTTGTGAAGGTCTTGGTTTCAGAGCGACTGTCAAAGAATGTAGTTTAGCTGCAATGATGAGCAGAGAAGCAAACTACCCTGAAGTGAAAACAAAATATTACACACTCCATTTTCATTCACAATCCTTAATTTTAATAAGTGCAACCGTTATTAATACTATCTTAAATTAATTTGGTTTTGTCCTGAAATATAACAATTTATTTTTTAAACAACAGCAGGGTATCAGGCTGAGGAAAAAATAAAAAAATATTTTGTATGCATTTTATGTACTTTGTGCACTTTATTGTAATATGCTGTTGTTGTGTTTTGTAAGTTGTATATGTTTTGTTAAATCACTTACTCTGACAATAAAATAAATTATTTATTTATATGAATTATTTTAAAATCATTTATTTTATTTATTGACACAGTGCTGTTAATTTCAATTGTGATAAAAAGACAATCGTTACTAATATATTTCACAATTTTTGCAGAGAGAATACATATTACACCACATTAAATCTATGCTACACTAATAGTACATGATTTTCTTAAGCTATAGAGATTTCCAGAACATGCAACTAAGAATTCGAAAAGTATTTTATTCTATACATAACAGTAGCTTAATAATGTGTATGATTGTGTGTTTTAGTTGTGACACAAGTTTCAAATTAGAATAGTCAGTATTTATGTACGTATTGGATATCTTTCATTCGTATCATTCATAAATAAACGAACAAACGTACGTACTTTTATTGTTGAACAGCTTGACAATGGTCTGCTTGGCTTAGCTTTGTATCCAAACGCTTAATCAATCGACCCACCAATCAATATTTGAAAGCGTAACCGATATAAAATATACCGAAAATATTTTATACTCTCATCCAACCTTCATCTCGAAGTCAGCAGCGCTGTGGAGCGTCAGTTAAGTCTGTCGCCGAGTTTGTTGTTGATTGCGATTAATCGTGCCAGTGTTTATGAGTTTCAAGGATGATGTCATCGGATGGGGACGTTTTTGTTTGCTTTAATGTTTAATGGCTCGAACGAATCATTTGAATACTGACTCGAAGGATTCACTTGAGTAGATTCTCGAGTGAGTCGTTTGAGTAACGATCGTGGTCATTTTGGAAAAATCGGCAAATTTAGTAATGACAAAAAGGAATTTTTTAAAGCAATGACTTAATGGAAATACTTGAGCAATGACTAGTGAATCATTTGAATACAGACTCGAGTGATTCTTTCTGAAACTGTCATAACACAGACTGTAAATTACAATGCTGAGGATTTTTTTAATATGAGAAACGTTTCGTATTTCTTTGTGTGAAACTGTGCTTTAAAAATAGCAGTGTGGGTTTATTGAAATCGTAATAAGTAATAATTATTATCGTAATCATTTTTTTCAGTTTATCATATTTTATATTTATATCTTCTGGCATCTTAATCTGATTATTTTAGACTTTCTAAAATATAAGAAAAAAATAAAGGAAAATTCTTGATTCATTGTACTTGGAAAGAACTCCAAGAAAGGAATCAGGTGAATGTAATTACGTGGTAATGGTCATAGTCAAAAGCAGAACCTTCCAGAACCATTGGTTGACTTAATCACATAAATGAGTCTTCATTTTTTCTCAACTAAAACATGTTTATTAGACAGAATTATGTCTGCAAATGATTGTTCCTTCCAGATTAAAAACGCATCATTATTCTCCAGCGTTCATGTTGATCCAGGTGTTTGTTAAACGTAGTTTGTGAACATACCATTGATATTTGACAGATTAATATAGTGTAACATCAGTGTGACACACTACATTTAAAAAATACTAGGCAAAATAAATGCATCTTATAACACAAGATTAGGTTTATTGACAGCACACACCAGTTAAATTGGACAATCTGTTCTTCAGAGTGGTACTTTCAGTTTTTATTTGAACTTTTATATTCGTAGCGTTCTCTTCTTGATTCCCAGCATCCGACCACATGTCTGTCTGCCAACCAGAAGACCCTAAAGTGCTCCAAAAACATCTACCACAGTTCTGTGTATTTGATAACTAATAGAGATTCAGATGCTTAAAACAACTGCAAAAAAATCATTTATTGTAACTGGAAGGAAACTTTTCCTGTGGTGAATGTCGCACGCTTCACTTCATAGCTCTTTGGCTCCGCAATTCTTTTTCGAGACTTTTTCCCAGCGTCCGCTTCCGAGCATCTGCTGTTTTCAGGAAGCCTTGTGTAAAAATCGATCACAGCCGTCAGATGCCTTCGATTTGGGTTCAAACGGAAGAGATGATGCTGGGACGTGTGGGCCTGGCGTGCTGGCTAAGGTAAATAGCGTTTAAATGCGGCTCATTTAGCCATGTCCTCAGCCACCGCCTTCCCCAGCTTGTCTTTCAGATAAGCCACTTTTTGCCTGTCACACGTCAGATCCAGCCATTCAAAGTAAGGAACCTGCAGAACACACAAGCTGTGAGTTTCAAGAGACAAAACGTGCCACAAAAGCTGATCAGCAGAGAAAGAAAGGCAGAAAAGTGTTTGATTCTGTGTTACAGGCCTCGGATGCTGAGGAGCGCAGGAGGCGGAGGACTAACCGGATTGGCCTACATGCTGCAGACGGGCATGTTCCTCTGTTCTCTGCTATTTATAAGTGGGAGCCGGAGGGAAGCTGCCTGTCCTGCACTTGCTGTGACAAAGGGATTTTCAGGCTGACTAACCAGGCAAGAAAACGCTGGTTTAGTTAATAAGAGCGATAAATATATACATGTGGATAGATAGACTGAAGGATGGATAGAAACAAAATATATTAATATGTGAAATATGATAATACTACTACTTCTCTTTAGGCTTTTCCCTTATCAGGGGTCGCCACAGCGAGTCATCCCATGTGATCCCTTTCACGCATGTAAAATATAATAATGAATATGTGGAAATAGACAAACATATACGTATGTTGAGCAATACGTATTGAACACGAATAGATAGATGAAATTAATAAGGATTGAATAGGTAGATATGTGGATAGAAGATAAAGAAAGATGAATGGATTGATAAATATATAGTATATATACACAGACTCCGCTTAATTGGGCAGCACTCTTTTTTAAATCTCATAACGCAAATTTGTGCCGCTTTATTGGGGCAAAAATAGTTGTTTTATTGAAAGAAAATGTGAGGGAGAATAAGAAAACTGCCATAAATCAGCAGCATTCAGATGTAAATCGCACTTAATTCCATGACTGCGAGTCTGTCTCCGCAGCAACTAGCAACTTTGCATTAGATTGGAGGTGGCCAGAAACAAAAGCAGTAATGAATGGTATGCCAGTGCTGGACAGTGTGTGTGTGTGTGTGTGTGTGTGTGTGAGTGGCCCAATGATGACGGAAGCATGACAATAACGCAGAGAAGCGCACGCCAGCACAGAAGATTTGTCAGGACACCGCGTTTAGTGAGTCAGCGTTTCCAGAGAAACACAAGAAGCCACACTGCGTCGCTCTACTGGCTCTGCACTGAATGTGTGTGTGGTGACTTTATTTAGAAGAAAACGTGTCAGATTGGACAGGTCTTTTCAATGCTGTAATGTACGTTGCTCAGTTTTCATTAATAACCTGAGCCTTAATAAGAAACAGTAGTTCTGTTCGGTAGAGCTGTATGTTTGTGTTCGGAAAAAATAAAGTGTGTAATATTATTCTCTTGTTACGTCTGGTCTTTTTAGGCTAACAATGGAAGCAGAGTGATTGGTTGGGCAGGTAGCTTTAGAAAGGGGGCGTGCCTGACACCACTTTATTGGAAAAGCTGCTTTATTGGGGCAAAGCAATGTGTTCCTAATATTATAATGAATATATGCAAATATCAAGGGCTGAAGGGATGTGGAAGATGTCATGGTCACTCCTCACCTCCACTACTATAAACCCAGCCAGCATCAGCTGACGCTTCTGCATGGCAAAGCGTCCCAACAGATCCTTACTCCTCAGAATAAAGTTCGGAAACTCCCACGCAACAAACGCAACTCTGCAAAGAAAACACAACAAACGTTCTATGCGTGTCCATTGAAACTGCATTTAAGACAAAATAGCTTCTACCTCCGCGCTCCTGCAGGTAGAGCATCTCGCCCTCCGCCGACAACTAAGTGAGGAGCTTTGAAATTCTCCAGATCAATGGGGGCGTTTTCAGAATCGATTACGAGTTCACCGTCTGTGTAGAAAACACACGCCAGAGATAAATAACAGACAACAGAAGATGTAAGTCTCTAGTGAGTACTAACTCACCTATCGTCCAGCCGTATTTAGTGGTGACAGCAGTGCGGAGGGCTTCTGTTCGTCCGGTGGTCAGGATCTGTAGGGCTGCGTGAAGGCCGCTCTGCAGATCGCTGCTGGGGTTCGTTTTACCCTGGGGGGCTGAAAGCAGAACAGCTGGAGTGACAACAGCATCCCCCAGCGGTTCCAGCTGAGCGTAGGCACAGATGTGCAGCAGTTTCAGCCGGTAGTTTTCTGTTCGACCCACACTACCACCTGCTGGACAAGGAGATAATAAACACCGAAATTATAGTAGTGCCATCACAACAATAAGGCTAAAAGTATGCCTTTTTAAGCAATCAGAAAAAAACAATGTAGTAAAAAATGCGTGATCCAGCACTCGTGTGTGGATGTTTTATTCGCCCCACACCAGAAAATATTATTAAGCATAATTTTATGTACAGTACCTGAAAGTTTCTTCTGAAAGTCAGGCGTTGTAACCAAGGCGATATGATCAGGTCTGGCCTGGTTCAGGACACACAGTGACCAAACCACATCGGTCTTCAGAAAGGGTTCCAGCCCCTCCACGAAGCTTCCCAAAGCCTTGTGTAACTGCAGTCACATGACAAAACATCATTTACCTCACAGCCATAAGCATGACGTAGTGTAAAACGTGTAAAACAACACTGATTGGCTACCTTGTCGTAAAACTCCTCCCCTTTGCTAGTCTGAAAGTTGAACTTGGCAAAAGACATGAGGAGATTGCAGACTTGCAGGCTGCTGTACTTGTCACTGTTGTTCATGTAATGCTAAGAAACAAATAAAAAGAACAATAAATACATTCTAACAGAGAGAAGCCGCAAAACAAACGCAAAAAAAAAAAGAGTTTGAGCTTATTTAATCATTAGAACCTCAAACCTGGGCAAAGCCTTCAAACAGAGGCGGGTGAAGCCACTTGAGAAAGGCCAAAGACTTGGCACAACGCGTGACATCAAGTGAAGTCATTTCTGATAGTCGAGGCAATAGCTCTGCTGCTATTCTCTGCAGGACCTGCGTCTGGTGGAAATTTAGCTTACCTTAAAAAACAGAGATGAAAACAGAATTAACTTAGCGCGTCAAACTTTCAGTATCTTTTGAAATGTTTAGCCGGTTGCAGTGAAGAACATTTTATGGTGCTAGGTTCTACAAAGCATTTTTAAGCTGTGAATCGCACTACGATAAAAGGTGATTTGTATGATTTAAAAAGCATTTTCTAATAAGTGAGTAATAAGAAGTTCTCAATTTATTTGACTTGACTGACTAGATTGTTAAAGCACTTCATTTACATTTTATTTTTTTAATTTAAAAAATAAAAACACAACACTGAAAATATTTGATATGTTCACTGTAGTCCCAATTACAAATAAATATACCGGTATGTACTTCATACCCGAACTATAAGGAGCATGGCATTATAAAGTGCAACATTAACAAAAAATCTATTTCCCAATCTGTGTGCAAATAGATAATAGATCAAATCGCTTGGAAGGCGTACGGTCTTGAAACATTTTTTTTAGAATTTTAAAATCCTAAAAAAATGTTAATGATCCAGTTTTTAATATAATAATTTGTTTCTATAATCCAGTGCATGAATTTATATTTGACACATAAATATACACATCCATTACACATCCTTTATATGTAAAAAAGAAAGGTTGATTTGCTGTGGGAACCCCTGATAAGGGAAAAGCTGAAAGAGAAGTAGAGACAAAAAAGTAAAAAAAGAAATAAGGAAGGAAGGAAAAGGAAATAGTATATAATTGCCTTTAAATAATTTGTCGGTGTGCTTTATAGTCCAAAAAACACGATATCAGATTATACGTATATGACATAACTCAAGCTCGCTTTACTGACCATAGGCGTATGCAATGTCGAGCAGCAATGGAGTTTTCAGTTCGAAGGAGGGTTTCTGGTTGAGGTGGTAGGAAAGAGCTCGTAATAACGGAACAGCCCTTTTGTTCTGAGAGGCCAGTGCAGATGCCACCCTCCGGATGTCTTCCGCACTAAAGCTCTCTGCCATTTCCAGGGCCTGAAGAAAAAAAATTTGTTTATCGACTAAGTGAACACATAGCTGACATGTCCCTTGTTTGCTCACCTTGTCTTCTAGTTTGTCCATGAGAGAAGGAGAGAGCAGTGAAGCACGGCCGAGGAGGATACTGATGGAGCGAGTGTCGGAGACCTCAGTCCAGCGCAGCTCCAGTTGTTTCAGCAAGGCTGTGGTAAGGGCTTCGTTTTCCTGCCTGTCGACAAAAATACGATTACATACATTATTTCTTGACCTGATTGCAAAATGACACACTAGTTATCACATGTGGAGCGTGTACAAAAAAAATGAAACTTCATAGTATGGACCTAACATTTAAATGCAATCTAATCAAATTACTTATTACAGTAAAGTTTATTGCAAAGTTTTTCAAATAATATCTGCAGATGCTGATGGAATAATCATGGAATAATCATTTTTATAGGGTGGCAAAGAAGTGGTGGAGTTACAACCAACTAAATTAGTGAGTCCTTAATAAATAATACATCTTTAATAAGTAAATAATAATACATTGTATAATAAAAATATACTTTTTTACAAAATAAAACTGACAACCAGCATTTGGTTCAGATATCTGTTATATTGTCATATTGACAAACGTACTCACTTTACTTTACTTTACAAAAGTGTCAATCTCACCCTTTACTACGCTGAAACGCCACCCAGTCCACAAGGTAGGCCAGGTGACGGTACGTGAGACGGCGGATCCTCCACAGCACTTCGTTTTGTACTGAGCAAAACAGAGGCGCACCAGCAGGAAGACCTAACATAGTGAGAGATCGCAGAAGAGCCACCAGGGATCCGTTCCACACTGAGGAAACCTACGAGACCGGAAGAGAGGTCATCAATTGCCATCAACAGTTTGGATGTCCCCAACACAATTTTACGTTTTTTGACGCATTTTACATGTCACAACAAACTTTATTTTACCAGGTTCACTTCTTAATCATTATCATTAATAGATTATTGTTTTAAAAATTGGATAAAATAGATAGATAAAATAGAATTAATTAGTTCCATTTGGAGAAAAACCTTTTTAAACATTCCAAACACGATTAAGAGCTCAACTGAAGCTCCATTTCTGGTTTAAATCACAAACACACACACACACAATTAGAGAGAAATCACTGTGATCGACCAAACGTTATTCCACACTGCACGTAGATGTTAATGGCTCTTACCTGAGCATTTACCGTCTCCAGCATGTTCTCACAACGTGGATCCTGCAGGATCCTTCCATGGAGACCTTTTTCAGAGACTCGTAAACTCAATTGGACCAGACACCGGGCCGCCTCGCTGGCGGAACCCCCTTGTTCATCCCACAACTGAAGTATTCCCTGTGCAGATGTTGCCTTTTCAACAAGTCCGACTAATTCTGTACGTTCATACTGGATCGGTGTCTCCTCCATTCTGGCCAGTCCATTGCCCTGACAGAGGAGCCTGGGAACAGGCCCGGAGCAGGGTAAAGGCAACAGACACGGAAGGTCCACGGGCTGGAGCGTGGAGGCTGGGACAACGCCACCCGGATGGCAGCGAGGAAACAGTCGAGCACATCGGCTCAGCAGCCTGGTGGTCATTTTGGGATGTAGACTTCCGATGCTCCGCTTGCGATCATAACATGTGGATCAACATCTCACCTGCGCCTGTATACACACACACACACACACACACACACACACACACAC
The DNA here is from genome assembly GCA_028031935.1 of Paedocypris micromegethes. NCBI lineage: Eukaryota > Metazoa > Chordata > Actinopteri > Cypriniformes > Paedocypris > Paedocypris micromegethes. Next base: position 14,518,835 of record CM051501.1, on the reverse strand, counting down.
ACACACACACACAATAACATTTTTTAAAACAAGTAATACATATATAATTAATATAAAATGTATTAAATAATTAAATAACGGGCATTTAAATTAATTTGTGATGTGATAGAAGTGGCAAGGACATTAAGAACGACGTTCATAAGATCATAAGATAAACTACTTGCACAACAACTAATCAACACATTTATCAGTTATACTTGTAATATTGGTGTTCAGTTGTAATTTTAGTGGATCCTTTCGTGGATACTTTGCATGTTGTTGAAAAATATCCACCTGTTAAAAACTAGAGTTCTATTCTGACCTTGCCGAATTAGGCAAACGCCACAAAAATCTGACGGCATTGTCAACGGTTTCATCACAAACTCGTTTAGAGCTCACCAGCCTGGGTTAAAGCACTTTTATGGATTTTCATTTGCTAAGTGCCGTTGATAATGAATTAATCTTACCTTGCATAATTTCCTGTTATAGCGGCGCGACGACATTCACATGGACAGAATCCGTCGTCGCATAGATTTTGCGTCATGAACCCGGTTACACGTGAATTTCGCAAAGCGACGTGATTGGTCAAATGCTTCGTTGACTTGTAAGCAACCATATACTGTACGTATATTATTACGTATCTTCTTTCTTTCTTTTTTTTTTTATTATAATTTTTTTTTTTAATTTGAAAGGCAAAAACATTTTTCCCTCCAAAAGATTGATCAAACGTACTACATTTTAGGCAAAACATAAAATACTGTAGTATATAATAATTCAAAATAATATAAAAATATAATATAAACCATTGATCATAAAGATTGAAACGTAAAGTGTAAATGTGAGATGAAACAAATCTATTTAAAATGACTGCCATTTTATACTGAACACGGAACATAACTTAACGTAGTAAAAATAAAAATAGTTGTACTGTATATCTTATTTATGACAACAAAGACTGGATATATTCAGCGTGAAAACACTACACAAATCACTGTCATATTTAAATATACGACAAACGCTTATATAGTTAGTTACTCAACCTAAAATTTGGTCGTCAGTGAATTTCTGAAGCACAACGAGTAACCACGAGGTGGCGCTATCGGCCAAATTCCATCTACGTGGTCTCCCGTCTTAGTTTGATCCTTCTCTGTCTTGAAATGTATTTCGAGTTATTTATACTTTTTACACCGATTTGTTCTTGTATGATGAGAATCAACACGCCTTTTATTTTCAGGAAAAAAAATAAATGCCCCAAAAAATCAGTCATGATTGGAATCGTACAACTCTCAGTGATTGGTGAGCTATAAAGTTGCCTCTTTTGTCTGCTAAACAATGCAACTGATTGGAATGATCAAATGTTTCATTATTCGCTTCAGTGGTGGTATTCCCAGCAATAATAACGACATGAAATACGTTCTGGGTTATTACAGTGTGCCGCAACTGACAATCTTACGAACGTAATATCCAACAGATTTCTGAACACAAAATTACGATTTGTTCAATCAACGATACATCAAAAGGTAAATGGTTTTTGTAGGCAGTCGCGCAGCAATTTGTCTGGTATGAAGAATACCAGGATAAATTTGAAAATAATGTTGTAATAAAAACATGAAATTTAAGCAGATGGGGGATGGATGGATGAATGGATGGGTCACCTGTTTGTCTCAAGGAAAGATGGATGAATGGATGGATGGATAGATGGATGAATGGATGGATGGATCACTGAGGTCCAGATTTCAGGCGGCATCGCTCTGATTTGGATATCTGGCCTATAACTGAAACGCTTTGCCCTTTAGCTAACAGGGTGTACGTTAAGATGTTCTGTCTCTGTTAGATGAATAAAAGAGCGGCACATTTCCTCACCAAACATCAGTTGGAAAATGGAAAGTGGTTCAATCTTGCACGAGGCTGTTACTTTTTTTGTTTTATTGAATATGACATGAAGAAAAGGGCAAGTGAAACATTTCTCAGTAATGACACGGCTCGACTGAAGGTGAATGGAGAGAATAAACTTTTAAAGCCGGTTTAGTGTGGGGCAAATCCATTAACTACCAATTCCAGCAACTTCAGAAAAGGAAAGAAAAAAGATGAGACACAGAGAGAAGAAAAGAAAGTTACAGCCACTGATTGAACCTTTACGTGATTTCCGCTCCCTTCCATCATCTCTGTGCGGCTCATTAAAGCTGTGATTTGCATTAATGCAAAGAGGCTTTTTTTATAGGCCCACACATCAGAACTTTAGCTTCACAGGCTGAGGCAGGTAGGATTTGCATATGTGAAAGATTATTTAAGAGATATGTTTCTTTCCTCTTCGAGACTTTCTCGATTGGCTCGACGGTAGACTTTTATTGACCTTTCAAAGCCGAGATAGTTCAATCCATTCCTCTTGTAAAATTAAGGCCCGCTTGAAAGTCTCTTAAACACAGGAGAGAGGCGGGTTAAGTGAAGTTAAGTATCCGTCAATCACTCTCATTATAGTTTAACAGTGATGAGCCTAAGTCTCTGGCCTCATCCTAGGGTCTTATTTAAGAAGTCTCTCAGTACAGACAACCTCGTTTGATTTTCGGAGACAGTCTGACATCCTGATTTAATGGAGCTGGTAAATGCTTCAGTGAACACTGTCAATGAAATACCGAATCACTTTAAAAGCCTCCCTGTGTATCTTGTGCCTTAAATTAATCAGTTCTCAGAATAATGAAATAAATGGCGTATAAAGTGATATATGCGAGGAACATGGGTACTTTGGTGTTCCTGTCAGGGATGCTGAGGCTTTTAAAAGATTAACAGAGGAGAAATACGCTGTATTGTTCGTTAAAAAAACATTTGATGTTAATATATCACTTGCTGCATGTTTAAAAAACAGTTTTAATGGTATTTGCAATGTAAATGTAATTTATTTGAATATAGGTTGCAGAACGGTGTAAGTAAAATCCATCACTTATTACTGGCTTTTTTTTCAGTTGTTTTTTCAAATTTCACTTACTCGTTTTTTTTTTTTTGTTTGTTTGTTTCTTATTGTATGTTTCATTTTCACGTTTTTCTTTTTGCTATGATTTTTTACAAAATGTATGCTGAAAACAAAGATATTGTTTATGTTCAGCACAATATTTGAATGTAAATGCAATGTATTTTAATAGTGGATGCAGTGAAAAAAATTATATAAAATATTACTCATTAACATAAAATTTTATTAATAAAAATTATGCCATTGAATCATTTCTTATATAAATCTGGGATTCAGGGTACAGTAAATAAAACATGTTGTATTTACCATTAAAAGTATGATGTTATTAAGTCACTTAATTCATTAAAAACTTATTTAATAGAATTAATTGTGTAAATAAAGATATTTTACACTTTTAACACCTCATTTAATGTTTATCGATAATATGAAAATGACAAAAATTTAAATATGAAATATGAAAAAACATATACGGTAAATTAACTTTATTTTTAGTTTTTTATTGTTATTCATATATTGCATATGTTGGGCATTACATCATGTTTAATGTTAATTTTCATCTAGCTTAACTAAGTTTAATTTTCTTACATTAATATTTTTTGTATAATTTTTGTTCAAATTTAAATTTTCCCTCTGTCCCTTTTTACTATTATTTCACTTTTTACTTGTGTTTCCCGTTTTCCCTAACCCTAACTCTTCCCCTTTTTTTTTCTTTTTTAACTGTAAAGTAATACTTTAAATGCATTTATTTTCTAATATATTTAGGGCCACATGTAATGTTTTTAAATGTTCTTGTACTTGTTCTGCTTGACTTTGTATTTTTACTTGTGTTTTAGTATTTCAGTTATACCGTATTATGTGATGTAATAAGACTATTTTCAAACATTTTTTTAATCTATTTTCATTACAAATGTGATATTACTTTATCCCTATTATATCATTTCTCACATGTTTTATCTATTTTCTTATGAAGCCATTTTCTCGGATACGTATATAGCACTATATTTATAGTTTGTATTAGGTAAATATATTATTGAATAAAGGAAGCAGGATGCTGTAAATAGCCGCGTGGTATTAGCTGGCATTACTTTGGATCTTACATTGTCCGTTCGGGTATGGTGAGGAAACATACTTTCACACCCCCAGATTGCTTTTCCTTGGGCAAAGAAAAGCATGTATGCATCTCCACTGGAGCGAATCAGACTTCGTCCTTTTCAACGTCTTTCCCTCCTCTTTTTTTCATCAGCTCTGCCTTTTGTATTTGTGCATCACCACCTCTCTTACTGTAACGCAGCCACTTCGGCCTTTCTCTGCAAGTTCCATTACAGCGTGATGAGAAGCACGTCTGGAAAGTGTCTGGCCTTTGGCTTCAAAGTTTGTCGGATATATTCGTCTTTCACTTTTGCTTCACCGCAGCTTTGTTTTCTGCTCTCTCACTGGGTTGTCCTTTGACCTGCATGCAGGAAGCCGCAGACAGACCAATGTCACGGATGAATTCTGATCACCCCATTGCAATAGAAAACATGTGAGTTTAGAGGCATGTTTGCACCCTAGGTCTAGGTCTGGTCTGGATTAAACCAAAAGCAAACACAGCTGACTACGGAGATCATTTTCAACATCCGTCCATGCATCCAAATTCTACATCACTTTTCAGTTACTGGGTCTTGCGGAGATGGAACCAATCACAGGAACTCTGGGGCTAAGGCACACACATTCACACTCTCACTCACTTCTTGCTGGTTCTCTGGTTTCTCCCACAGTCCAAAAGAGAAAGTTTGGGTGAATTTGTGACTAAATGTGAGCGAGTTTATGAACGTTTGTTCCGAACATCCCCCCCTGCAATAAGTGATCCTCCAGTCCAGGCCGCGTCAGGAGACAATAAGATTGGCTCCAGCTTTATGCAACCCAGGAAGGGAATAGTAAGCATATACGAAAAAAAAAGCTGATGTTTTATTGAATTGTCAGCTGTTTTATTTAGTTTTTTTAGACTAGAAGCAAGTATTGCCAACTTTAAGACAACAGTGACCTGACTGCTATCTCTTCCCTCCACATAAGCAAGAAAAGCTTCAGAAATCTAGTTAATCTGTTTTTATGGATATTTTAGCTGCTGCTGGATAAAAGCGGATTAAACTTCGGAGGTGTGTGATCACTGACAGCGACACGCGTGCACACAGACCCCTGCACGACAACGTCACACACATCCACTTTCAAACAGCATAAGCCTTTAAAGACCTGACCTTCATCTCCACTTCTGCAAAACGTGAAGGAAATAAGTGAGCGAAATAAGTCTGAGAGACAGAGATACCTGGGAGACTGTGAAACACATGACCTCTACATTTAAGACTTGCCCAGCATGTGGTTGTCGTGTTAGATTTGTTTCTTTTTAACACTCTCAGATGTTTTTTTTTTTTTTTACATTTATTTTTCACAGAATTTGTGTGAAAGTCGGCTTTCAGTCCAGGCCTTCAGGGGACCATAAGCAGAAGTTTGTTTGAAGGCCCCTTAGTGCAAGCAATATGTCAAATTCATTGTCAGTCCTTTTTTATTTGCAAATTACAATAATAATTATAATACTAATAATAATTATTATTCTTATTCAGAACATTTTGCGAGTGTTCATTTTTAATGCGCTCATTTCGCGCTTACGCAGGTCCAGCCATTTAAAAGGTGTCGCCAGTTGATGATGTCACAGAATATTCACTCCTTAGAAATCACAGTCGGAAATATCCTCCAACTGGAACGACAACGAAATCAAAGCGCTTTTAATGATTCAGGCGGATAAAGACATTTGTCACCACATTAAAGGAACAGTTAGTGACACCGTCACATATGAAACAATTACCACCGTTATGTTTACAAAGGTGCAGATGTTTAAAGCGTGTCGCCAGTTGATGATGTCACCAAAATACCAGGATTTTGAAAAGACTGTGTTACTGGTCCTTTTCCGGTAAAATGCAGGAATGACAGTGCTTGTGTGAAGAGTCTTTACCAGTAAAGTCATTCCGGTATTTTTCCTGCATTTTTACAGCATTGCTGTGTGAAAGGGAATTGAGAACTCTTATTTAACTGATACGGAGTAGATTAAGATGGGCAGGGAAAACAGACAGTTAGTTAAGGTATGTTCTGTTAGGTTGCATGGTCTGAAATGGTTCAGACAACAAAGGGTGCTTTTGATCAGTTGGTGACACTTTAAGTTTAAAGGAACCTAACATAAACTAAACAGACAGACATCATGACAAAAGGAACTGCAGCAGAGAAGAAAAACCCTTTAAAGGCTTCCATGGATTGACCTCGAGACTCTTAACCATTGTCTGTCAGGTAAGTAGATAAGTAACATCAGATCAGTGGCAGATTTTATATCAAAATAAAACGAATCAGAAGAGCAAATATGGGCAATGGGATATACTCTGATAACCTTCTATGCGAGAAAGGAACGAGATAAGTGTCAGGGACGAGTTTGGGTTAGACGTGTCTTTCCACTGAGAAAATAGGATGTATAAAATAGATAAGCCCTGCTTTTTAAAAGGAAAAGAGAGATGCCTATATGGAGTATGAATGAAGGCAATAAATGTTGAGGAATATAAAGAAAAGTGTGAAATTATCTATTCATCCATACTCTGAAGGCGGGACACACCGTGGCCATTCACAGGCCGGGACACATTCTCACTCACACTATTTCAGACAATTTTCAAGACTCACTTCACCTTCATGTTTTTGGACTGTGGACCCGGAGGAAACCCACGCGAGCACAAACTTTAACAAATGCCCCTTGAATTTCACAATACTATGGCCAAGCTGTCCTAAACTGATGGCATGTAAAAATTAAAAAGTCAATCATATAGAGAATGTTTTTTAATTTCATATTTAGACTCTCAGCAAAAATAAAACTGCAGGCTGGGGAATCAACTGGCCAACACACCCACACACGCAGAGACATCCATACCGCTCTTCCTAGAGAAAAGACAAACTGTCAAGGGAAAGGACAGTGCCAGTCTGAAGCCTGTTTTCTCTGCTTATTAAAGACAGTCAATATATATCATTTCCCCGTGTAAATGGCTCCAGGAACTGGCTTGAGAGTTTGGACCATCTGCCTATTAGAACAATCTTGTGAACTCAAAGCCTAGTCAGAACTAAAGAAAACTATGCAGATATTGCTTTAATTAAAGCACCGCATTGCCATTTAATCTCACAAGTGTGGAGGTTGATTTAAAAAAAAAAAAATAATAATAATAATGATAATATATATAGAATTTTTTAAAATAATGAAAATAAATAAATAATAAAGACATGGAGATTTGGACAGTGTGTGTGTGTGTGTGTGTGTGTGCATGCTTGCGTGTGTGTGTGTGGTCCTGTATTTAGCAAAAAATGTGGCCACATTTTAACCAGCATGCTAGTTTTTAACACAAAGTTGTATACTTGTGGGGTCATTGTCTAGTGCCCCCCAACTTTGAAGATTTTTTTAAGGCAAGATGCTAAGGTCGAGATGAAATTGAGAGATTATAACTGGCAGAGATTATAACTGTGTTTTTGTTAAGGTTAGAGTAAAGGGGTTTATTGAACCACAGGTGTGATAGAGACCCAATGAGCAGGGTCAGGTGCAGCTGATGATTCCTGAATTGATGATGATAATGATGAGCAGTTGGGATTCTAACAGTTACAATGCCTGCATTTTGCCCCTGGTTGTACTCAACTAAAACTTTTATTTTGAAATACAAATGCTCCTTCTGAGTCAAAGTTCACTGGATCCAGGCCTAACATCCACATGGTAAGTGTGCATTCACCTATAAAAAGGTCTTTTCATCTTAAAGTTCTTGTTTATGCTCTTTATCACAGTGGTTTAAACGAAAGCATTAATGAATAATTGTGTGAGCTAGAAAGTGTGTATTTAAAAAACCCCTAAAGATGGGGTCTTCCGATCTCTGAGCTGAGGCATGAATAAACCCTCTCTCCTGATGCTCAGCAGACTAACAGATGTGAGAGTCCACTGCTGGGGTTTGACTTTCAACCTCAATAACGGGCGCTTGGATATCATGAGCTGTGTTGTGTGTGCAGAGATGGAAAGCGTTTGGCTTTTAACTGGCGAGGCAGTGTGTGTGATCTCAGCAGCTCTTTATCCAGACCCCTGGGTTGTTATGGATGAAGTGATTTGGAGCAGCTGGAGGTCAGTACACAAACCCAACAGTTTTTGTTGTATACATCCATCTTCTTCTTTTTCCTTCTTTCAGATCAGTTTTAATTCTTGTGCTTTTGGACACACCAAGTTGACCATTCCAGTGTTATGTTAATGTCTCCTCACTGGTGACCAGTAAATATTGCTCTGTATGCAATTTAAAATTCTCCCAATTATAATTCGGAATTCCTTTCTAAAGAAGTTGTGCTGCAAACTTTGGGCTTTTTTTTGATGCTCTCAGCTCATGTTTGTTTGGGGAAACCAAAGTTTAATATTGACTTATTTATTGTGAAGAAGCAGCATTTTACAAAATTTTTACATTTCACAATTCATCAGGTTTAAGGAAATTTGACCTCAATTTGTTGATTTAAATTATTTAATTCCTGATTTTGCGATAACAAACAATTTTCTCAAGATGACAAAAATGCAAAAAAAAATATTGTTTATTTATATTTTAACACATTATATGATGTTTGGTTTTAGTGTGTTTATCCCTCATGGCCCCCTTTTTAACATATGACATAGTTAGTTACAAAAAAAAAAAAAACGTTTTGATTTTCACAAGACAAGCATTATTTTTCATAAAAAAAAAAAGAGAGAATCATACACAGAATTATAGGTCTTAGCTTCACAGAGAGTTGTTTTGACACTAACATTTTATTTAAAAAAGTCACATTATATTAGATTTTACACAGGAAATCTCCAATAAATGCAAAGAAAGCAGATCCGGACTATTTCAGAAGTCCGATTAGAGAGATAATGGCTAGAAGCTGCTCCATGTCTCCAATGAACAACTGTCACACAATGGCGCTGGCTCGAATATATAATAGATGAGTGATTAATAATGTAACAAGAGTTTTGTTTCGGAACGAAAAGGCGGAAAAAGCCTCTGTATAAAATGAAGATACGGTAATGAGGGTTAGGTGTCGTGTTGCCGTGGTAACTGGGTTTGCTGGAGATAAAATCTCTTTGATGTTATCTGGTGCGCGTTCACGCGGGACTGGCTGACTGTGGTTTTTGACCCCAAAGTCTGGATATGGAATTATTAAAAAAACTGATTTCTTTTTTTTCTAAAAAAAAATGTGGAATCATAGAATGTAATCTAAAAGTGAAAGGAAAAATCCAAAGAAAAAGTGTTTATCTGCTCCGAGTTCGTGGCTGATCGGATGGGTTAAATGCAGAGAAAAAATTTCCCCACTGAGGGACTAATAAAGGTTCAATTATTATTATATTATTATTATTATTATTGGTACCTGTTCAATGTATGTACGTACACTCCATATTTTTGACTATGAACTCTGTTTCCCATAATCCTCATGTTCTCCTTCGTCATGATAATGTTCTCCCCTTTCTCTAGTTTTGTCTACATTTGGAAGACTGGTTTAAATGCTTTCGGTGTCGCTCATGGTTGAAATGTAAAGTTTGTTTGATTGAATCCAAGTCAGGATAAAATAGAAGTATCAAGCAATAATAAAAATATATGTGACTTGCCTGTAATTTTTTTACTTAACTTTAATTAATTAATTAAAAGTACATTTATTCTTCAGAATCATTTTAATTATATATTTTTTTTCTGTGCACACTGTCATGTGGCTCATAAAAATCGGATTCAACTGCTCCTCAGTTACATATAATATTTTAACAACAAAAAAATAGACAAAACTTCACATAGCTCTTTTTCTCCCTCGTCTCGCTCTCTCTTGTGCCACTATAAATTGTGCGTGTGTATAAAAGTTTTTAAAAGTAGACACACTTGTAAAATTAGCATGGCCACAGTTAGCAGACTTGTGTAGAACACCTTATGTACTTGTGTAATACAATAGCTTGTGAGCTTATGTTTTTGGAGGTTTTAAGGCCAGGATGAAAAAAGAAGGCCCGAGCGAAGTGAAATCCACTAGTTAATGTGCTCCACTTTCCGATACAATGTTTTCTGTAGAGTTTCCAAATGTACTATACGTATTTCTAAGATTCTCTAGCTGTTCACAAGTCTCTGCAGTGTTCTGCTCGTGTGCCAATGTCTTGAAAGTCTACCACACACCTGCTCAGAACTGCAGAAGACATTCTGGTTCAGTTACATTTTCAATATTTCTTTTTCTGAACTATTCAAATTTTCAGATCAGACCTTGTCATCATCGAGCCCCGGAGCCCTTAGGTTGACATTGGCAGGCCCTCTAAAGATAAATGGAATTTACAAAAGAAACATGATTATTTATTTTCCATTCTTTGTTTTGGCCCTTTACTATGTTTTTTTTTTTTCTCACGTGGACACAAAACAATTAAATCCCATCTCTGTGTCAAACAATGCCGTACCGTATTATAGAGCAGGGGCATCAAACTCAATTTTACGGTGGCCAAAAATTACTTAAAATTAGTGGCTAGATGGGATAAATACACTACAACTGACCGTTATTTCAACATAAATATGGATAAAAACATATAGGAATACTGTTCCAGAATAAATAAACTTCAACTTCAGAAAACATTAAGTATTTAATGCTTCATAAAATATAAATCCTGCCACAAATATTCAAGGCAGAAACATGGACATTTTGAAAAATATTCCTAAAAATAAAATTGTGTTTTAAGTAATTTACAAAATTACGATAACTTTACTGGAGCTGAAGCACTGGGATCTGTAGTCTGTATTATTAGTGCTTTATACCGCCGGCACATTTAAAGCAAAAGTAACAGGTTCTTATTAAATAAAATAACTTTCTGTTATATGTGGTCCTGAGCCTGGGTTTGAATTTTATAGAGTAATAATAATTTAAGAAATGCTCCATAAACTCATTACAATGAACAAATATCAAACAGATTTTGACAAGAAACATTTTTTTTTGCATCTAAAGCTTTTTGACGCCAAATGACACTGTGATCTTCAGCTTCACTTTGGTCCATTTCTCTGCCTTAACAAACTGCTTCCAGGATTATATTATATACACTGCTCTCGCATCATCACTGATTGTCAGAGCAAAATAACATCTTTCAGCATACAGGCAATATTTCTACTCGCAGTGGGTCCATTGAGAGCCTGAGAGAAAAGAAATTGCCAGGTAGAATTCTGAAAAGCCATCACGGGGAAAAGAGACAGGTCTGCACGGCATCCAGAATAGACTGGTATTTTTGAGACAGAGTTCCAGGGATCCATGTATGTGATGCACTTATACTGACACGCGAGGGATGTTGTTTTTAAAGCATCTCTGAAATGGCGCCAACTTCATTCTGCAAGTGGACAAAGTAGACACATACACTCCAGGTTTTTAGTGCTCCAGCACCTTAGTCTCAATCTAAATAACCTTTCATAATTATCCTCATCGTCGCTGCTATTGATGTGTTTGTGTAACGCCAACGAAAGCAGACCTCCATCTCAGTACAATAATGCCATCAAGTGAAAAACTAAATCTTATGTATAAATGTCAAATGACTCTGCACCACCTGTTGTCCGACTTGGTGAAATATTTCTACAAACTATTTTGTTACCAAGACTTTATCAGTTTTGTGATGAGGGTCGCTGGGTTTAACAAAATGTAGCATTTTTGTTTTATAAAATAATTGATTATTGTTGTTGTCAAGATTTCATTATTAATGTGAAACTTTAGATCTAGTTTCCGTTGGACACAAAACTACAAATTTGTTTTGAATCTGCAACAAATTATAAAAACAAGCATGAAGAAAGTAAAATACAAAGAAATTACATAGAAATACAAACAAAAATTGAAAATTGTTTTGTCTTGAAAATTGATTTGGCGCTCTCTACAGTCCAATTGTGATGACCGTGTGCAAGTCTCCCGAGCCGGCGCGCGTGCTGGTGCCGCTGGCGCGTGCACGCACTCTCTCTCCGCGGCGCGCGGGAGCGCGCCTAAAGTGAATTCACCTGCCGCCAATCACGAGGACTATATAAGGACTTGCAAGCCGTTAGATCGGGGTGAAGCTTTGCCTACGCCTGCCGTTGCCACGTTCCTTGCCTTTGTCTTCTGTGTTTTCTAGTTACTTCTGTGTTTATTGACCTCCTGCCTGTGACCTCGTTGTGATCTTGCTTCTGCCTGCCCTCGACCCTGTGCCTGTCTTATGACCCTGATTTTGCCGAACGGACTTCATCATTAAACATCTAAACTGCATACGAGACTCGACCTGCTTTCTAGCAACCACCATTCATGACACCAATTGGTTCAAAATGTGTTAGCAGTATTCGATTGGGAAAACAAACATGTGCATCAAGTTTCAATTTTGGCAGAATTTAATCACTTCCTCTTTTAAATCATTAAATCAGTTGTATCAATATAATCAAAAAATATTCCTAATTTTAAATTCAGTTTTCATGACAAAAAAGAAACCATTAATTTACAATGAGCATCTACTGATTGCTAATTAATCTTTAGTAAAATAAATTGTACTTTTATCAAAGTATTTTAATATTTTATATTAATATTAATTTTAATAATTAAATATAATTAATTATAACAATGTACTTATTGCAGTTAAATCTAATTTGTTATTTTTCTCAAGCAATAATTCACATGCAACCCAGATCTGCTTTTTTTAAAGCACTTTAATCATGAGAAGTAAAATAAATGTTGTAATACATTTCAGCATGTTTTATTTTTATTTTTTTTCAAAGATCATGACACATATCAGATTATGTATTTACAATACAGAAAATTGTTTTTATATTCAAAGTGCTAGTTTTTTGCGCTCAAACCAGTTGGATAATTACTTCAATTGAAATGTCACAAACAATTCTGTTACTCTTTAAGTCGGAGGAATAAACTCTCACTTCTTCATAAAGCAGCATATAGAAAAGGCCTTCCTTTAGGGAAGGTGATTGACAGGTCCTTTATACTTTAGAAGAGAAAGAACGGTGAGACAGGAAAGCCCAGACCCTGAAACGGATCAAGGAGGAAGTTGCTGCTCACTTTTAGATCGATAATTTCTAAAGGAAGAAGCCCGCTGGGAGAGTCTTTAGAGGAAAAAGCTCAAAGGAGCAGGTAATAAAAAAGACAAGTTCTTTACACAACACAGAAAAGCCTTCTTTAATATCTGCGCGCGTCCAAAACATCCACCATTGTTGGCCTTGTAGATTGTAGATTTTTAAAGGAGCTAAATGATTTCTAACTCAAAACATGAATGATACATATTGGTCCTGTTGAGAAGCCTCATATGTGGCTGAAGTAAAAATGCATGACCGTCCCTTATATAATATAGCTGAAGTGCACAGGGGTTTAGCATTGCATTTGTAGGTTATATGGAATGACGTGAGATTGAAATCACCAGTGCGAGTCAAAGGATGAGCTGGAAAGAATTTCCCACGCTTGGATTGCGGCAGTTTGAAAGTGCAACCAGTATAAAGTCGAGTTTACTGGTGCTATTTTATTCATACAGTACTTAGGGGAGGTAAAGATTTTTACATTTTAAACGTAGGATACGCAGTTATTTTAAACGCATTGTAATAATTTTTATGTAAGATTTTTTCCAATGCGTTACGCTCTGTGATTGGTTGGCCAATTGGTGAGTTCATTCTGGCCCAAAAATGGCGATTTTGCCCAAAAGCGATTTTGAATACAGATAGATGGATGGAGAATTCAAAGTATAATATACAGATAAATTGCTATCCTTAAGGTCGGAATTTTCTGATCAGTAAAGAAATTGACCAAAGTTAAAAAATAGAAAAAAAAATTTCAAAAATTGAATGAATGAAAAATTTTAAAATGACTCTACATAATGGGTTTTGTACTTTAGGGCCTCAATAGACTAATGAACTAAGTAAAGGTGGAACATGAAACATTCATAATTTTGAATTTATTGTCGAGGTTAATCCTCAAACGAAAAACGTTTTTGATATAAAACAAACAAAAAAAAATCTTTGACGTTTTTAATTTGAACATGAATGTGAAGAGTCAGTTGGTCTGGACAAGGCTTCAAGGCATCAGACACTGGTTTGCCTTTGTGTCTGTGAAGTTTGCTGAAGTCTTGCTCTCTCTTTCCCAGCCTTGACGGATGAGGGTGACCTTGTGGTCAACGCATGGGGTTATCAGTACCAGCTTCAAAATCAGAACCACACAGGGGACCACCAGAGACAGCATATATGCCGGTGGTATGCACCATCTATACAAGGAAGGCTTGAGAAACTTGTTCCACCCATACAAGAACGCGTGAAGCGTACAGAGCAGCAGTGTGATGTGGCCCAGTTTTGACTGTATAGAGAAACAAATAGACTTTATTAACAGCCTCAAACATACCTACTCCTGAATTTTTATATGCTATATTTTGTAGGTTCAGCTAAAGGTAAATTTGACTTTGAAAATGTCATACCTGGACAAAGCGGAACTCCCTCCAGTTCAAGGCATTGCTCACAGAAGGAAGGGACGTGATTCCCAACAGGACAAACAGCCCAAATCCAAGAATTCCCATAGAGTAGTAGGAGTCTTTACGCCAAGCCTCAGTGTTGTCAAACTCATAGGTTTTGTTATCTCTCACCTGCAAGACAGCGGCACTTCAAATACAGAAATATAGCCCTTACATCTTTGAGTGTTTACAATCCAACCAGATGACGAACGAGAGAAGGACAGGTTCGAGAGCGCGAGAGACACGGACAAGACAGTTCATGTCTTTGTGATGCACAGTGATGCATGGCTTTTTGGCAAGCGGTCGAGAAAGAAATCAAGATATACAGATAGATAGAAGGAAAGAGAGTGAGAGAGAGAAGCAAGAAAATAAGAGGAAGAGAGCAAATAACAAGAAAGCAAGAGTGATGGAGAGATGCTAAGAGAGAATGAGAGCAAGAGAGCAAGAGTGAGAGAGTGTTAGAGAGACAGAGCGTGATAGATAAGCGGGGGCGAAAGAGGATAGAAGAGAAAGCGAGCAAGAGAGCAAAAGAGAAAAATAGATGATAAAATGAAAGAGAGTTAGAGGGAGAGAGAAAGGATGGATGATACAGAGGGAGAGAGAAGGGATAAAGAAAATGATGAATGAGAGAGAGACAGAGAGAATAAGAAAGAAAGAGAGAGAGAGAGAGAGAGAGAGAGAGAGAGCACAGGAAAGTAAAAGAATGAGAGGAGATGAAAAGTACATAGAGAGAGAGGGAGAAATAAGGGAAGAAAAAGGGGGTGGAAGAGAGAGCAAGAGTACGGAAAAAAAATACGGAAAAAAGATGAAAGTGACAGAGTTAGAGAGACCAAGAGAGATGTAGAGACGGTAAAAATTAAAATAAAAGACAATTTCATGAAAATGAACTTTGCTGTGCAGTGTTGTTTAAAGATAATCCACTCACCAATGCTATGACGTTGACGTTCAACTTGTAGCGCACATTGTATCTGATTGGAATGACAAGCGTGTACAGAACATGCAGAAAAGCGAACGCTAGAGCTACGAGTCCCAGCTGCTTCCTACAAAGCATCCAGCGATCCAACCAAGCAGGAAACCGGCGATACTTGGTGCCATTATAGAGCTGAAGGAATCCAGCCAATGCACCGGGGAGGTAACAAAGCGATAGCATCACCAAAGCCACGATGGGAAATGTCTTATTGGCCAGAGAGATCATAATGCGAAAGGAGATGTCTTTGCCACTGGTGGCGCGCTCATAGATGACGTCTCTTGTGAGCACGTAGAAGAAGATGAATGCAGTCAGACCCGTGGCTATGCGGAGAGGAAGTCTCCAGAGAGGAAAGAGTTGCAAGGGCAGGTCTTCCAGCTCGCCAGCTGCTCTGAGGAAACCTCGATCCAGGATGCAGAAACCGAGATTCTGAGCAATGTCCCGCACTAGCTGTTTAGCATCAGCCTGGTCTCCGCAGAGAAGGACCTAAAGAAGTGAAAAAGGAGAGAGGGAAGAGAAACACTTGAATGGCGGGAATTGTGATGCAGTAATGCAATAGATAGATAGATATATAGACAGACAGATGGATGGATGGATGGATAGATAGAAAGTAGAGTAAGAGAGAGGTACATAAAGAGAAAATAGGACTTTAAAAGTAGAGAGAGCTAAAGATGACGATGAAAGATAGAGTGAAAGCACATGAGGAAAATCAGTAGGATGAAGAGAAAGAAAGGAAACTAGAGGAAGGTAACTAGTAGGAAAAAGGGAGGAAGAGTGAGTAGTGACATAGAAAGTAGAATGACATAGATTCACATTATTCACAGTGAGTAGAATGACATAGAAAGTGAGGAGAGAAAGAGGGATAGAAAGAAAGTGAGTTGTGCAGTCTTTCTTGCTTGTGGAGGGAATTATCTGCTGAGTCCAATGATTCAGATAGAAAAATATAGTTTCAATAGTTTGATGTTTAGGGTGGTGGGTTGTGTGTGTGTGTGTGTGTGTGTGTGTGTGTGTGTAAGTCAACGGTGTGTCCCCACTATGATATATATTCAAGTGTGTGTGTGTGTGTGTGTGTGTGTGTGTGTGTGTGAGAGTAACAAGCTTAATACTTATAGTCTTGCCTTGTCAAGTTTGTTTTTCCGTACCGTTGGAATACAAAGAGAAAAGTTCATGGATTTACTGTGGTTGTGCGTTCAAGGCTATGTTGTATTAAATATGAAGCAATTCACTGTACAATACGTCTTTGTTGTTCTTGCCCAGTGTTGTTTAAATGATTAACCATGTTTTAAGACTCAGAATGATGCATGGAAATGTGCCTCTTCTCTGACTTAATTAGTCTCTTTCAGGACTTTAACACAATTCCAGAAAATGTGAAGTTTTTGGACCAGGGAGCATGGAGATTTAGATTTTTGGACCGTTGTGTTCTCTTTAAAGCATTACAAACTCTTGCCGTTATTTATTCATGCTTGCTTGCTGCTGATTTGTGGTGTTTTATTCACCTGTCTGCTGGCGTCCAGGGCTCCAGACTGCAGGGCCCAGGCTGAGATGGTGTTGAAGCCTTTGACCACAGTCGCTTTTGGAGCAAGTCTGCTTAAATGCTCTGCATTGGATTCTGGGTACATGCCCTTTCTGGGATTATTGCTAATATCCACCAACACTTTCCCCTCGAGATCAGAAGCAAGGGAGCTTATAAATCCATAATTCTGCCTGTGCACGGCCACAAAGACCACCCGAGCTGCCCGGGCGGCTTCTGCGTGAGCCATGACCTTTGAACCTTTAGGGAGAAATCCAGAGTTTTGTGGTTCTCTGGATCCGTATACGACATCATATCCTGACTGGATCAGAAGAAATCCCAGCGAGCGTCCGAAATCCCCGGTGCCAAAAATGCATACTGTGTCCTGACAGCTTTTCTCTGAAGGCCGTTCTGTCATTGCAACTTGGTCTGACTCCATTTCTGAGAGAATAAAAGTTAAAATGCAAAGAATAAATATGAATTCTATGAAATATGAATTACTCACACGTAAGGTGTTTGACCTTCCCAAAAGACACATGATTCAAATGTTTTAACTAGTTAATCGCACTTCCCTGACCTAATTAATCACGATTAATGGCGATTAATTGACTAAAGCTTGAAATAATGGATACTAAGGTGTAATATGTAAATGAATGTAAACTCAACACTAAATATACACCAGTTTAAATACTGCAATATCATTTAGTATAATTTTTGTTCAATTTGCAATATATTTTATTTTGTTTTTTAACCCTCCGAGGTCCAGTCACTCTTTATTCAAAATAAAACACACAAAAAATGTCAATTTTGGACTTACATATAAGTGTTATACATCAATTGAAAGTTTGAAGTGCCCATTTCTTAGGTGACACTCAAAAAAGCATGTTTTCATGTTCACAATAAAAACAGGACATTGTGCTTTTTGTAAAAATAAATAAATAAATAATAATAATAATAAAACTAAAACTTGAAGCACGTTTTGCCTTCTTTTTGCCAGCTGATAACAAAATAACTTAATAAATACTTATCACTCTAACATGAAACATGTCTTAGAATGTGCATAAAGAAATTACATAAAGCTTAGTCTGTTTTGACTGTATTGTCTTTATCTAATCCCTATGAATCTACAGTGGCGGCTTGTTGAACAGAGATTTGGCAAACAAGTTACGTATTTGTAGTTGAAACGTCGTCTCAACGTCCATTCAAGAACATTCAAAACAGCCGGAGATCGATGAGACAAGCAAGTGTCTGTCATTAAACACTTTGACCTGCGGCTATTTAGGCGCAAAGTCATCACTCTGAGCTTCTGATCATAATAAGCCACACGATTCATTGCATTTTCACCAAACCGAAAGTGAAAAAAACTGCAAATGTGATTAATGGCGTTGAAAAAATAACTCAATTAAGCACTTAAAATGAATCATGCGTGCGCTAACTAGTTAACTTTGACAGCCATATATATATATATATGACATATATATATATATATGTTGTTTGATCAACAAGTAAAATATTTTGTTCTATAACTTGCATAGTTTCTTGCAAAGATGTAGAACGCAACTTTCACAGCCTACACAATACCCGATCAAATACCCAGAACCGGTTCAGATCATTTGCTTTATCGTCTGCCAATCATAGCTGGTTCCATGGCATTATGAACTGGAAATATAAGTGCACACAAATACGTTGCTGGTTGTTGTCATATTCTATTTTGCGAGCCTCTTCTGCTTCTTCAGCAATGGGAAACTTCACTTCATAAAAAGGCTCATTTTATAAAAGTGTTTTTTGATTATTATGTAACAACAAAAAAGTATTATGTATATAAACATTTTTGATTAGCGAGTAAGTAAAATGGATTCAATAATTTGAGTCATGATGCCAATTGTTAACGCAGACAGCGTCTTGACAAAGTCGAAGTTGTCCCATTCTTTCTCTAAATATATTTTGTCTCTATAGTGTTTTTAGCACTTAGCTTTTGTACAAAAAGCAGGTTTAATATTTGGCAAAAATGACAAACATACACATGCAAAACTGTAAATACCAATAGCCTATAAAATGTATAAAAAATATTTTTAGAATGAGCTGTTTTTTTTTTTGTTAAATGCACATAGAAATCAATATTTACCATCACTGAGCTTATTTTCCGAACCTCTTGAAATGAATTCCACAGATTCCATCCTGGAGAGTTAAATCCTGTTTGTATAAATGAAGAACGAGCCGGAGTTTTATTTTTCATTAGCGTTTTTCATTGCTCTGTTGCAGTCTTTAGTCGTGTAATTTGATCTTTAAGGCTTTTAATACTTCCAATCATTTCTTTGTGAGGCACGTTCTACGTGTTTGAATCTACGTGTTTGAATCTGTGCACAAATCGACAGCCGTTTTTTTATAATCTGTGACCTGCCCACGTCTGTTAAAAGACAGAGTGAAGCCTGTTTTGGTCATGGAGAAAGTCCAATGTGGGGAAAATCTCTCTCTCTCTCTCTCTCTCTCTCTCTCTCTCTCTCTCTCTCTCTCTCTCTGTGTTTGCTTGGATTTACCTCCTTTGTGGGTTTAAGGCCAAAGTTTTCCAGGAAGTTGTGCAACAGTGGGAAAACCCGTTGTCATCTGCCAAATAAGTTAAAGTCTCTCTAAGTTTTCACTTTCATTTGTCTTATTTGAAAATTTGGTCTTTTACATTTTCTTCTTCTTTTTCTTCTTCTTCTCCTCCTTCTCTTTCTCCTTCTCCTTCTATTTTAAGGAATAATTCCACAAAGCTTGAATTAAAGTCTGGTTTCATGTCTTTACTTGTTGGATGTAGATGCATGCAAAGACGTGTCTGCCAAGTTAGCGGTGATTTCTGGAACCGTTGCACTTTTGTGGTTTTCCACAGCTATTTTCTATGACCTGTGAGTCTGGATGTGGGATTATTTATGCTGACAGTATAAGATCATTGATCCCTTCTCACCACAGCAGAGCTTGCAGGTAAAACAGAATGACTTTGGCCTATCATGTAGCACCTCCACCACAGTCTTACCCAGAGAGATATTCTTCTTTGTCATTCATAATTCAAACCTCATGTGTTTATCCGAGCTCTGGACCACGCTCCATGTGTCTCTCCTGGGTTGGAGTGTATGTGGTTTGCTTTGCAAGATAGAGATTGCCTCCAGTGATTGGTTGTTCAAATCTAACAGCCACATTCACTTAGGCACCATGTGGTTCAGTATTCCATGGCTAAAAAAAAGCTTGGGAGTTTGTTTTGTATGTAAATGCAATGAGGATCATTCTGAATTAAGCATATACATATATAAAGACAATTAAAATATAATTACTTTTAATAAAAATAAGTATTAGGTTTAGTTTTCATAGACTTTGGTAGTTTTAAGAAGAAATCATCCATTCATCCATTTTCTGAAAACTTTATTTTACATTTGAGTGGTACACTTATTTTACAACAACTGGTAGACCTGGTGGTCTTTATTTATCTTTATTTATAAATTGAAGCAACCAAAAAAACAAAAAACAAACTCTAAGGACATGATATTCAATAAAAGATCAATTGAAAATTAGCTGACAGGTGTTACATATTCCACTGATTACAGAGACATGCAGGTGCAGGGGGTGGGTTAACAGCTCTGCCTCCTAGTGGTGTGAAACATAATTGCAGTGGAAACCTTACGACTTTGGTGAATACGGCTATGACTAAAAACCTCTCAGGGAAAGGACATTTTGTAAGAATCTGCACTTACTCACTTGTGATGGTCTCATCAGAAATTCTATTTTTAACTAAGCGGACTAATTACATTTAATTTCTTGTTCTTTGTGTTCCGTTGGTGCTGAAAAACAAGGCTGCGTCGACTATCTTCTCTCCATTAAACTTCTCTGCGTGCAATCTTTCAACCGGATTTGTTGTTGCTAAACAGAGCATATCACTGTTGTTAATTATAAATTTATGGCATATACTCACTATGAAACACCAAACTGATGGTAAAAGATTTACAGATTAATAGTTACACTTGTTGACACAATGGTTACACATCAGTCTAACAACTTGAATGCAAAGTTCAATTACAACTGTTGTCAAATATTTGAAGATGCTGCCTGGCAACTGTTTTTGTGTGTCAACTCTTTACTGACTGTAATCTTTGTACATAATACACAAGATGAGCATGGAACACATCTAATCCGGTTTTGGCACAGACACTAGAATGGGAGCAGACATTGACAAATTGGTAGCCAATATAGAAACTTCCTGGCTTGAACAGTCTCTAAAAATGTATTCCTTATCTCAAATGTTTCTCTCTTTGTTTGCAAAGAACTTCTCTGGTATTTTAAATGATAAAATCTAATGGGCATGTTTAGTGCTTGTTTAGAATTCCTTTCAGAAAAAAAACAAGATCTGAAGGCTTGCATTTTTGCTATTCATTTGAAGAACAGATTGAAGTTTAGGTTTCTGTTAGGTTTCTGTACTGTTGGAGTTAATGTTCTCTTTGTGTTTGCATGGGTTTCCTCTCCAGTTTTCTCCCACAGTCGAAAAACATGCAGGAGAAATTAAGTCAGGAAAGGGTTGTGAATGATGTGTAGCTCTCTGTGATTGGTTGACCTCTAATCTTAGATGTCCCGTCTTCATGCCCAGAGTATTAGGGATTGGCTCCAGCTCCATGTGACCCTGAATTTGTGAAGCTTTGCAGTCATCTCTGTGTAATTCTGTGTGTGGTGTTCCACTGTGTGTAGTGTGCCACCCTGTGCATACAATTTCAGCTGATTCGCAAAATCAAATCCCCAAAATAATTGTTGAAATCAACAGATTTGTGCTACTGTGATTACTATATGTCCTTAGATTTTGTGTGCTTTTACCTTTCAGTTTGGCGACACAAAATAAATATGTGAATCAGTTGAAATCTTTATTGACTGATCTCATTTAATCAGACAAAAGGTGGGTTCAGTAAATTAATTGTTTTTCGTACCATTAAAATTCATTTTCTTAGCTTAAGCTGAATTTTGCTGATCTCATTCCTGTGTATGTTTATTGCTCACATAGATAATGAGGCTATACGTATATCAAGACGCTCACACTGTTGGTTCACATTACCCAACCACACAGAACACAAACAACGTGATGAAGCACCATTTACTTACCACTTCATGATTTATTTAGAAACATAGATAAGGCAAAGCTTATCTATGTTTAGACTATTCTGCCAAAATATTCACTATATTCAACTTCACTATATTTTATCTTATGGACACCTGAAATTAATAAAAGCCCACGTGAGGGTTATAGGTTTTGAATATGTGCTCTCAAAAAGATTGGTCATGTTGTTGGTTGGAAGACTCATGGCTGTGTGTGTAAAAGATGCTGCTCTATTGCTGCATAACAACTTCTATCAGTTGTTATGTAGTGGTACACTGAGAAGGATTTATTGGACTGAATGCGCATCTTCCGCTACTTCTACATAAGCTGCTACAATAGTATTTTTTTACTGCAGGGCAAAATGAATCTCTTTAGTTTGCCTTTCAAAGTCAATGCCTTATTTATTGAGGGAAAAACTTAAAATTTTCAAGTATACTGTCACGCTCTTCGGTGCAGATAGGAGCCGGAGACCGTGATGAACATAGAAACAGAACTTTACTGAGACGCACATACATACACACACCAACTTGGGAATACTGGGAACAGAAACTCGGGAACATAAACACTCTGGTGTAACGACATTGACCGACAAGGAACAAAGAAACTGGTGAGACTTAAATACAAATGTAAACGAGGTACAATGAACAACAGGTGAGACCGACAAATCACGTGACTACGTCCACAGACACAAACAAGGAAACAGTGCACAAGGAATGATGGGGGTTGTAGTCCGTGAGTGACACGCAACACAGAGACAACGAAGATAAGTTGGTGACGAGCAGACAGACTCGGGCGGGGGCGGGCTAGGAACGGCCAAATGTCCTTCGCCGACCGGCGAACTCTGGCGGGCGGCCGGGCGGGCGAGAACTCTGGCGGGCGGCCGGGGGAGGCGAACTCTGGCGGGCGGCCGGGCGGGCCGCAGGAGAACTCTGGCGGGCGGCCGGCGGGCCGCAGGAGAACTCTGGCGGGCGGCCGGGCGGGCCGCAGGCGAACTCTGGCGGGCGGCCGGGGGGCCGCAGGAGAACTCTGGCGGGCGGCCGGGCGGGCCGCAGGAGAACTCTGGCGGGCGGGGGCCGGCAGAGCTGGCGGGCGGCCGCAGGAGAACTCTGGTGGGCGGCGTGGAGCCGCAGCGACGCGACGCCTGGTGGGCGGCGTGGAGCCGCAGCGACGCCTGGTGTGGTCTCGACAGCCGTCGACTCGGAGGGCTCGGAGACTGGCGACTCGGAGGGCTCGAAGACTGGTGGCTCGGAGACTTGTGACTCGGAGGGCTCGGAGACTTGTGACTCGGAGGGCTCGGAGACTTGTGACTCGGAGGGCTCGGAGACTTGTGACTCGGAGGGCTCGGAGACTTGTGACTCGGAGGGCTCGGAGACTTGTGACTCGGAGGGCTCGGAGACTTGTGACTCGGAGGGCTCGGAGACTTGTGACTCGGAGGGCTCGGAGACTTGTGACTCGGAGGGCTCGGAGACTTGTGACTCGGAGGGCTCGGAGACTTGTGACTCGGAGGGCTCGGAGACTTGTGACTCGGAGGGCTCGGAGACTTGTGACTCGGAGGGGACTCGGAGACTTGTGACTCGGAGGGTTCGGGGATTGTGACTCGGAGGGCCGAGAGACTTGTGACTCGGGGCTCGGAGACTTGTGACTCGGAGGGCTCGGAGACTTGTGACTCGGAGGGCTCGGAGACTTGTGACTCGGAGGGCTCGGAGACTTGTGACTCGGAGGGCGACTCGGAGGCTGGTGGTGACTCGGAGGCTGGTGGTGACTCGGAGGCTGGTGGTGACTCGGAGGCTGGTGGTGACTCGGAGGCTGGTGGTGACTCGGAACTTATTGGCTCAAGGACCAGTGAGAGGAATACGTGGCACCCAAACTCACCAAGAAACGCGACGAGGAACCGGAGGCAACTGACCGCGAAGACGCGACACCCGAGAAACATGGACCCGTAAAACTTGGACGCTGCACACGAGTGCCCGACTAACAAGGGTTCGACTAGCAAGGGCTCGGACTTGTAAAACTCGGACTTGGGACACTCGGACTTGGGACACTCGGACTTGGGACACTCGGACTTGGGAACACGAGGGCGCGACTAGCGAGGGCGCGACTAGCGAGGGCGCGACTAGCGAGAGCTCGGACTTGGAAAACTCGGGCTTGGACGCATTAGCCGCTAACCTAGGAACGGTTGGGGCGAGAACGGCTATCGCGGGGACGGCTAACGCTAGAGGATTAGCCGCTAACCCGATATCGTTAGCGGCTAATCCGATAGCGTTAGCGGCAAAACCGGTAACGCTAGCAGCTAACCTGGTAGCGTGAGTGGCTGCAAACTTAGAAACGGTTAACTCAGAACCGACACACTCAGAAACGACACACTCGGAGACGATACGCTCGGAGACGACACGCTCGGAGACGACACGCTCGGAGACGACACGCTCGGAGACGACACGCTCAGAAGCGACACGCTCAGAAGCGACACACTCAGAAACGACGCGCGTGGAGCGTACGCGCGGAGAAGGTACACACGGGAAATGAGCAGACAGTTCGGGTTTAGTTCTGCTCCACCTGTAGCGGACCGGAACCAGTGGATCCGAACATGCGTGAATAAAACGGTGGGAGGTCCTCACCCGGGGCAGATTAGGAGTCTTTTCCCTCCACGCACACCGTTGACCAGAGAACATTTTGATCCAGGCATCACGGATTATGGCTGCTGGAGTCCAGAGAGGCAGAGCCCGAATCTCCGCGGGCTTGCGAAAGCGCCACTGTTCCCACAGCGCTGCCTCGGTCACTCCACATTGTTTAGCGCAAATCCCCGTAATTATGCGCAACTGTGCACCAAACGTAGACTCTTGGTGACTCTCCAACTCCAAAACCTGCACAATAAAATCGTCCATGGTGGATGCTAGTCCAGCTTCGGTTGTGGTCGGTCAATCTGTCACGCTCTTCGGTGCAGATAGGAGCCGGAGACCGTGGTGAACATAGAAACAGGACTTTACTGAGACGCACATACATACACACACCAACTTGGGAATACTGGGAACAGAAACTTGGGAACATAAACACTCTGGTGTAACGACATTGACCGACAAGGAACAAAGAAACTGGTGAGACTTAAATACAAATGTAAACGAGGTACAATGAACAACAGGTGAGACCGACAAATCACGTGACTACGTCCACAGACACAAACAAGGAAACAGTGCACAAGGAATGATGGGGGTTGTAGTCCGTGAGTGACACGCAACACAGAGACAACGAAGATAAGTTGGTGACGAGCAGACAGACTTGTCACATATACAATACTTTCTTTCAATTATAATGCAACATAATAGTTTGAAAATGAACAATATCATATTGTAGAAAAAGGTAAGTCAGATGTTTAGAATTTTTGATCATGTAAATAAATAAATAATTATGTATTTTCTTTACATTTGTATATATTTACTTTATATGTGTGTATTAGTTCACACATGCATATATATATATATATATATATATATATATATATATATATATATATATATACTTATCTAGCTATATAAATTAATTACATTTTTGCACATTTTATATCACATATAATTATGAAGCATCTCTATCTTCTAATAGGAATTCACAGAGGGAGGCAATAGTGTTTATGTGATATTTTCTTCTCGCCACCTGCCATATTAAGTCCAGATTTTTCATACTTTTCTTTATAAATCTAAACGGCAACACACAGACGCTGTACCAAACACAATCTCGCTGCAACTGCACGCAACTTTTGTCCTGCAAAACCCAGACCGTCATTTATTATGTTGACATATCCCACACAAAAAGAAAAATAGCACAGTGTCAAAGAAACACACACACACAAACACACACACACACACACACACACACACACACACAGACAGACACACACACAATTGACTTACATTCAAAACAATATGTTCTCTTCCCACTCACCTAAAGCCAACCATTAAAATACTACCCCACCCCAACTATAACTAAATTTAGCCGTTTTACGTCCAAAATCTTGAATAGTGATTGTGAAAAACTTATAGTGCTTGAAATAACCCTAACACCTTGTTACTTCAGGCCTAAAATCCCACCTTGACCCTCAAAAAGGCCTTTACATTTGTTGACAGACAGACAGACCCCTCTCTCTCTCACACACACACACACACACACACACACAGACCAACACACACTCTCTCTCTCACAAAGGATTAGCTGATCTATTTTGTTAGCAAAATGAATTTTACTTTACCGGTGTTGTGCGATGAACATTATTATTGTAAAGTAAAGTTAATCCTTTCCTTTTCTTTGCTTTTTTTTCTGCACACAACAGCACTTCCTGTTAGTCTCGCCTTTTCATAGCTTCTGCAATGTACACAAAGCTCTCTAGAACGGCTTGTTCCTTTAATGAATACAATTAGTACCATGACTAACACTTACTTTTGATGATAAAGCCTTTTGTTTGTTTGTTTGTTTGTAAAACACCTGTAAAAATTTCTGCAGTTTATTATCCTCTTTTTTATGATTCATATCCGTTTTTTTATCCCAGCAGAGCCGACGAGACAGGCGCTTTTAGCAGCAAACAAACTTCCTGACCTGCATAACAATAGAACTCAGAGGAGAATAAATCGCCCTAATGTTTTATCGCAGCACATTTTTTTTTCAATCCCTACAGTTTTAGGCTGAAGCTTTTATTTTTCAAAGTCCTTACTTGAATACATGATGATTACACTGTAAACTAAAGAAGCCGTATCTCCGTGCCAGGAGAGGGAGCTGCCAACCGAGTTCAGTTTCGACTATCTCTGGTCTTCTCTGACTACCTGTTTGGCAGCCATTATACCCTCCTTAGGTGATTGGTTGGCACATGCTGGTCTTGTCCACAGTTCCCACCCTTCTCCTTTTACCTGGTTAGTCTTCTAATTACTAGTTGACGTTTTACTGGTTTCAGCATGTATTGCTTGGTAAAAGCTAACTCTTAAATTGCCAAAATTACAAAAAATGTTCATTTTAAATTATATCTTTATTATATATTTTGTAAAGTTGTAAAATCATTTAAATGCAAGTGATGTTAATGGTGCATAGAATCCAGACCTTTCGCCTACAGTGACGTCTGATTAAGGAATGAATCCTGCAATCTTTTCAGCTCATTATCTTTGGTGGTGATGACTGTAACAGTGAAGCTGCATCCATCTTCTCCACGAGCTTCCAGAACACATGACTGTGAACCGATTGAGCGACAGGAAGATAATGAACTTCTTTTGTGATTAAAATGAGTTTGAATTCGCATTAGACCATACCGTTGTCACTATTCTTGCCTTTACGCCTAATTTGTTTGGGATCCTTGGATGTGTTATTAGCCTTTCACAGGTTTCCAGCCAAATAGTAACTCTAAAAGTTCCTAAAACTAATTATGCTTGAAATAATTCCAGACCATCATGATAATAATGAAAGTTATATTTAGTCTGCATCAAGATGAGACAAATGGAAGTTTCCTTGCAATCTATAAGCCATCCATCCATTTGTCCATCCATCTATTTTCTTTTTTCTATTTCTGAGTAACAAGGTGCTTGAGCCAATCACAGCAGCTCTGGCCATGAAAGCATTACAACCTTTGTTGGTGAACCAATCACAGAGCGTGACACACATTCACACCTATGCGCATTTTCTACACTCCATATACATTCACACTATACATATTGTCCAAATGTTTGTTTTTGTTAATTTGTGATTTTTTTAGGGAAATAGTAACTTTAGAACAACCTCATAATGTGATTCTCTCTCGTCTTTATGTCTAGGAGAGCTAAACTTTTGCATTGATGTATTGTCATGATTCCAGGTTCACTTGCGCAGTGATTCAGCGCTTTGAACAGTCGGGGATGAAAAAAAAAAGTTAAATCTGCTTTGAACAAGTTATTCGGTTGGTTCATCATAAGAATCAAAATGCTGAAAACCCTCGTATTCCTGCTCTTCGCTTCCAGATCTTTGCCGATTCCTCCGATTGATTTTCAGCTGTCAAGTGGTTGGCTGTGTTTTTCAAGTGCTTTTAGGATTCTTAGTATTCAAGCAAGCTCCGCTTTAAAATGAAGCTTTTCACCTTGAAGAGACAAATAAATGATTATCCCCTAGTCAATCCGGCACTATACGTTTGCGATGTTTACACTTGCTTTAAAAACATATCCAAGAAAGACTTTTAACAGAATAAAGAGTAAGCCAGGAATATTATTCTCTCATGTTTATTCAGTTGGGCTTTTGAGTTGCGTAAAGGAGATTAAAAGCCCTTCTTGCTTCATGTCATGCTGGAAAAAAAGTCAGGCAATATTGTTTAGAAGGAAAAATAAGGCAAAATAAATCCCTACGCAATGCAATGGATGGACTTTGTGTCACAGAAGCAGAGACTTTTAATGGAAGGGGAAGCATTTTACAGTTAGTACAATAGCTTTTCATTTCCGTGTGCCGAGGCGTCGAACCTTGAGAGAAATTCTTTACACATGTAAGTAACTTTTTTTCGCAAACCTATGTTTTTGTGTTAAATCAATGAGGGTAGTGGCTCTTCAGTAATTCAATTAACTTGTCTAGACCTTTGTATTCAGTGAAAGCAGTGAAAAAACTGTATTGAAACTTCATGGCTGCAGAGAAAATAAGGAAATCCTACGGATAAGAAAAACCCTTATCACTCATGGCAGTCGTTGGTGTTGTACGCAGAAGTTTAAGTGAAGACCCAAACTGCTATTAATCGTGGAGAATCATAACCCCACCTAGTATTTCTCCACAACAGATAAATAATCTGGATAATAATCTGGAGCAGGAATAAATATCTGGATAAGGCCTGGAATGTTCCCTACCCTTATCTCCATTGTGGAGGCATTGACAGGGGAAGAAAGGCTGGATAATGCAGAGCTGTTGAGACAATAGGTTCAAGTTCATTTGTATAGCGCTTTTCTTAGTCCGAGACCAACACAAAGACGCTAAAACGGTTCGAACAACGTCGACACCGTCCTGGTGAAATGAAACTCCTGTCAATAGGTCAGAGGAGCAGCGCATGCAAACATATGCATTGATTTCATCCGTGTGGGCAATGCGTTATTTCAAATGTGATGTGCGGAGAGAAGATTTCGCAAAATTCAGCTCTCGTGCCGTACACAAGGGAGCCTGTATCCGCACTTTCATATGTTGAAAGAGATCGTACATATTCAGACCTGAGCATTGTCGGGACCCTCATGACCCCTTCACTTTATTTGCCATCAGGTCCGTTTTACAAAATAAAAATTTGATTTGACATGTCGTAATTGAATTTAATGTTCTATATAAAATACAATTTAGCGTGAACTAAATTCTTTGTTTAATGTTTAATATTGAAGAAAATTCACATAGATAATGACCCGACGCGTACATCAACACGCTGATCAAACTTTTGCTTTAGTAATAATAAAATGCAATGGTAATTAAAGTGCTTTTCACAGTTACAAAGCAACAGTATCACGCTGTAAATTCAACAGCAACCCAAAATCAGTTGGTGACTATGACCAAAATGACTGACGAGTATGCAAATCATATGTCTAAGAAGCAAAAAAAAGAAAATAATTAATCTATAAAAAAAATACGTTCTCACTGGTGCTTGTCACGTAAGGCCTGCTGAGCGGAACACACATTCACGCACACAGTTTTCCTGTTATGTTTACTTTTAATATTGCCCAGTCCAGTTCACTGTGTTCCGTTGGTGTTAAATGTGTATGGCACCAGGAATAACGTGTCTTTATTAGAACCTGATTTTCTTTTGTTGAAAACAATGATTATACCTCTTATACTTTACATAATGAAGGCAACTTCCTTCACAGTTGAAAAATTGATGCCATGCAGCCGGTCTGTGAAACCTACCAGTTTCGGCAAATGGAATTGAAGCGCGGATTGTGTCTTGCGAAAACGGACTTTATGCAGGTGCGAGTGGGGTTTGCTGTCTTCCTCACTTCTCTTTATACGATAAATCCTCAATAAACCCTCACACACATTCTCCCACTGACCCCGCTTCACGTTCACCTTATTGGATGTATAACCTGGGGTTGTCTCTCACACTGGAGTGGTTTTCTGTAATGAAATTCCCAGTTGGAGTCAGTTCACATAAAGCTGGACGGAATGAAATTCAACCACTGGATTCCCACTCTTTCATCTGCTGCTTCCCTGTACGTGTGAGTGTGTGTGTCTGTGGTTAATGGTTGTTTCTGTTAGTTAGTGTGTATGCGCTGATGGTTGTATATTCATATGTATGTGTACGCTGCATTTGTACTGTATATGTATATGTGATGTATATGTAGATTTGAACAATAGATAGATTTTTAGTTTTAGTTGCGATAAAGATTTTATATTTATAATAACCTCTTATTAGTCTGAAGATACATTATAATTTTTTCTATTATGTCAGCGTAATGAGACTCTGGTAATAAACTCTGAAAGCCTGGTAATAAAGAGAAGCAGATAACCATAGCAGGGGAGGGACTTACAGCAGCGGTGGGTCACAGATCTGCGCTGATCGGATCACAAGCATCTAAAAACGCAAAAAAATCATTAATTTTCCCTATCAAATGCAAACAGATGCTAAACAAAGAGTTAGACTGAACTTTTCTTAGTTTCGTGAAAGGATCAGAGCTATAGACTGACAGAGGAATATTACAGTTTATTAATAAAACATAACCTTTGAAGTTCATCAAGACTATAAAAATGATTGAAAATTATTTGCCAGGAATTAGTGACATTCATTAATTTTTACGACAGTGTTAAATGTTCCGAAGTCTTATGGCTCTGCGAACCGGAAGTTTTGACCCAACTCGGTGGTTACTGTGCAACTCACTAGAGAACCATTGATTTATAGTTCAGTAGTGTTTTTAAAGATAATCTTATGCACTCTGCTGTACGTTATGGTAATTTTTATGTTTCCCTTGTTTATAAACGACTAAAATCCTGGTCTTGCTTTGGTTGCAGTTTGTGCTTTCTGACACGGCCTGACACAGCCAGAGTGGTTCTTTTCTTTCCCACTAACCAGCAATAAATTTAACATGCTGTAATTGTGCAGAAAACCCAACAAAAAATTACTCTTACATTTACATTTAGATTGTAGAACATGAAATATTCTCTCTCACTTCACAGGCCGAGAAGGTTCCAGTCATTGTTTCTGTGTTTCAAGATCCAATAGGTCTCTTGTATGTGACCCTTGGAATTCACACTTGGATTTGTGAGTTTCAGTGCCTTACTGTCATGACATGGTCTGCCTCGCAGTTACACATACATAGAGACTGCTGGAGAAAGGCGCAAATATAAAAAAAAACTGTAAAACATGTCTGCTAAATATTTCATTGTTTCATCAAGATATATGGCAAGAAAGGGAGCGAGGAAGAGCAGGCGAGCAAGGAAGAAAAACCCCAGCTGGGGGCAAAACCTAAAATATTATACGTCCAGTATCTCATGAATACTATTTCAACAGCCGCTTTCTGTTAAATAACAGGCAACACTTTCTTTCTTCATAAAGGTCTTGACGTCTTTCATAATGGGAGATGTACTCTAGAGAGTTTGGATTGCTACAAAGAGCATTGACCTTGTTCATTGTGATAATGGGTTCGTATTGTCTAAAGGTTTGGCTATTTTAAATTCATGGTAACACTTATCTTCATTTCAGATTTAAACATTGTTTAGCGGAAGATCACTGCCTCTTGCAGAAGTATAAAAATGACGGAACATTATGTACAATATCAGTGCATGCATTTAGAAACACCACATCTGTGCATGGAATATTCCATATACATACATAAGGTCAATCTTCTAGAATATGGCTTTAGCTTTAACTGAATGTCCAAAATGAATAATTTGGCTGTCTGGGAACTTGGCGCATGTTTTAACGTATGTAATGTTCGGTGCTTTGGCATTTGAAATGCTAAGCATATCAACAGAGGGCAAGCTTGTCATTTAGACAGGAAGTGTGGCAATATAGAGTGAATAAAGTTAGAACTTTAACAAAACTTAAAACTGATGTAATAGAACAGTGTAAAAAAAAAAAGTCAAGACTTTTTAATTATTCCGTGTATTATAGTGTGATCAGTCTTCAGTCTGTGTATTAAAAGGCTTGAAGTTTGTGGAAAAAAAGTCGCTACACAAAAAGCTCATTAAGATCGATTGAAACCAATTTTTAAAGGGAACTTAATGACCAATTATCTCTGCCTGATGGTGCAGTAAAGTCAATTGAACTTCAGACACTTTGAGGTGCATCAACTCCTTTGACTTCTAACTAGAGAAAAAGATTTGTCTTCTTATTATCATTAAGTGCAGTGAATTGTTTTAGGATCTCTCTTATGCGCATGTACAGTCCATTTCTGATTTCAGCACCACTCCCTGTAGACAGCGCCAGTGTGCCTAAAACTTACATTTCATAATTACGCATTTGCATTTAGCTTTTGACCAAAGTAACATAGCATTACAATTTTTACAAATAAGCAATTTTGTCCCTGGGAATTGAACATGAAGGTTTAAGCTGATTTGTTAATATGGATTTGTAACATTAAATATAATTTGAAGTACGTATTATAATTTAAAATTGTGTGTGTGTGTGTGTGTGTGTGTGTGTGTGTGTGTGTGTGTGTGTGTGTGTGTGTGTGTGTGTGTGTGTGTGTGTGTGTAGGTGTGTGTGTGCGTGCGTGTGTGTATGTGTGTTTATAGAAAGTCAAGTCTGTCTGGGCATGTGTGTGCGCTCAATTAGTAGATCATTGTGTTAAAAGACAAATGTGTTTGACTAACCAGGAAAGAATTAAATTCTTTAAAACTGTATTTTAATGTAAGTTGCAATTGATGAAAGTACGTATAAATGGAATGTTTTATCTGTGTGTGTGTGTGTGTGTGTGTGTGTGTGTGTGTATGTGTGTGTTTTGCACTGCTCAGGAGTCTATGTGAATAACGTTGGTGTGTGGCGGTGTCTCTTGACTTTCTAACTTCACCAAATGATTTGAAAAAAGAAATATGAGATTGATTTTTGTGCTTTACAAAAGGAAAAAGCCGGAACAGTGTGTGAGAATCAAGAGCAACTTTAAAAGCTATTGATTTCGTGCACAATTGGCTGAACACACACAACGATTTCTCTGATTTTTTTTTAAGCAAAATTGTCAGAAATGTGACTCAAGCTCCAGCGCTCGCACTTCCAGACGTTTCGCTTTTATTGACATGAAACCCACTTAAAGAAAGAGTGGTGCAGCTTTCTCTCTCTCTCTCTCTCTCTCTCTCTCTCTCTCCAACAGCTTCACAACAAG
Organism: Paedocypris micromegethes; assembly: GCA_028031935.1. NCBI lineage: Eukaryota > Metazoa > Chordata > Actinopteri > Cypriniformes > Paedocypris > Paedocypris micromegethes. The sequence continues at coordinate 14,485,525 of CM051501.1, read as the reverse complement.
GCGCTCAATACCGTTCTGTCACTCCATGGCCATACAAAACTCTCTCCTCATAGACGCCCGTGAAATCAGCTCAGCACACAGAGAGTGGATCGGACTCACCGCAAGCTGATGTTTCAGGTCACGTGACCTCAGCCATCCCACACACACCCGATGCACATTGACTTCACTGACAAATAATACCCCGGTTTGTTCCAGTCACCACTGAGAAAACCCATTAGATACACGTATATCAGAAAAAACACACAGACAGTATGACAGACAACAAAGAGAAGCAGCCAGAAAGTATGGCAGAAGTGTGAGAGAGAGACAGATAAACAGAGAGCTAATATGAAAGATGAGAGAGACAGACAGATTAACCGAAAGAAAGAAAGAAAGAAAGACAGAGACTGTCAAAAAGACAACAAGACAATGTCACAAAAAGTAAGATAGGACACAACACAGAGCGAGAAATTACAGAAAAAAAGAGGGAGATGAGAGAGACTGCAAGATGTTGCACCGACTGCTGTCCTAACGTCGGTGTTTTAGATGCCTTTTACGCAGACGTTTAAAAATGGAAAGAGACAGCCAGAAAATTCAGCTCAAAAGTCTTGCTATTCCTGGAACTATCAGAGTCCAACAGTAAAGGACACGGGTCAGGCAGAGAGAACCAGAACTTACCAATTCCACAGCCAGAGAGATGGAGAGGCACAGGGGGAGAAACAAATATAGCGAGACAAACAGATGAAATGTGAGGAAAAAAAGGAAAGAGAAAATAAAACAATAATTAGAGAGTGAAAATAAAAAGAGAAAATGATTGGAAGACAAAGATTGTGGGAATGAGTGAAAGTGAGAGAGATCAAGTGTATGAGTGAAAGAGAGAGAGAGAGAGAGAGAGAGAGAGAGAGAGAGAGAGAGAGAGAGAGAGAGAGAGACCCTTTTCTTACGCTTCTCTAATTGAATCATTTCAATCTGACATTTTACATGAAACGATTAGCAGGTTTTCATCATTCTAACGTGACATTTAAATAATGTTTAGTAAATGATCGGCACATTAAGGGCAAGTGTTAATTCTCCCTCACCTCCATCAGCTCAGCAGACGCGGGGAGACTGATTCAATCAAGACTTGCGTTCTGAGGGCTGATGGGTAATCTGCAGTAACACTCATTGATACACATGTTCCCTCACTACACAACAGCCAGTCCATTGTGTGACCTTACGGGTGGTTGGGCAGGATGATGGGCAATAGCGTGTTCTCGAGTTAAACTGTTCCGAATTGTTCCGTTTGCGTAGTATCAGATTTTACCAAATTACACTACAGTAAAACACACTCATTAGCGGATGACGTCACAGAAACGCAGTGTGAGAGACGAAAAGAACGACGAACGTGTCTGACGGTTCCCTTGGTAGTCTGAGGGCCGATGATGTTTTTGTCTGAGCTTCACAGAAACATCCTTCACATCCACACAATGAAATCTCCTTGGTTCTGTCCTGTGCTACTCCTATCTCTCACTCTTTCTCCCTCTGACAAAGGCTGTTCAATGACAAGCTTTTGCCCACCGTCCTCAACAACAATGTCCAGGGTCACATGACCAGGAATAATGGCCACGATGAAGTGATGGGTCAGAAGAATCTTAGCTGCTGAAAACCTAAAGCAAATCTGTTGTTCTCTCCTCAAAAACTCCAGAAACCTGAAAACACTTCAGAAGAAGACCTTGGAGAAGAGAGAAGGACCAAATGAATGACAGAGAGAAAGACAGGAAGAAAATCTGAAAGAGAGAGACGGACATAGAGAGTGGGATTGAGGAGATAAAGTGGTCATAAGAAGAAGAAAGTGAGAGATTGGAGAAAGGCAAACATTCTACATATTTTACTTTCAACCAATTTTGTGTTCTGTCTGTCTTTTTTTCTCCTGAGCACAAAATTGGTTGAAAGTAAAATATGTAGAGACTTTAGCCTTAGATACATAGAGGGGGGACATAGCAAAATAGAGATAGAAAGAGAGGACAGAGAAAGAAAAAGATAAAACCAGAGGAGAAAGACAGAGAGAGAGGGAGATAGACAGACAATGAGAGACAAAGAGAAAATCTTATCTATAGTTCAGGGTCTCAGTGTCTGTTTGAAGTCAAGGACAGAACATTCTAATCAGCCAATCACATGTCAAGGTTTGGACACGAAAGCACAAAACAGTTATACTTCAATTGAAGTTTTTCAAAAACAAGAAAAACAACATGAAACAAGTGTGAAACTCCTGTTCACATGTGAAAGACACATTTGTGTTGGTTGCTGGACTTTCATCAGAGTCGGCGGTGACAGAACAAAGACCAAGAAGAGAAAGAAAAGTATGGTCTGTGCAGGTCAAGTGAGGCCGCACATATTCTTCTGAACTCATAAGTGACGCATTTGTTTTTCTGTCTTGAATACAAATAGGGATTTTTAGACAATTTCAAATACGTACAGTGGTGCCCTGACATCCGAAAGTAATTGAAAAATTATAATTATAGGATATTGTCCTCCGAGGATCCACAAAAGACTGTTATAGTGAAGCCGTGAATGGTTCCAATTTTTATGGTTCATCCCTGCTTTTATAATAGAACTCAATATTTATTGTAATTCATCCAGAATTAAATAATGACGTATTTGTTTTTCTGTCGTAAATACGAATATAGATTTTTAGACAATTTCAAATACGTACAGTGGTGCCCTGACTTACTAAATTAATTGGAAAATTAGAATTATAGGATATTGTCCTACGAGGATCCACAAAAGACTGTTGTGAAGCTGTGAATGGTTCCACCTTTTATGGTTCATCCCTGCTTTTATAATAGAACTCATTTATTGTAATTCATCCAGAATTAAATATCGCAAGAAAACTGAGAGGAAAAGAAAAAAAAGGAAGATAGAGGATACAGGAGGAGAGAATGAGAAAAAATTAGAGAAAGTGAGGGAGAGTGAAAACAAAACAAAAAAAAGCCAACCAAGTGACTGAAGTAGGAAACATGAAGCACAGAGAGGGATAAAAAAACGAGATTGACTTGGAAAAAACAGCATGAGTAAACGATAGCATGAGAGAAAGAAGAGAGAGAGAGAGAGAGAGAGAGGAGAGAGAGAGAGAGAGAGAGAGAGAGAGAGAGAGAGAGAGAGAGAGAGAGAGAGAGAGAGAAAGGGCCAAACAAAACGTTTCACATAATATAAAAAGATTTACAGTATAGAAATAAATACTGGATAGGTGAAAACAGATTGATAATAAAATCAGTGAAAGAGAAGGTGAGAGTGAGAGAGAGTAAAGTGTCTTTCTAAAGCAAGAAAAGAGGACCTAGAGATGCAGAAAGAAAAAGACATCAGAGAAAGAAAGAGACAGTGAGAGAGAAGGAACAAGAGGCAGTGAGAGAGGTATGAAGTGAGTGGAAAAGAGTTTGCTTAAAGCATCGTGGAAAAAAAGAGATGGAGATTTATTCATTGCCCTCAGCTGTGCAGAAACACCGCAACCTTCACGGGAGGTCAGAGCTTCTGAACACACAAGGCCTGCAGTCCAAAACCTTCTCTCTCACTCTCACAGCTGGATGAGCTCACATTGCATGGTTTTCTACCTGCACATTTGGTGCGGGCCCTAAGCGGGGGTCCAGGGGCGCCAGTGCCACCCTCCAGCGGTCGTGTCAGCAGGACGCTAATCTCGTACTCCGTATCTGGATCCAGGTGACCGATCTTGTGTGAGGTTTTGTCCACGGGCTGCAGGTCATACATTGTGCCGGAAACGGTGCGGTACTCCACCTCACGGTTGATGATTGGCCCGTCACCGTTGATGGAGTTTGCGTTGAGCTGGATCCAGAGATACGTTGCCCCCACCGCCATTAGCTGCGGCGGAGCGATTGGAACTGGCGGCTCTGTGTGAGAGAGAGAGACAGACAGATCAGTCATTTCGCTTTTTTACAAGACATAATCACCCTCTGATTTTTTAAAAGAAAAGAAAATAACAGAAGCAATAGAAATTACATGAATAAAGATTATTAAAAATGAAAACGCATATCTATAAAACATCTATACTTTTGTGCTTGTAAAATTGATGTATTGTTCCACGCAGCTTCTTAAAGGAGTTGAGACTGTGACTTTAACATCACAGAGACGCAGGATCACTTCCTGATGCACCAATTTAATGTGAACTCAAACAATGTGGTAGATCCAAGTGATATCAATGAGAATAAAACACTTGGGAAAATGACGAATATTCATTGCTTGCCATTTAAAGGAATTGAACATTGTTGAATTTGTAACTCATCATGAGCAAATATATGTTTTTTGAGTAGTGTATTAATAAACTGAAAGAGAAAACTTCAGTGTATTTTGCTTGTGACAGTGTTCTAGTGTGTGTGTGCGTAAACATTTTTATGTATTTTAAGTGTCCTTGTTTTAGTGTTTTTTTTACAATGTGTTCTTGAACAGTTTTTTGACAGTTGACAGCGTGTGCGAGTTTTTATTTTGAAAGGATGCATGTCTGTTTTTTTTTTGTGCGCATTGTGTGGCAATAATAATTTATTCAAATAGGGGTCTCAATAACTATCCATCCCTAAGCATAAATACAAAGATAACAACAAAGATATTTGGCTTCATGCTGACAACCAATCAAATGTTTTCATAGAGATCAGCCACAGGTCACTGGCTCTACAGATGGCTGTCCCACTGTGACCCCACACCAGCGCCCCTAAATACCGATAATCCCCCAGCGGCCCACATGCCAAGTACACATCACCTGAGAAGAACCACTAAATCCCGGAGCAAGACAAGACAGACACTTAATAACCTGACTTTCTAAAAGCCACAGAGCTAAATCACCAGTCAACCGAAAACACTACGAATAAAAATACTAAACAATGAACACTGCACAGTACACACTAAAGACTACACAGAACAGCATTTTAAGCAAAGTAAACACTGCGTAGTGTTTGAGATTAACTGTGAGATCAAACTGTGATCGAGATTATAAAAAAGATGTCAGATTTTTAAAATTATTATATAAATGTACACGCGGAGGCCTAGATTTGTGTGTGTGTGTGTGTGTGTGTGAGTGCGCGCGTGTCTGTGAGAAACAATGACGCATCTCCAAGGTGACATAAACACAGATGCGTGACCTCATGCACCAGAGAGCTGCACACTAACATGTCGTTTACTGCCAGGTCTTACAGAGACATCTCTTGTTACACAACATTACACAAAGACCTACTGACAGTCTAACACACAAACACACTTTCTCACAAATAGTCTCACTGACTGTCTCACACACAGCCAAATACTGACAGGGCCACACGCAAAGTCTCGCACACAGTCACACACAGACAAACAAAACCATATATTTAATTTGTTTCATTATTTTGTGAAACAAAGTATTCAGGCTGTACTTAATTTGAGACAGAATTTGAAAGCTGCATTAATGGGATCGTCTGACACTGAAGCTCCATCATCAGACACTCTTGCCGGCCTTTGGGGTGGAGCCACACTGATGATTGACAGCTCTCTGTCAGACACACGGGACAGAAGTCGTCCATCACACGGTCACACGCGCCGAGAGAGGGAGCGTAAAGATGAAGAAATATGGAAGGCCGTTAGCTGACTCCTCCAGAAGAGAGCCAATCAGGCTTTATCTGCACTATAAATTCATAGCAAACGACTGTTGAAGGGCCGTGCGGGACGTCGCCGTACATCAATACCTCGCCCTTCCCTGCGAAACACAGCGGCGGTCAAGGGCGGCTCTTAAAACCTCACACACGCTCATCAAAACAAAGAGAGCGGAAGCCATTAGCATAAAACACACATCCATCCAGCTCCCGGCCGGCGCTCCGGCTTCATCCGCACAGCTAGTACAGATGAAGGTAACGGGTAATTTACTGTGAGCGATGGCCCCGCCGCCCTTCACTCGCCCAGCCGGCTCCCTCGCTCACCAGTGTGTTTGTGGATCACTGCAAAAATGGCTCAGATGCAACAGAAGTGAAACCTGAAGATGCTAGAGAAACGAGTGACAGAGAAACGAGCCTGACTGGGAAACAAGTGGAGGCCTAGACTCACGTTTGATGGTCAGCTCGCCATAGTTGGACACACCCACGCCTTTTCCGGAGTCCACTAAGCAGCGGTAGCGGCCCGAGTCGGGTTTGGTAGTGTTCACCACATCAAACAGGCCGATGAAGCGTTGATTGTTCCAGGGCCGGGTCAACTTCATAGGTGCCTCCCGTCCACCGATGCCCTGCACACGAGAACAGCACACGCTTACACCCAGCTCGACCTCTCACCCATGTGTGATAACGTGTCTGACCTGAAGCCACAGGTAGAAGTTGTCCCTCCACTCTCCATTGACCGTGCAGTGAAAGGTGGCGCTCTGACCCGCATTCACCTCCACACCTTTAATATGAAGGAAGTGCGGTGTGTTCACTGAAAAACACACAAAATGTGTTGTTTTAAATAGTGAGTGGTCAGTACAATGGTTGAGTGAGTGGGAATACATAAAAAAAAAGAATGGGGGGGGGTATGGAAGAAAGGAGGAAGGTAATTGGAGGAAAATGGAGAAAATGAGACAGAAGAGGTCAAGAGGGACAGATGGAAAAGAGATAGGCAACATGAGAGAGGAAGAAAAGAGGGGAATTGAGAACAGAGAGAATGCAGAAAGATAGAGAGAGAAAGAATGAATGAAAGGAAAGTAGAAAGAAAGAAAGATTGTGGGGAAGAGAGTGAGACAGAGTGAAAAAGGAACCAAGGAGAAAGAAAGGATGGAGAGAAAGAGAGAGATGCTAACTGGTCAGTGGGCGAGTCGGAGCTCAGTTAATAATTCTCCAGTGAAACACTATTGATTTCTGCTGCTCTCATTAGTCTTTCAGCGAGACTCATAACTGGGTCAATATGAATCTCAAATCAAACGCTTCAGTGAGATGAAGCTGCTTTAAATCTCGTTATGAAGTCGAATGTCTGAGCGTCTCGTGCGCAGAAGAAAACGGCCGCCGCGACCTTGAATTGATCCCCACAGACGCACAAACACTGCTGATTTAATCACTGCCCCTCGCTCGCCCCCCCTCAGTGATTCAGACCCTCCGGAATCTTCTCTCTCTCTGTGAAGTTCAGAGAGTGGGTTCAGTGTGTGTCGCGTCTCCTGAAGCAGCGGCCACTACAGCGACTCATTTCTGCTGTAATCTGGGATAAACGGACTGGAAATCCACTCAATCAATCTATAATCTGTTTACAGGAATCAGAGAACAATTACAGCTCATCTGAACGCAGGCATAATCCAATCAAATCAAAAACATGATGGGCTGAAGCATCCTGATCCTCTGCAATGACATCCCACAATCTCCCCGACCTTAGGACCCTCACTCACACAAACCGGACCCTGCAAAAAGTATGCACAACGTGGCAAATAAAAAAACAAAATAGTTAGTGAAGCACCAAAGCAGAGAGAAATTGTAAATTTAGCGACAGAGACATATTGACTTATTTAAAAAAAAGTGAGTGAGTGGCATCTTTGAAAAGTTTTAAAACATTCAAAGACACAGTCTAATCCCATAACCCAGTCCAATACAAATGTTGGCTTCTTTTTCTCGTTCTCTCTCACATTATTTGTCTCAATAAAGCATTGCTTGTTTAGATTTGTTTAGAAAGTTTGTGATTTTGTAAGAAATAAGTGGTTGCCTTTTTTAACCTGCATCCCAGTTCACTAAACTGTGTGTGTGTGTGTGTGTGTGTGTGTGTGTGTGTGTGTGTGTGTGTGTGTGTGTGCGTGTCTTTCTTTTTGACAGTTTTGTGAGCTCCTTCTCGCCTCTTCTCTCTCTTTTATTTTCTCTATTACAATCTTTTATGGCTCACCACAGCAGAGACGGGCAAAACAGATATTTGACGACAAATGGCTAAAATGCATGAAGAGAGCAGGGGGTGTTAGTGAAGAGGGAATGTAGAGCAATATGGCCACTAGGGACCATTCTGAATTGGTGCTCTGTATTTAACCAATCCAAGTGAAAGTGCACATACACACAGTGAAGTGAACACACACAAACCCAGAGCAGTGGGCAGCCTAAGCCGTGGCAAATAGGGTTCAGCATCTGTAGGGGATTCGAACCTGCAACCTCTCGGACACAAGTCCATGTCCCCAACCACTGGACCACAACTCCCCACAAAGAGACATACAGTATAATAAAAAGAGATGTTAATTCCAGACACACTGAAACAAGGAATGCATTAAGAGTGAGAGAGAGAGAGAGAGAGAGAGAGAGAGAGAGAGAGAGAGAGAGAGAGAGAAAGCAGTGTTCTTACTGCACTGATGACCCTGCAGGACCACATCCCTGATGGCCAGCAGGCCACGCTGTCCTGAGGTCACGACCTCATAGACGATCTGTGAGAAGGGAGAGAGAGTTCAACACTGTCAGAAGCTCTGTGGGTCAAATGTTACAGATAATTTGTCTGTGAGGACGTGCGAGAATTACTACAGCTCATTTACACACTTTGCACCGTGTGTGTGTGTGTGTGTGTGTGGGTGGGTGGGGTGGGGGTCAAGATCTGTCGGCCATGCACTGAACAGGTTATCGGTCATACATCAGCATTTTTAGAGGTGGTAAATCTCAGCCGCTATCACAGGGAAGCAGCTGCATCAGGTGATAAATCTGCTCAGTTTATACGGACAGACAATAGAGCTGGACACACAGACTCTCAGGGATCAAGGCTGCAGGTGATAGAAGAGTGGAGGATTCAGGGACAGATGCTTGTTTCCATCATAGGGCACAGATTGACGGTGACAAATAGACTGAGTGAGAGCGAGAGCAACACATAGGAAGACAGGATGAAAGAGAAAGCATGTGAAAGAAAGAGCAAACAAAACAGAAAGCAAACAAAAAAGACAGCAAACAAGAATGAGCAAATAAAAAGTGAAATATCTAGCAAGACAAAGAGCAAAAGAAAAAAAAAACAAGGGAAAAAGAGCAAGCGAAAGAAAAAACAAAAGGGAGAGCAAGCAAAAGACAGAGCGAGCGAAAGAAAGAGCAATCGAAAAAGCATTTGAGAAAGAGCAAGAGAAAGAGAGCGAGCGCAAAAATGAGAGCGAACAATGGAGAGGAGAGCCTGCAAAAAAGAGAGATCTAGTCAGACAAAGAGCAAACAAAAGAGAGAGCAGGTGAAAGAGAAAGTGGAAAAAGAGCAAGGCGACAAAAATGGCAAACAAAAGAGAGAGCAAGTGAAAAGAGCGCAACTAAAATAGAGGAGGCAAGAGAGAGCAAGAAAGATAAGCAAGTAAAAAGCAAGTAAAAAAAAACAGCAAGTGTACCAGAGAACAAGCAAAAAAAAAGTGAACAAAACTGCATGTGAAAGAGAGAGCAGTCAAAGGATAAAGCAAGAAAGAGAGAGTGCGTAAGCACAAGTGAGATAAGATAAAGCGAGAAGGCAAAGAAAAAAGTGGGCCAAGAAAAAGGGAGAGTGCAGAAATTAGAGAACAGCAGGTGTAATTAAGGCTGCCTTCTTAATCTGACACACACACACACACACACAATCTCCCGCACAAAATCCTCTCTGTGTCCATCGCACACGTCTTAGCTTGAACCTCTGACTCGTGTGTGGATGAGAAAAAAGTCGTCGTCTCCGCCGAGCGAGAGCGGTGTAATCAGACCTCTCGTTCTCCTCGCGCACGCCTGCTCATGGCAGCGGCTTTAATGGAATAATCTACCATACCAGTGTTTCCCTCTGCACAAGGTCATAGGGTCACTGTCCTCCAATTAACACGGGGCTTGGCTGAAGCCCATGAGAGCGGCTCCGTGATGACCAGAAACACCACACCATCACTCTCCCTCCTGCCGCCTACATTACTATATTTTCCTGTCAGTTACATAGCTATATCACTGCTTTACAGTCTCATATTTCTTTTATTCATTATACTTTATCTCAGTTTTGTCACACCATCTGTCTCTCTGTCTCTCTTGCTTGCTTTACATTCAATAGACCTTGGTTAAAATAGACAATGACAGAGAAAGAGAGAGAATGTAGAAAGACAGAATGATTGCGTGTAAAGGAAATGTTATGATGTTAATGGACAAAAAAAATGACAATAATTGAAAATAAAACCTTAACAAGAGAGGGAGCGATAGAGAGACAGAGTGAAGGAGTAAAGAGTGAAACTGACAAGAAAAATTAGAAATTGAGACTTTGTGGAACATGTTGTGTGTAAGAGCGAGACAGCAGAACTGTGCCAGAGAGTTGCGTTTAAGAAAAACTGAAGAAAGGCAAAAAAGACGCTTTAAACGATGTAAAACAGTGTTTATGTCAGAGATCCTGTTAGTCATTTGGCTGACACTGAGACCATCAGACGGAGCAGAAGCTGATGTTCTGCTGCTTCTCACCTGGTAGAAGTTGGGCCAGTACGTGCTGATTGCCAGTTCCACCTGGTTCCAGGAGCGTGTGGCGGTTCCGCTCGCGTTCCACACCGGGCGGCCCATGGGACTGTTGTTCTCCTTGATGTAAATGTTGAGGTGTCCAGGGCTTCCGGCCGAGTAATACTGGAATATGATGCAGTGTGTGTCGTTTTCCTTCAGCTGCGGAGTGAAGAGCTGAGCCCTCTGACCCGAGAACCGACCCGAGGAGTTCACCATCACAAACGCAGAACCTGCAGAACATCAGAGAACAACCAGACAATAGTCAGAGCCGAGGGAGGACACACTACACAATAATCACACACACACACAAACACGCACACAACTAGTCACACTCACCCTCTCTAACATACATACAAACATAAATAAATACAAACAAACACACACGCACACAAAACCAGTCACAGTCACCCTCTCTAACATACATACAAACATACATAAATATAAACACACACACACACACACACAAAACAAGTCACAATTTCTCTCACTACTACAAACAACCAGTCACACTCACTTTTTCTTACACAAACACACACACACTTATATATAGAGGGAGAAACACAGAGAAACTAAACCACTGGACTCAGAGGTGTTTCACTTCTCAGAAACGACCATCACACATGTATTAATAAATACACATGGTCACGGAAACAGTGGCGCTCCATCCGCCCATGTAATTAGCCAGAGGCTCCTGCGGCGGATTATAACGAGTGTGTTTTTAATAATGTGCCGCGCAAGTGACTCGTCTGTTCTCACAAGCACAGGTTCGGCCCAATTATCGGCAGCGACGCGTCTCCACGAGCGAGTCGAGAGGTCGGAGACTCCTGTCAGCGCCGTGCGGGGGAACCTGTTTATTAGCGCCCGACTCGTCGTCTGATTGGACGAGAGAGACACTTCAGCTGTAATGACCCTAATGACCCTTCCACACCTCAGACGGAGAAGACGTCGCCCACATCCGTCCGTACTCGCATCCAGCTGCCGGTTCATTATTCTGGACACTTCTGATCGGAGAGTACGGGTCACATGTCACATGTACTTTTTTACACACGCATATAAACACACGTGTAAGTGTGTAATCAAGTGTGTGCGCTGGATTACCCGCTCTGAGCTCAGCGACACCTTCACATTTGAGAACCTCGAACCCGCACAGCAGCAGTAATTTATTCGCAGCGGGTTTATTTCAGCCGGCGTGGCACCTGATGCTTCATTAGTGCATGCTGGGATACAGGCCGAGCTTGTCACACTGATGCCGGAGATAATTAAAAAGCGTCTTGGACAAGCCGGGCATCAGCGGAGAACATTACAGCGGCGTTTCAAACGCACAAGAGCTTTTTAATAACCACAGACATTTCCAATGAGCTTAAAATAACACCCATAATTCCCCAGCAGCATCTGTACCGCTCACACACCATTAACCAGCAGCGCATCTCGCCCAAACTCACCGGCGCGAGGAGAGAGAGAGTCAGTGGCTGTCAGTCAGATGAATCTCAGCATGTGCCTCATTAACCGATTACACTAGCAGATAACTAACCCACAGCGTCATTACCAGTTTAATCAGAAATCCTAAAAACTAAAATCTACCATGTCGGATCACGTCATCATGTTTCTCAATGAACACAGATAAATGTTATAAACACAATCACTATTACACCAATGAAAGGGAAACAGCTTCACATAAAATGTTCGTGAGTTGGACGGGGGTTCCACAAACTTTGAGAGCCCTCAGAGACCATATATAATAATGACTATATTAGCAATTAACAATACATACTGTACCATAACACTATATTTGTTCAAAATGAATTTGTGTGAAAAATTGTATTTTTCTGACATTAAAATAAATGTGATGTGTGTACTGTATATACTGTATGTGAACACCAGGCCTTCACAACATAATCCGATACATGTTATTATTATTAGTAGAAGAAAAATTGAAAGCAATAACGTCAAAAACAACTAAAGAAACTGATTTATGGTCAGTGAAAAAGATTCAGCAGGTTCTTCTTCCTCCGGAGCATCTGACGCTAATCATCACGCTGCATTAGGTGACAGTCGCCAGATTCCCGCAAGCGAGGCTGTAATTTCGGTAATGACTGGCGCTCATTATTCCGTTCACATTCGGGTCCTGAACCCTGTAAAAATCATTATGTGGCTGAAATGGAAAGGAAGGGGCGGCTCTTTAAACTCAAACCCTCCAGGTCTCATTTGCTAATAAAACTCGGCGAGGTCGCACCCCGAGAAAAAGGCCGGCGGCGCCTCGCAAATGTCAATGTAGACAAGCCTATTCTCACATCCGCCACCAATCAAAAACCCTCTCGCTGTGCGAGGTCACGTGATCCACCGCCGCACCAGCTCAATTCCCTTGAAAAAACCTGAGAAAAGATGGGGGAAAATAAGAATAACAGTGATGGAGCTCCGGGCGTCTTTTGTCTGAATCTAACAATGAGGAGGGAAAAAAATCTGACTGCATCCATCTCATAAAAGCAAACTGAAGAACTTTTATGAACTCTCAGAAATCGCAATATTTTTATAGTGCATTTCTGCGTGCCTGGCTGGACGGGATTGGCAAGAACTAATGAACTCTCTGAATGTGTATCGCTGCAAGCTGATTGGCTAGTTGGATGCGCAGAACTTTAGATCTTAGAAGATTAAAAAAAAGGACAAAAACAAGAGCTACAATTCAAATGGATGCTTGAATGCTATGATTTGATGTTCTCCCAACACAAAAGTAGTGTAAAGTGAAACCAGCTTAACTGACCCAAACTGATGTGAAGTTTTCAGGAGAAAGTGTTGAGACTTCTTTTTCATTCATAAAAGCAAGGATTCTACCTGATGGCATCATTAAGTTCTCTCTTAGCTTAAATCATGACGTCAGAGAAATGGACACAACTTTTCAAAAAGTCCATGGGTCCTTTTTCTGTCGTTCCCCATATTGCAGGGCAGAAGAACAAGCTAATGAGGCGGTGAAAACAATCCGGTTCCGAAGCAGAATTCATTACGAAAATTCGCCTGAGACTCTTTTGATGTGGAGAGAAAAATCGTCCTAATGACCCAAGTAAAGAAAAGCAGCGATTTGGTTTGCAGATGGAGGAGAGTGAAAGTCGCTCAGACCCGAGATGCTTAAAGACGCCTGAACGCCATCAAAGCTCGGTTCATCTTTATTCATCCAGGACTCTGGATTGGCAGAAAGATGTTCAGTACGAAGATCCTGCGGACCCAAACTCACTCCAGCTGATATTTGACACCATTAACATTCAGATGAATCATACGTGTCCAACCCTACTGAAAGCGATCGGTTTATTTCCCACAATCCCTTGAGAGAGAAACCGAGATGGATAGAGAAAACTTTCCTTCTCATTAATTCTGTGGGATCATTGAATAATTGAGTATTTATTGAGTGGTATGATGAAGATCACATAAGGATCAAAGGGCGATGGGCTCAGTTAAAGAAAACCACTGAAATTGAAATTGAGTGATTTATTACAATACTTGTATATTATAAATTATAAAGTATTTTTAACCAAATACAGGCCATAAAACCAGCGATGTGCTTCTGCAATTCTCGCAAGCCCCCACACAACCACATTTACCGGTTAAGCATTGGACTTCAGTGTTTCATAGCGTTCAGTCTCTTGCGTCTGAATTTTTCTAAAAGCTTTTAAGATCATTTACAATACAAATCATTTGCCAGTGTCAATCTTAGTTACAAGCTTTCCTGCAAAATATTAATACTAAATGACAAAAAACTTATTTGAGTGCTCGCTGTCTGTCATGATCTTCTGCTTACAGTACTGGCATTTCTTGAATGTGTAAAATGTTATTTATGCATTTAATTTTATGACAATTGGTTAGTATTGGTTTGTATGTTGCTTGGATAAACTGTATAGTAAAGTTATAAAAAAAAAAAAAATACGTGTTTAAAGAACGCAAAATGTAATGTAAAAATTATTCGTTCCTCTGTGAAGTGATGCAGTGAAGCGAATCAATCTCATCGTCTTGATGTTGGAATCAGAGAGGCAGTTAAAAAGTCTTAAAACCATTAAAAACGCAATTTTCAGTTATCTAATATAAGCCTTGGATGCATTTTCATCATCCTCCAATTAATTATTTGACACCTAATTATAAAACAAATGGGTAAACCGCAGACTACCAGAGTAAATCCGTGACAGTGATGTGACTGGTGAAATTTGAGGGATTCTGAGAGAATCATCTGGTCGGGAGCCTCAGACACTCGAGGAACCGCGTCTGAAATCTAATGAAGCATGATGGAGGCAGTTTTAACGAGAGTGAACGGATACGGGAGACGCTTTTAATGACTTCAATCCGCCAGAGAAGAAAAACACTTCAATTAAACCTGAAACACAAACTCATTTCCAGAGACTTTCCTCCCATTACTGGACAAATGGATCTGATCGGGACTCTCGCTTCCGCCTGTCACAAACAGACATTAAGTCTCCTCAAAGACCATCCCATGATGCACTATGAGTGATCTCATCTATTGACAGCTGTTCAGAATCACAGGGCTGTGGCTCTGCCAAATAAATAATACGATTAAAAGATCTACTTAAAAATACTAATATTTACACATCTTTCTGATCATCTCTTTGTTCCGTTAATTTTTTCATACTCATTACCTTGATTTACTCAAATTATATTTTTACTATTATTCTCTACACACTCACTCACTCACTCACAGTCCCCAGTGAGTTTCTCGGCATTGTGGTGTCCCTTTTGTTTTGGCTTGGGAAATTTCCCCGTTTTTTGTCAATAAACTGTTTAGATTCGATCTCCGCTCTGGGGTCTCTTCATGTCTCCATCAGAGTAGAGACCAGGATCCTGATAGATAAATTTAGAAAAGTGATGCTCAGTCATTAGAACTTCAAAAACACCCCAAAAGGTTGTGCCTGCAGAAGAGCATCTGGTCTGTTTCAGTTTTCATAATCTCTGCAACATTATGATGAACAGGTCAGAATCTGGCGTCAATAACAAGGATCCATCCTTCCTTGAACAACGTTTCAGGTTGGTGGTGGTGGTGGTGGTGGTCACAGCCTACCTGAGTATTATTGTTGACCATGTCCATCCTTTAAGACCACAGTTAACGACCTTCAGACAGGATTATGTGCCATAAAGCACATTTTACATGCAAGTATTACTTATATTAACGTATACACATACATAACATTATAAATATCTGAAACAGTTAGACTCATCTACAACATTTAGATACACGCACACAAAAACATACACAAACACATACACAGACACACACTCAAACCTTTCACTCTACCATAATGCCTTGGGCTTAAAAAAAGAAGAAAAAAAAAAAAGCTAAAACTATATCCACTGCTTGACCGACAAGCAATAAAATTGTATAAACACAATTTATGACAGGCACAGCATCATGACACATGTGCGCCGTCTCTAGCTGAGAGAGTTCTGAATATTTATCCACTACAGAGACGACCACTGAAATAACATGAGGCATCTCATACCTGATGGCATCCAGGGGTCAGGGGCTGGTGTTTCCCGTGTGTCAAACTGCTCCCAGTCCAGGTCATCGTCTCGAGCCTGCGTGTAGCCGCAGGAGGAGAGAGGCGTCTCAAAGTCACAGTTTCCTGCAACACAAGAACATTGAACACTTAATTTATGGCCGCAGTACGGAATCTCTTTATCAGACACAGGAACCAAGCATCTGAACTCAATCATCGTTAAACGCCGCAGAGCGGAAACCACATTCATTCCGCCTGAGATCAGAGCGAAGCTTCTCATTCGTCTTAATTCTCCCATTGGGACACGCAGCACGAGAAGACATCGCATTTTGCTTTCTGCAGAGTCAAGCCTCTTCTCATATTTTACACGCACCACAAGGGTGATGCTGTACTACATAAATACACAAAGCTTAAAGACACAAAACACATCTGAATAATGGTATAAATCAGAACTAATGACCAAGAAACAAGAAAGGATTTGGAGAGAGGGCAAAGTGAAAGAAAAGGAACATGATAGAAGGAAAGAGGGCGCGTGATACGTCGTGAGAGACAGAGAGAGAGAGAGAGAGAGAGAGAGAGTAGAGAGGGCAAAGACACATCAAAAGAAAAGAAAAGAAAAAAGTGAACAGAGAGCGAGGGAGAAGAAAGAAGGAAACGAGACAGGCAGAAAGAAACAGACATAGGGAAGAAACAAATATAAATGAAAGTAGATGGAAAAAGAGTTAGGGTTAGTGTGGGAAGAGAGAGAAATAGAGAAGGAGAGTGACAGAGAAAAAGAGAGAGAGACAAGCACAAGAGCCCAAAAAAAGAGAGCCGGAGCAGATCTAGAGCAGCTCTGAGCGTCAGACGTTAAACTGCTGCACACAGATGAATAAATGCAGTTGGTTTGAAGCATCACTGAAGCATTTCAGTGAAGTGAGTCGTGAGTGTGAGGTGAGATTTATCCTGTTCTCCTGAGGAAATGGAGAATAATGGGGAAATAAATGAATATTTCAGCACACGCTGGGCCCTTAGACGCACTGTAAATCAACACACACTCATCAACATCTCAACACACCCCATTAAACACACACTCGCCTTCGCAGGCACAAATCTGCTGCATAAACAGGAAAGAAAGAAAAGCAGCTTTTAGCCGCCGGATCTCGTCCATCACACACTCTGTGCTCAGTGACCTCTGACCTTCAATTCACTCCACCGTTAAACCATCAGTCTTAAAACCTGGAATCATCAAAAAGATTGGGGGTTAAATGTTTCTGAATTTTAGGGCTTAATGCAAAAAGCTAGTTTATTAAGCATACAATGCCACACAAATCTGAATAAATAAATAATGAAATGAGAGGTTTTATCGAGTCTCAGAATAAACATCGTCTGATCTGAATTCACAAGGAGGAAGTTTGTGTTTTAAACTGTTTAAGAGGCTCGTTTTCCCAAACCCCATTAGGCCCATTTTTTCTGCAGCTAAGAGGATGTTTGAGGCGTGTGTGTGTGTGTGTGTGTGTGTGTGCGTGTGTGTGTGCGTGTGCGTGTGTGTGTGTGTTGAGCATTTGGTAACAAAAAAACAGTGAGCTGAACAAAAAAAAAGAGGGGAAGAGAGAAGCAGATGAAGCAAAAAAAGAGGGACAGATTAAGAAACAGGGACTACGAAATGAGCTAAAGAGAGGATTTAAAAATAAGAAGCACCAGGAAAGCACTAGGAGATAGTGAGAGAGAGAGAGCAAAAGAGAGTAAAATAACATAGACAGAGAAAGTAGACGTATAGAAAGAGATAGAGAAAGATGGGAAAATTAAATAGGAAGTGAGCGCATATATTAGAGAAGTAAAGGGAGACAAATATGGTGAAAATTGAAAAAAAAAGAGGGAGGGAACGAGCGAGAGAGAGAGAGGGAGAGAGAAAGTAGTGGGAGAGAGAGAGAGAGAAAGAGAGAGAGAGAAAGAAAGAGAGAGAGAAGAGAGAGAGAGAGAGAACGAGAACACACCCCACACCGTCACATTGATCGTCTGTGTTTGTGATTCACTAATGCGTCTTTGTTTCTGAAATAGCAGCTAACTCTCGTGGGTCAGACTGTTTATCCGACACAAAACTGTTCAAAGAAAGAGAGAGAAAAGCAAATCTACAAGAAAATGTCACAAATCAGCTTTGCAAACACATTCAAGATTCAGATCTACAAGCGTGCGAGTGTGAGGCCTGAACAACACAACACCTCAGCCATTCACAAACCAGCTCGAATATCATCTTTATTAGACCAATTCCAGAATCCTGATGGGCCAATTTATACAAAGAGATGCTCAGTCATTAGAACTTCAAAAACACTCCCATGGGTTGTGGGTTCGAATCCCAGAGAAAGTATAAAGTTGTTTTAAAGTATAACAGAATTCACGCAGCAAGGCAGACACTGTGGATAAAAGAAGCTTTATTTTCATTTTAAAATGCGTCTGATAAATGGAAACAGTGTATAGTAAATAAGATCAGACCTTGAAAAGTTCAGCAGATGTGTTTTACTGTTAATATAAGCCAAGAAAAAGTTCAGAAGATGTTGCATCAGTAAAGAACTGAATGAAAAGCAGAAGAGAGCATGTAAAAAGTTATAGAGGAAAAGAGGAGGTAAAGCAAAATGGAAGCAGTAGAGTGTGAGAGAGAAGAAAACAGTGTGTGTGTGTGTGTGTGT
>CM051501.1:14417263-14466980 GCA_028031935.1 Paedocypris micromegethes | reverse complement strand
TGTGTTTGAGTGAGTGAGTGAAATTTAGATGAACACAGATAGGACTCAAGATGCATTACCTGGGAAATGATTGGTCCAAAATGATGTTTGCCTCTTGTATTATTGTACAAGAGACAGTACAAGAAAAACACACGCACACGCACACACACACACACACACACACGCAGAGACAGATCGTTCAGCTTAAGCCGAAACTAGCCGATCAGCGGCTGGACGAGTGATGTGTGCGTTGAGAGCGAGATTAGCACAGAGCTAAATAGATTTGCTGCGGGTGGTAAACGACTGTTTGTGCTGTTCAGCTGTGGTGATTAATATTCTACCCAGCATGCAGCGGGAGAGGGCGAGCGGTCGGCGCATCACTCTGTATCGGTGATATTGACTGATTGATTAAATCCAGTCGCAGGAGCCTGAAAAGGTCCCAGGGGTTTAATTCTTTCCCTCTCACGTCCTGGTACAATTATTTAGGCGTAAACGAGAGTCGGACCTTAGCACAAGCATCTCAAACTCAATCTACTGGGCAGAATGGGCAAAAGAAGGGCAAGAAAGAAATAGGGGGAGAGAGAGACAGACAAGAGAGAGAGAGAGAGAGAGAGAGAGAGAGAGAGAGAGAGAGAGAGAGAGAGAAAGAAAGAGTCAGACAGACAGACAGAGAAAAATAGAGAGAGAAAAATGGACAGAAAAAATGGGAAACATGGCAACAGAGAGAGGAGATAAAGAAATTATAAGAAAAAAAAGAGAAAATCTGAGTTAGGTGGCTAACTCAAATAGTGCGAGAAAAAAAGTGACAGAAAATTAAATAGAGAATCAGTGTGTGAAAAGAAAAGGTGTCATAGAAAAAGATTGAAAGAGAGAAAAGAGTACAGAACGAGGGAAATGTTTATTTTATTGTTTATATGTTTTATGTTTTATTTGTTATATGTTTATTTATTATGGGGAGATAAATACAATTATTATTGTTGTTGTTGTTGTTGTTATTATGATTGTTATCATTATCATTATCATTAATTATGTACTATTTTCACTTTTTCACATATTTTCCCACACATGAGGTTCAGCACATCTGGATGGGTTGGTGTCAAGAGAAGGGCTTGCGACCCTGAAGTCACAGGTTCGATCCAGAGGCCTCTCATTGCCCATTTAAAATCCCTGGAAAATGCAGGAAAGCGAGATGGAGTGAGAGAGACAGAGCAGTAATTATCTGTGCTCAGACTAAGCTGCACAGACAGGGGAAGTAATTGACAAGGCCGGTGTGTGTCGGCTGTGAAGAGATTCATTTACTCAGACGGGCGAACGAGACGCAGCGAGAGAGCGAGATGCATTTGTCGCTGTCAGCGAACGCCACACACGTCTGTTCTCAGGGCGATCGAGCCTCTCTCACACAACACACAGATCTTTAGAAGCGCCTCACACAAATCTATCCATCTGTTTAGCGCCGGCAGCCTAGGGCGAGAATCGATCCACTCGCTCGCCCGCCACACCGCAGCCAATTTCTCCTAAAGATTCTGCAGTCAGACTTAAAAGCCCTTTTGTTATTGCAGCAGGAGAAAGTAAACTTTCACAAGAGACTGGGAAAAAACTCTCCAAAGAGCGCAACAGAGAGAGAGAGAGAGAGGGAGAGAAAGAGAGAGAGTGAGAAAGACAGAGAAAAAGAGAGAATGAGAGAGGGCCTGAAAGAGAAAGAGAAAAAGAAAAAGTGGCAGTGGGGTGCAAGAAAGAGGTGGGGAGAGACAGAAAGTAAGAGTAAGCGAGAGGGAGAGAAGGCGCTGAGGATACACATTAGGAAGATGAGAGAGAAACGATGTAGATAGGAGAGCAAATAAACAGTGAGAATATTAAAAAAAAAACAGACAGAACTAAATAACGAACTAAAAAAAAGTCTGAAAGACTGGAAAGACTGAAAATAGAAAGGAGCAGAGATAGAGATATAGCACAGCAAAAAGAAATATAAAAAGAGAAATAAAAAAGACAATTGAATATCTGGAGATCTTCGTTGCAATATTTGAAATAAATTTGAAAAAAAAAAAAACATATTTTACACGTAAAGCTTATTGA
Organism: Paedocypris micromegethes; assembly: GCA_028031935.1. Classification (NCBI taxonomy): domain Eukaryota; kingdom Metazoa; phylum Chordata; class Actinopteri; order Cypriniformes; genus Paedocypris; species Paedocypris micromegethes. Next base: position 14,464,928 of record CM051501.1, on the reverse strand, counting down.
AGGATAAATTGATTCAGTAAATCAGAAAGATTATTATTACTTTACTTTACAGTCATTTATAAGACGCTTTATCCCAAGCGACTTACAAGTCAGCTCAATTTCTTTTACAGATCCACAGCTTCCTGCTTTCCCTGGGAATTGAACCCATGATCCAGTGTTACAAACACCAGCGCTCTACTGACGTGAAGCTCTACTGGAACATCAACAGCTACATTACACGTGTGGTCAGTGTAGCCATGCACGTGTGGAAGTCACATTCGTCACAGTATCAAACACAAACGTTATTTCTTTACATAGACCCCGATAGTGAAACATTCCAATGATGATGATGATGATGATGATGATTATGTCAGAAATGATGTCAGCGACCAAAAGATCACGTGACCAGACTTGAGGAACCAGGATCAATCCGCAGACGCATTGTTTTCCTTCACAGTTATAAATCAGCGTAATTGCTGCTCTAATAATCATATTCATTTAATCAGCAGTGCGTGTGTGTGTGTGTGTGTGTGTGTGTGTGTGTGTGTGTGAATCAATATGGCGGTAAACAGAACTAGAATGGAGAGTAATGACACGGACGAGTCGACCCACATGAAGGTCAGAACCGTCCAATTACAGAGAATTAATGTCCCTGACCATCTACAATAATTAAACTTCAGAACGTCACAGCAAACAACCACTATCCCACAATCCATTGCTGCTCACTCGCTCAACGGTGCTGAGAGCTGTTTAGTGTTTGCTACAACCGCTTATAAATGTCAGTAAATTACAACCTCTCTCTTTTCACTTTATTTCCCTCCATCAATTCTTTCACTCTTTCTTTTCAACTTCTTTAGTCCTTCACCCCACCAACCTCCAATTTACTCTCTCCCTTTCTCTAACTTTCCACTTCCTCACTCTCTCTCTCTCTCTCTCTCTCTCTCTCTCTCTCTCTCTCACACACCTTCTGATTTTCCTCTTTTTCTTTCAGTTCCATCATCTCTCTCTTCAGCAACTTCCCTCTAACTTGGTTTCACTTCCTCTCTCTTTCTCCTTCCTTCAGCCATCACTTTATTTCCTCCCTCTATGTCTCCATCCAACCTCTTCCCAGTTTTCCGCTCTCTCTTCAGCTCTTTCCATTTCTCTCCAATCTCTTTCCAATTTCTCTCCTTCATTTCACCACTTTTATTTCACTCTCACTTTATTTCTTCCGTTTTGAAATTTTTACTCTTAGATTTAGGCGCTTTGCCTTGTTTCTTTTATTTCACTTCCCATGCTTCTTTACAGTCTCTATTTATTTTGCTTCCTTAATCCCTCTTTTCCTCGTTCATTCTCTACTGTAAATAAAACTGCCATCAAACTCCAGCTATCCCACAATCCACTGCAGCTCCACAGAGTTGAAGAGAGAGAGATTTCGTCTTTACTGATTCTCTTTCGCTCAGACTTCGTGTAGTCACCTAAACACTCAGCCCCGGCCAATCACCGCTAATTTACAGCGGCCCTCAGGGGCCCGTGATTCTCACTCTGTCTCTTATTTCACTCCTCCATCGGCAGATCCTGTCAAATGCTGCACTTTCTCTCTCTCTCTGTCAATCGGGAAACTCTCTCTCTCACTTATTTCACTCCTCCATTGGCAGATCTTGGCAAACGTTGCACTTTCTCCTGTCAACAACCCCCCTCACCTTCTCTCTCTCTCTCTGTCTCTCCATCTACCTTTCTCTCCTTCCCTCGCTCTCTCTCTCTCTCTCTCTCTCTCTCTCCATCTACCTCTCTCTCCTTCCCTCTCTCTCTCCCTGTCTCTCCATCTACCCCCCTCTCTCTCTCTCTCTCTCTCTCTCTCTCTCCCCATCAGCTCTTGGGATGCAGAAACTCACTCTGCCTCTCTCAGGTCTGTTTGGGCACTTTGAAGTTCAGAGGATTTAACCAATCAATCGCTGTATCATCATCAATCAAGCGGTCTCTCTCTCTTTCTCGATCGATGGGCTGGTGAAACAGAGCAGTCGGCTGTAGATCTGGACAGATAATCGGCTCTGGCCGAGCGTCAGGGGACCATACCTGCGCCGGCACACACAGACACACGGCAACAATTAGTTCTGAACGCTAACAAGAGGCTGATCTCCTCGGCTTAAGACGATGCTTCCTGTTGCACTCTGGGAAAACATTTGTTTATTCCAGGTTTGTGTGAGTGAGAAACGTTTGGTTTCTGAGAGCCGTCAATTGCAGAGAGAAGAGAAAATTGCAGCAATTTCTCAAAGCAGAAGATGCGATGCTGCGCTGGGTTAAGTGGACAGTCGGATGAGGGGGATTGTAAAGAGGGGATTCACAAGTCGGTCCGGTCATTATTCCAATCTCTCCCAGCACGGACCTGGAATGTTGATGTGCCGTGTGTGTGTGTGTGTGTATGTGTGTGTGTGTGTGTGTGTGTGTGTGTGTGTCAGGCAAAGAGAATAAACCGGAACTGAAGATTCCAGCCGTAAAGCTCGCTCTCTCTCTCTCTCTCTCTCTCTCTCTCACACACACACACACACACACATGCACGCTCTCTCTCTCTCTCTCGCTTCGTTTCAGTTGAGAGGGATTTTATTTTGTTTGTGGTTGATATTATTAATCCAGCTCCTGGACCGTTAGAGACCGTGTGTTTATCTGGATGTGGATTGATTTTCTGTTCGATATGGCTTTGCTTCAGAACTTTCACTCCTCCTTGTCCCCGAGCGCTTCGATCTAGACCGAACCAGCACTGGCCCAAAGAGCTCAGGGAAACCTGAAGGGTCTGATCTCTCCGTTCTAACAAACCTGCTGTATAAACTCCAGACAGACTTTCAAACCAAATTATGGCTGTACTAAAATGAAAGGCAAACCTAATTCAGGATGTTTTGATTTTATTTTAGAGTCTTGGATATTAGAAAAATATTTAGAAAAGTTAGATATTAAGAAATATTTAGAAAGGTTCTTGATCTGCCTTTCTCAAAATCACCTTTATACAAATGTCAGGAATTAGTGAAGAGGATAAATGAAGAAAATCTTTAGTTTACAACATATTTAAACACAAAAAGAATAAACATAAAACATACAAAAATAAGAAAAAAAAATGTAATTTATAAAAATGTGCTTAATTATACAAAAAGCAACTGGAACAAAACAAAACGAATAAGCAAAACAAATAAACAAACTCAGCAAATCTGAGTCAAGGAGGATATTTATATTTAATATACTCTTACAAATACGTACACAACTCATCAGAAATCTAGACACATTTTAAATAGAAACATAAATCAATTCTAACATGAAATAATTATAAAACTAAAACTAGTACTACAATACCTGAACGAGTTAAACTCAAACAAGGGCTTCAGGAGTCGGTGGAGGGTGATTGTTGGCTGTTTGAGTGAAGCAAAATCACTTCACAAATGCTTTCTGTAACCTAAGATCCAGACTCAAACCCTCAGACCCACAGCAATCTGCCCAGAAAACTCCATTAAACCAGCGTCAGGGTCTCCGTAATCTCAGAAATCCGTCCACAGAGACTTGATCTACAGCGAAGAGCCTCATTATGTTTCATCACTGCAATAAACAAAAGCATTAACACTCTCTCTTCCTCTCCGTTCCTAAGATCTGAAGACAATTCCTGCTGTTTTCATTGTCTTGCTGACAAACAAGGGAACAGCTCAAGGTTGAGGATTACAAACGGGTGGAAAATGAAAAGCTGCTGTGATTTCATAAAGAAAGAGTGTAGCTGAAATTACGTTAAAAGTGACTGAGCGAAATACTCCTACTGGACCTGTGAGAGATCAGTCAGGCGGCTTTACTCCAACACACAAACATTGATGTAGGGCCTCAGAGGAGACACGTGCTGATCGGGTTTAACCTGACGGCTCACACACATACACAACACACACTTCTCTCTTTCTTTCTCACACACACACACACACACACACACACAGGTTTTGTGATTCTTGATCTGTAACTTGCTAGATCACTTGTTCTCTATCTTTATTTTTCTCTACCTCTATCACATACACACATACATTACTTGCTTCCGTTTCATTCTAACCTTGTCTCACACACACACACACACACACACACACACACACACACCTACACCTACACACACACATTTCAGATCACATACTCTCTTGCACACATATTACACATATAAGCCTGGTGGCAGAAAGCCCTGAAGAAAACAAAGGCAAATGTCTATTCCTGTGGGAAGCAGGAAACCAAAGGGCAACACAATGAACTTCCTCTGCTCGTCTGGGAGCGATGGTGAGATGTCACTTTACCTCAGAACAGATCGTGTGAGGTTTGAATCAGATTTCACCTCAGGTCTGAAGTCTGAACTTTCTGTACGTAAATCAGTGATGCCCATCCGAGCATTAGGTCTGTTTGAAGTGTTACTTTTGAAGCCATTGTTGTTTTTATAACAATGTTTATTGTTAGTTAATTATATGCTTTTTCTATCTGTTACTGTACAGTTTACAGTGTAAACTATTGGCATGACTTATCGACTAACTGCTGTGGTAAATGAAACAATAACATTGGTTCAAGCAAAAAAAAATAAAACATTGAGGTTCATTTGCACTTTATAATAATAACAATAATAATAATAATAATAATAATAATAATACATTCAATTTAATTTTTGTGGCGCACCAGACACACTCACAAACACCCACACACGGCCAGATTAACCTGAAACGCATGTTTTTCGGATTGTGGGGGGAAACCAAAACTCACGCAAACACGGGGAGAACATGCAAACCACACAGAAAGGCCCCGGCCGGCCTCGTACTCACACCTCGAGTCACAATCGGAACCTTCTTGCTGTGAGGCGACAGCGCTACCCACTGCGCCACCGTGTCGGAAAAATTTTATTCATATCAGGTCATCAGAAGATTAGAAAAATTAGCAAAAACAGCAATATTCAAGAAATCTACAGGAAAGTCTATTGGATGTCGTTCTTGGGCTTTACACACACACACACACACACACACACACACACACATCATCTCGCACACACACGTACACAAACTAGAATTGCGGAGCACAGCCTTACAATTCAACGTTCATACGTTCCATTCTATTCCTAAATAAAACGTTATATTTATATTTAATCTTTATAAACTTTATATTTTAAAACAATGTCAGAAAAAGAAAAAAAAATATTTAGAATGTGACATTGAATTTTTAGATGTATTAAGGTATTTAAAAACAATAATAAAAGGCATAATAGACAACACTTCTTTAATGAAAGGATAAGTTAAAAAGAAAAGATTTATTGTGTAGTAGTGAAGTAATTGTGAAATGTATTGATCTTTCATCCATAGATGATATTCAGAGTGAGAGAGTCAGAAAGAGAGAGCAATGTAGAAACAAACGAAGACAAGACAAGACAAGACTGAAGTCTGATGTGATTTTATTCCGGATGGTTTGTGTCCCTTTAACTTTATGACAACAGGTCATATTGTTCTACCACTACTGAACTATTTCTGCACTGATGAAGAGCTTCAGAAGCTTCATTTCATCTGCACAATGGAAGATTGGCAGAATCATTGTGCAGAATAGCGAGAAAAGAAATACACAAAAAAACAAGCACTGATCACAACAACGACACAATGAGATTGAGCTCCGAGCTTCACAGACGGATGATGAATATTCAGCTGGTGTTTCATTCGAGTCCAGCACCGCAGGCAGAACCAGGATCTACTGCAGAATCGTTAATTATTACGTCTGAAAACATGTGCGCTGATGTTCAACCTGAACCTCTATTACTGATTCACCAGAGGAACTCAACCACAGCAAACAAACACCAGAGACGCCAGAAACACACACCAGCACCATCCAAACCATCTGTCTGAGAGAGAGTCAGACAGACAGAGGAAATGAAAGAATACGAGAATTGTTAGGTAAGAGCGAGGGACTGAAAGAGTCAAGGTGAGTGAGTGAGTGAGTGAGTGAGTGAGTGAGTGAGTGAGTGAGAGGGAGAGAGTGAGTGAGTGAGTGAGTGAGTGAGCGAGTGAGCGAGTGAGCGAGTGAGCGAGTGAGTGAGTGAGTGAGAGAGTGAGGAGTCATTAACGATGAGTCTGAGAGGACCTCCAGTCATCTCCATTATTTAACAGCACACATAGCAGACTGACTCCATATGGAGCTCTACAAACAACACCTGAAACTCCAGAAAATTTCAAATGAACTTTATTTGAAATGTATCCATCACACAATAGCATCACGACCGACTCTCTAAAGCCGCTTCAAGTTCATTGAAAAAAAAGCAGAAAAACACACTGTGTGAAGAACACGTTAAGAATATAGTAAAAAGGGTGAGATGCGAAAGTGAACGTGAATGTTGTTGAGTGGAGCAAGAGAGTGAGGAAGCGCCGTTATTCTCCATCAGACACACATTCAGGACCGACACAATGGAAGCAGCCGGAGCTTTTGTGTTCAGACTGATTCCTGATCAATGTGTCCGTCAGCGCAGGAATTCAGCAGCTCTGTTAATCCCGCCGCTCACACTCACCGTTAATGGGAATCTCACAGGCTTCCGACCCCAGAGCAGCTTATCAGTTAATTGGCTGGAGGTTTGGGAGACGCCACCGTCAGCGCACGACCGGAATAAGAGCGCGCAAGCACAACAGAGGGATAGAGAGAGCGACAGAGAATGAGAGAGAGAGAGAGAGAGAGAGAGAGAGAGAGAGAGAGAGAGAGAGAGAGAGAGAGAGAGAGATTCTGAGCTGTTTACCTGCTGCCACACAGACAACTCTGGGATGGATGGGAGAGTCACAGGGTGACACCAAAGAGGAAAAAGAAAGAGTATTCAGAGTTGTTTGCCTAATGCATAATAAGAGAGAGATAAGAGACAAAGAGAGGAAGAGAAATTGAATTAGAGATTGGGGAAAAGAGAAAGACAGACAGTGAGTAAAAAACAAAGGGAAAGAACATTAGGGTGAAAGAACATTAAACAAAAAGTGTGTGTGCGTGCGCGCGTGTGTATGCGTGCACGTGCGTGTGTGTGTGAGTGAGAGAGAGAGAGAATAGATAGAAAATGAGTGACAGAAAGTGAGAGAGAATGAAAGAAAATGCTGAAAAAGATAAAAGGGAGAGATAAAAGAAAGAAAAGAAAAATAGGGAAAATGTAGAGGGGAGATATAAATGAGACAAAGGGGGAATGAGGGAAGGAATAGAGCAAATGGGAAAGAGATAAATGAAATAACACTGAGATAAGAAAAGTGAGGGATGAAATAGAAGAGACAGCGAGACTGTGGAAGACACTGAGAAAAAGGAAAAACGTGAGAGAGAAACACAGATGACCTGAGAGACAGAGAGAGAGTCACTCATGAGACAATTTGAGGAAATCTTGATTAGTGACAATATGACTGTATAAACTAAGTTCCTCCATTTTCCAGGAAGTATGAAATGAAACTATCATTTAAAGTGATTGAAAATGACTCATGGGCAACAGTGAACGAAGAGTAATCAGTCGTTTTTTGGCAAGAATGAGAAGCTGGAAGAACGGCACATTCTCATGCTGTAAATAAATAAACACTGATTGGTGGTTAATTTTCTGAGCCGTTGCCCGGGCGATCAGACGCCTCGCAGCAGGAGTGAATTATTCATCAGAACAGAAAACAGATTCATGTTAAAGACCCAAAGGCCTCAGCGAGACACAGAGAGAGGGAGAGAGTGAGAGTGAGAGAGAGAGTTAGAAAGAGTTTCTGTTAAGAAAGAGTGACAGAAAGATAGATTCAGAGTGAAAAAGAAAGGGAGCTGAAAGGGAAAGGCATAGAAAAAACGGGGCGATGCAGGAAAGGAAAGTGAGGTGATGGCAATATGGCCACTAGGGACCATACTGAATTGGTGCTCTGCATTTAACCCATCCAAGTGAAAGTGCACATACACACAGTGAAGTGAACACACACAAACCCGGAGCAGTGGGCAGCCTAAGCCGTGGCACCCGGGGGGCATGTGGGGTTCAGGGTCTTGCCCAAGACTGGATCTGTCTTGGCTGGTTCTACACTTAGTTGCAGAACCAACCGTAGGGGGATTTGAACCGACAGACAGAAAAGACACAGAAAAAAAAATTAGGCAAAAGAATTAAAGAGTGCAGAAGTGGACGTGTTGGAGAGTGAATGAATGAGTTAAGTTTGTGAGTGGGTGAGTGAGTGAGTGAGTGAGTGAGTGAGTGAGGAAGTGAGAGGGTGAGTGAGCAAACGCAGGTGCATGACATTGGACGTGTTAACACAAGATTATAATTTGTCTAAATGAGGCTGGTTTACTCTGATCATCAACTCGTGGAGTTACTCTCACTCTATCAGCAGTTAATATTAAATGTATTCTTATTAATTAAAAGTATATTCTATAAATAAATATTTAAAAAGTAGATATAAAACAAATATTAATATTTTTTTTCCCACAAAGACCTTTTATTCAGACCCCTGAGAAATGTTCTTTCTCTCATTCGTCACACTGACATTTCACGCATTTTAATATTTAATCTAAAAACACTAAAAGTCTAAGTGAATTAATGTAGGAAGTGTTTCTGTGGGGAGATGAAACCTCTCACATAATATAAAAAAATAATAATAGCTATTACAATCAAGAATTAGAGTATTGCATTAACTGTCCTGTAATTATTAAAAGGTGTTTTTTTTCTTTTATTGTTTAAAAAGATTTTTTGCAGAAAAGTGTAATCAAAAACTGAGGATTGCAAAATAAAAGAATAAGTTAGTGTGTGAGCGAGAGAGCAAGTGATTGAGTGAGCGAGAGAGAGAGCGAGTGAGTGAGTGAGAGAGAGAGAGAGAGAGAGAGAGAGAGAGTGAGTGAGTGAGTGAGTGAGTGAGTAGCAGAAAATGATTAGCAAGTGATGGATGAAGTTTCTCTGGTTCTCTGGACTGACGGAACTGGAGCAGCTCAGCCGGAACATTAATTACTCTAAAACATCAACACATTAAACCCTCGCGCCGTCCTGAAACTCATTAACACACCAACACTTCTTACACAACACACACACACACACACACACACACTCTTAAATACCACTTCCACTGACTTGCATGCAGGCTCGCTCAATCCCTCATTCACACACATACACACACACACATACACACACACACGCATCAGACTAGCGTCAGAAAAACTGTGAAAAAGCTGATTTAATAGAATAGTATAGGAGGAAAAAATAAAAAGAGAAAAAGAAAATAAGTGAGAAGCTCTTGTTAAAAAGATGATAAAGTGAAAAACAAAAAAGAGAGAATAAGAGACAGAGAAACTATTTTTATTTTCTTGAATACTCATGAATGTGAACGCTTGCTTCATGAGTGTTTGTGCTCAAACACATTTATCCAGTTTGTCTTACCAATGCTCACTTAAAACGTCAAACATAGCGGAGTGTGTGTGTGTGTGTTATAATACTTCTCTCAGGAGAAAAAAACTAGTTAGTTGAGATGATGTTAGTGTTGAGCGGGAGTATAATCTTCCCGTGCCCAGTGTGTGTGTGTGTGTGTGTGTGTCTGTGTGTTATCAGCTCAGTAAAAGCCGCTCGCCGTATAAACGGCTCTCTGTGATTCTGGATAAATCCGCAGGAGAGCGTGAACGGGCCGCTGATACTGACCCGCTTTGTTGTGCAGAAAATTGCCTGTAACGCAAATAAAAGCAGCAAGTTTAGATCAAACAGGAGTGAAAGCCAGAGTTAAAGCTGGTCATGTGATGGAGCTGCATGAACATCTACACAACTGAACTTAGATACAACCCTCTCCAAACACAAGCTCCCTACACACTAGCTAGTGCACTAGTTTCTAAGACTTCCATTCTTTCCATTGAACCACAAAACATAGTTGCTACAGGTCTACAGTTGCTACTTCTTCACTCAATTCCTCCAAAATAAGTGTGTAAGATTAAAATGTCAAAATGTGTTTTTTACATTATTACACAGCCCTACTTTTTATTAAACAATTGTATTTTACAAGGTACCATATCTATACCGAACCAGCCTGCCATTTTTTAACAGAAACATTATACTATATTATATAATTTATAATATCTATTTATGTAATTCTTTGGTGCATATTTAGATATTAAGAGTTTAGATATTTAGATACGCCAGAGTTCAATCAAAAACAATGAAGAACAATTTAAAAATAAATAATAAACCATTACTAAAATTGCAAATAAAAATGCAATCGCAATAATAGTAATAAAAAAAGGTATCCAAATCCAAACTACATTTCTTGTCTGTGCCGCCCTATCCAACCAGATAGTGCTCACTATTTGAGGAACAATGCGTTCCAAAAAGTGTTCCAGAAAGAGAACAGTCTCAGTTAAAAAGATCTGCAATGACCTGCCACAAACAGATGTGTCCTACTGTAAATAAAACCGTATATAAAAAGATTCTGAAATAGAGCAACTGGAACTAACAGAGATACTTTAAGTCCGTAAAACACACACACACACACACACACCAACACACACACACACACACACACACACCAACACCAGAAAAAGAGAGAATCAAACGAATGAACTATAGTACAAAGACAAAAAATACATGGGTAAACTTCCGCTGAAAGGTAGAACACACAAACTGAAGAGATGAAGTGTGAATTAAGTGGCAGATGAAGCAGCCATAGCGACGCTTTACACCAGTGGTGTGTTGCTAGTTGAGTCCTACAGCAGAAATAGGCCAGAGCGACAGATAAAGTTCTCACTCTCTCTCTGGTTGCCCCGCATTCACACAAACAGAAAGTGGGGCGCTGATAAGCCATTCTGCCGCACTCAGCAAAATTTTCAGCTCTGCTGTCTTACGGGCCACACCAGTGAATACAAACACCACTATAGTAAAGGCCACTGAAAGTCCACTGTAAAGGCTACTGTTAAGGCTACAGTAAAAGTCTACTAAAGGCTACTTGTTATTGCCACTGTAAAAACCATTGTAAAGACAGCTGTAAAGACCACTGTACAGGTCGCTGTAAAGACCACTGTAAAGGTCGCGGTAAAGGACACTGTAGTTTTTAACACTGGAGAATGTGGAACTTGTTTGACCCTTAAACAGCATTTAACTTGGGAAACGTAAGAGAGAAAAAGAAACGATAGAGAAAGATTAGTAAAATGGGGGCAGGCGGATAGAGGAAATGTGATTTAAATGCCTGGCTGCAATGTCTCTGCTCCTTCCTAATAAAGGATTCAACACGGGTTTCCCTGATAAAGAGACTCATTCACTGTTGACTCTCACTTACTCTCAATACCTCTCTCTCTCCCAAACACACACACACACACACACACACACACACACACACACACACACACACACACACACACAACTACTCAAGTCAAATGCATGCAGTCAACCAAAAGTCTCCAAAAAGAGAGTAAAGAGAACCACAATCTTATACTACAAATTTAATAAACTTTATGTATTAAAATGAACAAAAAAATATAGGTTATAAGAAAAAAAATACATTCAAAACAGACAATTCTGACATTGGGTAGACATGAATAAATGATTCAGTATTCAAAAACGTTTACAGTATTCTATACTCAATAAATTTAGATATGAATAAATGTACATACATAAGTCTTTAATACCGAGAGCAAGGCCATTACTGTCGGTTCACACTTCAATTAAGCAGGGAAAAACAAGCTTCCCAATCTGCTCTAAACTCCCATGATGCACCTGAAGACCCACATGGCCCAGACCAGCTCTTCAGGGAACACAACGCGGAGGTGAAAGTAACGTGCACTGATGCATTAATCAGCCACGGCAGCAGACGCTAATGCGACAGTAATAGGAAATGAGGCCTGCGGCAGCATACGTCTGCTTCTCACAACACAACGCAAAGAGACCACTACACATGGACACGCACAAAGGTCAGAGAGCATGATGGTCTCACCCAATCCAAGCTTTTCCTATTCAACAGCGACACATCGAAGCAAGCAACGTGTGTTTGACGAAGGCTTAGGGTACCACATATATTCAGTACAGACACACACAGCTTCTTTGCAAACAACGGTTAAAAAAATTTAATGCATGAATTAATCTTGGACAAAGCAAAATGTGCAGTGACAGAACAGTGACAATTAAAACATTCTGTCAAGAAAGAAAGAAAGAAAGAAAGGATGGAATGAAGGAATGAATCAAAGGAAGAAAGTAAATAAAATAGTGCAGAGGTACAGATAGTGAGTATTTAGTGTGAGAGTGAGAGATAGAAAAAGAGTGAGGGGGAGAAAGTAAAAGAGTAGAAGTTGGCAGAGATTGTTGGCAAGATCTAGGCGATCGATCGCCCACCCGGGCCGCGTTTCTGGTGCCAGCTCAAACTTCTCTGCACTTCCGATCTGTGTTACATAGAAATGCATCACGTTACACTCACTAACTCTCAAATCTCTGCTATTTATTTTAATTATTTGGCTCTCCTCATTAGCATGTGGCCATGAAAAACTCCCACGGCGAGCACAAATAAACACAGCGCACCAATCAGAGCGCATCACACCTCCCACCAGCCAGGCATCGCCCGGCAGACCGGGTCAGAACCACACACACGGGCACGCGGGGAGACGTCCAGAACCTCCCCCTCACCTTGTGCGGATCATTAGCAGAGCCGCGGACCCTTGGAGCATTAATTAGCTGTGTGTTGTGCAGCGTCTGGAGCATGTCGTGTGAATGTTAACGTCTGTAAACACACAAACCGCGGCACAACCACTTGTTTTTCCTGTAAAGCAGTAATTAAAACCTGCATCTGTTCTCGCTCGTCTGAACTGTGGCTTTTACTCCTTTAAAATACAATGTTTCTCAGACTCACTGTCAGCACTGCCGTCTCTTTGTCTCTGTCCCACAATGCACTTGAAACCATGGACACTGGTATACCCGGCTTTAAGCCATTAAAGTTTTTCTCAATCGTTAAAACACTGAATTATATTGTCTGAACCAAAATCTCAATTGCTTGAACACACTGGTCAAATCAGTCACTCTTTTGGCAAAACCATAAACCATTTTCACATGGTTAGACACATTTTCATTGAGACTCACCTGTGCTGCAGAATGCTGAACACACATGACACAAGTCAACCACAACTGAACACAAGCCCTGCTGTCACTGTCTGAACACTACAGCTCGAAACTGACAACTTTTCTGTCTAATGATGTGAGGGACATAAACATATGTAATGAAAGCCAGATCAGGGAACACTGGATTCTGAGGCTCTACAAAGGATGTAAATCTGAGGAAGAGTTTGTGAGAGGAGTTTGAGTTGTTCATATAGTACATAACAGTACATAAATATTGACAACAATTACTGTATGAGTACAATACTATCATGAGTATGAATACTGTAGAAGTCCTGCCTATCCGTATGTTTTCTTCCCATTCAAAGTTTTCTTTGCTTTGAAACTTGCATTTATCCTACAGTGAACAACCATTGTGTATCCTGAATCATGTTCTGAGCGTTGTGTTTTGCATTTTTCTGCGTAGTGTTTAGTGACTGCTCACTAGTGCTTTTCATTGTGACGGTCTTGGGACACAATTTGATCACAGTTCAGTTTGAGCTCAGATTGAACTGTTTTGAGGTGAAAGTTTGGTTATGGTTTTGCATGAAGAGTCTGACGTTTTGTAAATGTATAGCTTGAAAATTGGGGAGTTTTGAGAAATGAGTTTGAGTCTTAGTGATTGAGAAAAACTGTAAATAACACTACAATTGAAATTGCAATTTTGTAAATGAACATGAAATTAACTCTTTCTGATGAGAACTTATAACTAAGATGTTATCCAGAAACGTATGGTTTATGATTTGTGTTTATATGTGTAATATAGAATATAAATGGATAACTATGACATGCTTATATGTGTTATTTCCCAGTGTGGAAATAAAGCCTGCTCAACACCAAACCACTGATAAACATATAACTAGGGGATAAAAAAAATAAAATAAAATAAAATATATATTTTATTAATATATATTTTATTTTTACTGTAATTTCTTCGTATATACAACCCCACGAGTGTGGATGAGAGGAGTTTGGCGTGCAGTGCTTAATGCCGGTGGCAGCACGTGGAGTTATTTTATTTTATTCATCATTTCAGTAAAGTCACGTGAGGGAATCTGGAGTCTGCCTGTTCTTCCAACACAACAAAATCACACAACGCAGATACAACCGGTTACATATATATATAAATAAATGTATAATTAAACGAATCTATTAATACATTCAAGTACGTACATCTTTTGGTTTGAAGAGTCCGTATCTGTGCGTGCGTGCGTGCGTGCATGCGTGTGTGTGTGTGTGTGTGTGTGTGTGTGTGTGTGTGTGTGTGTGTGTGTGTGTGTGAACTAAATGTAATTAGTTAATATCTTCCTCTGTGTGTTTGTGATTCATTAGCTTTTATCCTCCTCATTTAAGAAAGTCTGTATGTAATTAGCGCAACTGTTTGTCCAGTGCGTCACATCTCAAGGCCAATTACATCTAAGAGAGAGACAGACAGAAAAATAGATTGGGAGAGTTAGAGAGAGACTGAGAGAGAAAGAGACTGAGGGACATAGACAGAAAGACAGAGACAGAGAAAGACAGAGAAAGAGATTGAGAGAGATGCAAGAGCATATGTGGAGTGAGCAGGACTTGCCATTAGGCAGGACTAGGCGGTTGCCTGGGGCCCCAGGTTTTTGAGGGCCCCATAACACTTAACATACACTAATAGTTAATACAGTTATTATTACTTATTTGGCGCATATTAATTATGTTTTTGGTTATACTACTGGTTTTCGCTAAAATACCAGAAAAATGTTTATCGCATCAAATGTCTCCCGGGGCCCCCCCTTCGTCTACACTACATTGGATCAGTCCATTGTGCAGAAAGGCAAAAAAACGAAAATGGCAAAGCGGACAGTGAGACAAGAACATTAAAACTAAATGAAACAAAGCTATCTTAGTGGGTCCAAAAATAGGAAGAAGAAGGAGGAGAGTAAAAAGTTTATATCAACTTATATCAAGCGAGCGCGTTTATTTCTGCGTGATCTCACTAAAGTGCGCGCCGCCTCCCTTCATCATCATCCTCATCATCATCATCACACCCGCTCACACTTCTTTCTTTCTTCTCTCTTTCCTGTATAACAAACACATCGCCCGACAATCGCGGCGTCCCCGCAAAAACATCCCGTGCGCTGCGTGTGTCACGCGTACTCGTCCTCGTCACGCAAACTCGTGCAATAATCGGGGAATAAATAAACATGATATGGATCTACTTATTGGAAGATTTGCTGAGACCAAGGCACGCAAGATACAATTTTAGGAAAGAAAAGAACATGAGAAAGGGGAACAAAACAAAACATGTATACATCTCCATGAAGGAGAAAAAGAAAAATAGGATGAGTAAAAAGGACATACGAAGAAAATAAAGACAAGGACAAAAGCTACAGAAATTCAAAAAAAGATGAAGAAAGAAAAAGGAAGAAGACCATGACTAAAAGGGACAGAAGAAAAAAGTGAGAAGGGCAACTGAAAAAGGGCCAGGAAGAGAGGGACAAAAGGTATAAAAATAACATATGTATATCCTTTTAAAAAGTGTTTCTCTATAATTGACCTGTTGTTTTGTGTGTTGTCTTCTGATTTCACCAATAGTGGACAACCTCTGTTTGCTATATGTGTATATATGTGGTTTATATATATATCTATATATATATATATATATTAGTACTGTCAAGCGATTAAAATTTTTTAACTAGTTAATCGCAGTTCCCTGACCAAATTAATCGCGATTAATGGCGATTACATGACTAAAGCTTGAAATAATGGATGATAAGGTGTAATATGTAAATTAATGTAAACTCAACACTAAATGTACACTAGTTTAAATCATTTAGTATAATTTTGTTCATTTTGCAATATATTTTCTTGGTTTTTAACCCTCCGAGGTCGAGTCACTCTTTATTCACACAAACACACAAAAAAAGTCAATTTGGACTTACATATAAGTGTTATACATCAATTGAAAGTTTGAAGTGCCCATTTTTTAGGTTACACTCTTAATAAAAACAGGACATTGTGTATTTCCGGTTTTGCCGGTTTTTGGGCTTCCCGCCCATTTTTTTGTGATTTAATTGTAATCAATTTAATCGTTGTGATTTAAACCAAATCTCAAAATTTTGTTGAGGAAGTGCGATTAACTAGCTAAAAAAATAAAAAGAAAAAAGAAATAAATATATATATATATATATATATATATATATACTATATATATATATGTGTGTGTATAATTGACCTATTTGTGCGTTGATTTGTGCGTTGTCTTGTCATTCAAGGGCCCCATGCCGACCTTTGCCTGGGGCCCCAGATTTCTTAAATCTGCCACTGGGAGTGAGTGAGTGAGTGAGTGAGTGAGTGATGGATAGATGCAGGAAAGTGAAAGAAAAAAGAGAAAGAGAGAAAAGGATGAGGGGGAAGACAATGTGAAAAGAAGTAAAATGAGGAATGGAAAAAAGAGAAAGACAGAGGGAGGGAGAAAGAGAGAAAGAGGAACAGGCATGTATTGAACATCTGACATTTGAAACATATTCTACATCAAACAGCACACCAGCTGAAGATGTTACACTTACTTCATTTACTCAGCTGCATCTTTTCTATGGTCGTGGGTGCAAATGGATGAGAAGAGTGTTTCAGGAGTATAGAGTGTGTGCGGGTGAATAGGAGCTGCTGTTATTTTTGTGAGGAATGGACACAGATCAGCCTGGTCCAGAACATGAGCAGAACCTCTGACTCACAATCTCACACAATCTGTCTTCATGATAAAACCACAATATATTACACCCCATTACATCTATTCTGTTTTTAATTTCATTTTTTTATTACTATAGCATTTTTTATGAAATGCTGAGTTTTGTATTTATGTGTCAGTTCCTTGGTCAAACCATTAATTAATTATATAGCCACAAATATTTTTCACATTATAAATAATTAAAATATTAGCAGAATACTTTGCCCCTTTAAAGCACACTAAAAGACTTTGAAGAGCGTGCCACAAGCAAACAGGAGCAATTAATTTTCAAATAAAAATTATTTAATTATTTATAAAAATTATTATTTATGCTGCTTTAAAAACATTTTTTAGCTTTTACGCTTTTTGAACAAAATGAATACTTCTACAACTTCATGGACATTACTAGATCTGATAATGAATATAATTTTAAAGACATTTTGTTTTAAAGAAATTTAAAAGAAAATAGCACTAAAACTGAGCACCTCAACACTGATTGAAAACAAAAGTGTCTTGTGTTTTGTCTTGTACCTTAACTGACGTTCATGCTGTTCTGTCTAGTTCGTTTCTTTGTGTAAACATTTACTATATCCTTTTTTGACAATATGCTTCACTTGCTCCTCTTTTTGTAAGTCACTTTGGATAAATGTGTCTGTCAAATGACTGTAATGTAAAGTAACATATATAATTCCAAAAAGAAAAAAAAGTCACCAATAAACTGAACCTGCACTATACAGCATCTTTCTCGCTGTCTTCCATTACATGACATCATTCTCTCTGTCTGATTTGGTTTGTGCTCTCTTTTTTTTGTCCGAAATTTGGCATACATCGCATTTTCAGTGTTTCTGTGTCTTTCTTTGTCTACTTTTTGTTGCTCGTTCTCATAATTACAATTTTTTCAATTCAAGCTGATATTGTACATGTACGCACAGCTTTTTCACTGCACACAGCAATTTCAAAGAGGTTGTTAACAGATCTTTTTATAAAATTAAATACCACAAAGCCATTAAAAAAATAAATATGTATTGGGGGTTTAACCCATCCCATGACAATACAGAGGGCCTTGGAGTCTCCAGAGACACTCTTCAGAATTCCAAATCCACGGTCCAGAACTCAAAGCACAAGCCCTACCATCCTTGTATGTTGCTTAGCAACCTTAAATGTTATATTTGAGATAAACTAGATAAACTAATTTATTAACTCAAATAACGGTCAGTCGACTCTGAGGACGCTGAGAAGTGCCCACCTCAAAGCTGTGGCATTACTAAGACTAAAAAGATGCTGTCGCTCAATCTGACCAATTTGTGCTGATTTATCGTCGCTCATTGGCATGTGTCCGACCAGAGACGGTGACGGGCGCGCGGCGCGGCGTAGAGCGATCTCTTCTGCCCCCACAGGACGCACGAGGTACTGCGGCTGATACTCCGCAGACGAAATGCGTACCAATTTTTCTTTCACTTAATTCCGATGTGTTTTTAAAACGCATCTTGGATTTGTGCAACTACTTTATGATGAAGCAGATAAACATAAGCATTGATATTTATAGAAATTCACGCCAAGCGGAAGTTCTGTATCACACGAAATGCAAAAAAGAGAGGAAAACAAGTGTGGCACACACTGTGACGTGAGCATTATCCCATTGATTAAACTGTCACTAATGTACCCTATTACACACGGGAAAATCCATGGTTCAGACAGAATAAACGACCCGTTTAGGTTCGGGTCCGCGCCGCCCGGGGCAGAAACAGCCCCAGAGGCTCATCAGAGCACAATGAGCTGAAGGACTCCATTAACGTCTACAATCTTCTCGACAAAAAAAAAAACAAACAATCATTAAACTGAAAAAATATAAATAAACGAAAAGAAATGGAAACAGAATATGAAAAGAGGTTTCACACCATCAGCACCATCGTCGTGTCTGATTAAAAACACCCGAATTTACGAGAAATGTTAATATCCCAAAACGTTTTCAAAAACGTGAAAATCACGAAATGTGAAAAATCACCTTAGAGAAAACGACACATCTGCTCAGATCCACATTACAGCCATTAATAAATCAATTACATCAACTAATGTGTTTCATTATACAAAAATCCATAACCTGAAACGCATTAAAACACACTGTCCCCGAAAACACCAATAGACGCTTCTTCACTTCACTGTGTATTTGGGTGGCTTTAAGCATCTGGTCACTATTTTGTCGTTTAGATCCAGAAAAAAAGTTATCGATAGTAGATAAATCACCGCTTTATATAAGCCTGCAGTCCCAAAAGAATGAAAATTGTTCTTGTGTTGTGTTGTATATTATACACAGATAAGTACATTAACAGGCGCATTTCGTGATGTCTAATCGAAACGACTCCCTAACAAAACATTTTAGTAGGATATTGTTAGACATTCAGGTGCTTTCTGACAAATCCTCCAGTAACGGAGCTGTCCAACAGTAAAGGTCCGTGTTCGGCTTTTCCGCGTTTATGTTTGAAAACCTTCACTCGAGCTCGAGCGTTTCCAGCGCGGGTCTCACAGAACTTCGGGCGCGCGAAAGCAACACTGCTTGAGCTCGGGCTGGAACTTCAGTTCACACAGCCGGCAGACCAGTCGGCGACAAGCAGACGAACAAGAACGGGACAAGAACCGAAGCCCCGCCGCAGGTACTGTATATGTTGAACAGCGCCGACGCTTACCTTTAAACACCTGGCCCCGCACACTCGTCAACAAGCCAGCCGCGACTAGGAAACAGGTTAAAAGTTTCTCCATCCTCGCGGCGTCGGCTCCGTGCAGTCCAGACCGACCGCAGGACGAGCTGTCAGGGCAGCTGATGGATGAACAACGGTGTCCGGTCGTTTCTGTTAGGGAGTGGAACTGTTTGCCCGGCTCTCTCGGAGATGTTGCGTACGGACGCGCTCGCTGCCTGACTGAGGGACTAAGACGAAGATTAGTGGGCGGGGTCTAGAGGGCGCGCGGGAAATCTCACCGTGGATGCGTTCGTTCCGTCCCGCCCATTGCACGAGGGACTGATATGCGCGAGGTGATAATGAAATTCTGGTTGAACTTTTTTGTATATGTATAGACACCGACCAACAGACACAATTCTAAGAAATATATGTGTAGAATTTCTTCGTTTGATTTATTGTTTCTGATTTTGTTTCTGATTGTATTGTTTCAAATTGTCATGATTACTTATTAAATGTTGCATTAATCTTAATTATCCCAGTGATCGCTTTTTTATTAACTTTTAATTTGTCAACCTTCAAAACTGTTAAACTTTCTAACATTCAGTCCAAGTGATTTTGTTGCTTTTCTGTTTTAAGGGGGGACGGTTAGGACAATTCTGGTGGCAGCGACCAGGTATAGGGCCCATCACAAAACATTTGCATAAACCGCTAGCGCTAACCAAAACCGCTAACTCCCTGAATGGAGTTCCACACAATGGTGCATACAGCCAACTCACATCAAAAAGGGCTTTCACTGCGCAATGAGAAGTCTAAAAGACGTGATTTAGACGTCTTTTCCGACCGTCCTAAATTGGTCCCCTGGAGATCCAGAACGTTACTTGTGTAGACGTATTTTTGTAGACTCATTTTGGACGTCTTTCGGACCGACCAAATTTGGGCGTCTTTTTAAGGTCTTTTTATGGTCTAAACTAGGTCTTAGCTCTGGACCTCTTTTTTATATTAATATTTTACTTTTCCTTTATTTTAACTACAGTAGATCACTACTGTTATGAATTTAACTACAATTTCATCTTTAATAGCAGGCACATAGAAGAACAACAATTTAAATCAAGGAGCCTTCATTTATTATATACACATAGCAACTTATACAGTTTACACAACTTTATAGCTTATATAGCAGTGTGAAAAGCTTTCTAAAATACACTTATCATACCAAAAAAGCAACCTTAAAAGAACAACACTGCAGTAGCAAGCATGTACAATTTCAGTAATATGCAGTAAAAAAAGAAAAAATCAACTCTATTTGCCACAGATATTAATGAAACGAGATCTAGGTGTTCTGGGTGACTCCTCCATGATGCACGCTTTAGGTTGCCCTGATGAAATCCTCCGTAGAGCCTGGAACTAACTTCATCACTGCATCTGCACAGGTAGAAAGAGAAATTATTAAAAATCTTAGACAATCTACAGTCATTTTACCAAGTCCTTATGATAGTAAACCATATGTATATTACGATAAATGCATGTATATTACATAAAATATGTAAAATATTACAATAAATGCTAAAATTGCCATGGACAGTTGATGAACTTTATTCATTTTTCCTCCAATTTCAAGGCACAAATTACCATATTAATGGCAATATAGTTTTTGCCGTTTAGATTTACATTTTAAATACAATAACAAAAATTTAAATTTTATAACATACACTTCACAGCAAGAAATGTAACAGAGCTAAAACCTAAAATTATAAAACCTTTTGTGGTGAAACATTATTTAATTTTTAATGTCAAATGTGAAACTTGCAAGAGTTGTTTTAGAGAATGTAGGAGTTGAAACCCTTTTCTTTTTAGACATATGGCTTTACCTTTTAATGCTCTTGACTTTGATATTGAGATGAGTGTGGCAGCACTGAGAAGCCTAAACAAAAAAAAATTAATTAGTCAACAGATAGAAATAACTTTGTGAATAACTCGTGTTCTGTCCTCCGCCGGCTAGAGCGTGAAGAACCTGTAAAAATGAATGTACAACAGTTGATTAAACTCCTCGTAGGAACTCAAATAGAAACGTGTTGTGATGAGCCATTGACCACTTGCAGAACTTAAAAACCTACCAGAGTATTGAAGGCACATGTATTACGAAGGTGTAGACTCCTTTTTCCCCCCTAAAATCCGCCAATGTTTCAATCCGTTGTGTTTGCCCGGATGTCAAGCAGCAGGTTTAAAATATTTTTTTCTGGAATAACACAGACATAAACATTTATTGATTAGAAGTGTTACCTTAAGCTTCAGTGTTGTTAGTTTATACATTTGTGTAGGAGAGAAAAAGGAGTGTAAATACTCACATGATAGGAACCAGGCTTAATTGATCTTAGTACAACATGCAGATTCTGTGTCTGAAGAGAAGTTTGACAAGACATTCTGATTAAAGCAAAACTCACCACTCCGAAATGAAGGGAATGAACATCATCTCTATTCCTGTATTGTCAAAAAGCATCACAAATAGAGTAATAACACAGTTTTAACTATTAGGGACGCATCAACTCATACGTGTATCGAGTATTAATCTTTAGACAAACTCACCATGCCTGTGCTTTTCTTAAGAGTTGCTGTGAAATGTTGTGAAGGAACGAACGACTGGCAATGCTAATGTGCTAACCCTGAAACATGAGACTGACAATAGTAACGCCAATGTTAACACTTTTCAGCACAAAGAATGAACCAAACGTACCTCAAATCAAACTATGTTTTTGGTGGACTTGCAAGAAACGCGCCTCGGCTTTCTGTGTAACCGGTGGAGAAATGGCGCCAAACGCAAAATGCTGACTTCTGACTGAATCGTTTGAAATTGCTTCGGTTGCATAGAAGCGGGGAGGCAACGCGATCGGTTTACTTACCGCCACCTAGAGGTTAGCATGAACGTGTTGACATACAGATCAACAACATCGAACAGAACAAAACAAAAAAATTGAAAACATCAAATAACCTTTATCATCCTAAATGAAAAAGTGCAATACAAACATTGAAAACTAATAATGAGGAAAAAATACCGTGAACCCATTATAAATATTTGTCAAAAATAAGTATATCCTGAATTTGTCATGTTATTGAAAGAAATTGCTTATAAATTATGTTAAACGGTTGTTCACACAAGATGCAATGAAAAAATAAATAAAAAACCTAAACTGTGTCTATATCCTAAAAAAAACCCATTCAAATATTTTTCACAGAATACTTGTTTTGAAACAGATGGAATATTGTTACGATTCAGTCGGCGAAGACGACAGGGTAGGTTTAACCAAGGTTTAATCACCGTAACTCAGGGAATCCAAACAGAAGAGGAAGATACAACAAATCCAAATAACTCAAAGTCTGATAACCAGTTCGACCAACAGCGTGGTCGAACTGTTCAGACGGCGGTGTGGGCCGGGACCACCGGAGTTCAGACGGCGGGGTGGGCCGGGACCACCGGAGTTGAGACGAGGCGGGCCGGGACCACCGGAGTTCAGAAGAGGTGGGCCGGGACCACCGATGCTCCGACGAGGTGGGCCGGGACCACCGATGCTCTGGAGACGAGGTGGGCTGGGACCACCGATGCTTGGATGAGGTGGGCTGGGACCACCGATGCTTAGAAGAGGTTCTGATTTCCCTCTTGAGCCCTCTGAGGCTGGGGCATGTGGACTGGGTCCTTCAAAGCCGGCGAGGTAGAGGGCTTGGACACATGGGACAGGATCAGCGGATGAAGAGCGAAGAGGAGGGGATGAAGAGCGAAGAGGAGGGGATGAAGAGCGAAGAGGAGGGGATGAAGAGCGAAGATGAGGGAATGAAGAGCGAAGATGAGGGGATGAAGAGCGAAGATGAGGGGTTGAAGAGCGAAGATGAGGGGTTGAAGAGCGAAGATGATGAGCGAAGATGATGGGAAACGAAAGAAAGAACGGGACGACTGCGAACCAAAAGCTGAAGACCAGAGGGACAGCGAGCGGAAGGAGAGAGATCGACAAGAGAGCGAACGGACACGAGGACGAAGAGACCGACGAAGAGGAGCAAGAGAAGCTGGTGGAAGAGGAGAGGGGATAGTCTCCAGAGAGGGAGAGTCACCAAGAGAGTGAGAAGAAAGAAAGAGAGGCTGATCTGACCATTTCGAGGGCTGCTGTGACTGGAGGAGTAGCTCTGACTGGCTGTCTGGAACCAGCTCGCAATCTCCGCACGAGCGGAGATGGTCCAGGATCTGCAGTCCAGTCCATGTGCTTGCAAAGAGTCCAACCCACGCCTTGCGATATTCTGCGATGGTGGAGCCAGGATCCAACTCACGAAACTCGCATGGGCACATACACGACAGCTCCCTTCTCCAGAAATTTGGTTGGCTTCGCGTCGAGGACAGGTGGTCAAGCACAAACTCCAATTGATGCTCAAACCGCGCTTCACACGCCTTCTCCGGAGTGGTTGCGAGGGCGACAAACATCATGCTAGACTCCATTGTTCTCAGGAGTCAGAGGAAAAGCGTGGACACCTTAGCCGTCCTTGATTTCGGTAGGCTGTAGGACAATTCCTCCTTTCGGTACGGTTGGTCGATCTGTTACGATTCAGTCGGCGAAGACGACAGGGTAGGTTTAACCAAGGTTTAATCACCGTAACTCAGGGAATCCAAACAGAAGAGGAAGATACAACAAATCCAAATAACTCAAAGTCTGATAACCAGTTCGACCAACAGCGTGTTCACCCTCCAGGTTCTCCTTAAGAGAACCTCCATAATGAGGTCCACCTGTCGAGGGTGAACAGCTGTCGGCGATCACACGGTCCCGGTTACTCCCCATTCCACCACCAGGACGAGCTGAGCTGTAGGACCGTCACAAATATATTGAACTTTTAATGTTTTAACTATGTGTTTGAAAGTTTCTTGTTTTTGAACTGCCTGGAACCTATATAAAGATCATTATTTTATTAGATTATTACTGTCGATAAAAAACGTCTAAACGACGTCCAGACACGGAGGTCTAGGCGACGACCAAATTAGGTCATGTTTCGACGACACAAATATTAAATGTCCATACAAAGTCCAGATCAGGTCTACGACCGTCCGACGCAATATAGACCTAATCTGCACGTTATTTGGACTTCCAATGTTTAGTGGGAAGGTCTGGTCATGTTTTTGTAAATTGAGTTTACATGTTCTCCCCGCGCTTGCTTGGGTTTCCGTGACCCAGAAATGAAAATCTTTAATCGATTCGACCAAGCAGCCCCCCCTCCCACCCCGCAGCAGCTGCTTTCCACACCATCAGCACCTCCTGCAGTACCAGCCCATCAAGACCCTCTACTCACTGATACTGCAACACCACCACAACCCCTGTCTTTCTCCAGTATACAGGTGAGAAACCAGCTTAAAAGAATCAACGGTAGGAAGGCAGCCGGACCAGATGGCATCAGCTCCAGGCTCCTCAAGTCCTGCGCAGATGAACTGTGTGAAGTCCTGGAACTAGTCTTCAATCTGAGCCTCAAGCTGAGGAAGGTCCCACAGCTCTGGAAGACCTCCTGTGTGGTACCAGTGCCTAAGACACCGCAGGCCAAAGACCTCAACAGCTTCAGACCGGTGGCTCTCACGTCCCATCTAATGAAGACACTGGAGAGACTAGTCCTGGGTCACCTCAGATCTGCTGTGGGAACCTACCTTGACCCACTGCAGTTTGCCTACAGACATGGCACGGGAGTGGAAGACGCTGTCATCTTTCTTCTGCACCGAGCTCTTTCTCACCTTGAGAAGCCCGACAGTAGCGTGAGGATCATGTTTTTTGATTTCTCCAGCGCCTTCAACACCATCCAGCCGGTGCTTCTGGAACACAAACTGGAGGAGGCTGGTGTGGACCTCTATCTGACGGAGTGGATCATGGACTATCTGACAAACAGGCCACAGTTTGTGAGAGCCAAGGACTGTGTGTCTGACACTCTGAGCTGCAGTGTGGGGGCTCCACAGGGGACTGTACTGGCTCCTTTCCTCTTCACTCTCTACACCTCAGACTTCAGACACAACACGGACGGCTGTGTTCTGCAGAAGTTCTCTGATGACTCAGCAATTGTTGGGTTGATCACAGGAGCTAACGATGCTGAGTACAGAGGACTCACTCAGGACTTTGTGGACTGGTGTCGGCGGAACCACCTCCTGATCAACGCAGGGAAAACTAAGGAGATGGTGGTGGATTTTCGCCGGCGACAGTCTACTGTCATCCCACCGATGCACATCCAGGGAATGGACATTGAGAGAGTGGAGTCTTATAAATACCTGGGTGTGCATCTGAACAACAAACTGGACTGGACTCACAACACAGACGCACTGTACAGGAAGGGTCAGAGCAGACTCTACCTCCTGAGGAGACTGCGGTCTTTTGGAGTGAGAGGGTCACTCCTGAAGATCTTCTATGACTCTGTGGTGGCATCAGCAATCCTGTACGGTGTGGTCTGCTGGAGCAGCAGCATCTCAGGCAAAGACAGGAAGAGACTGGACAGGATCATCAAAAAGTCCAGCTCTGTCCTGGGATGCACTCTGGACACAGTGCAGGAGGTGGGTGAGAGAAGAGTCCTGGATAAACTATCATCCATCCTGGACCTGGACTCTCACCCACTGGTGGACTCACTGTCTGCTCTGGAGAGCAGCTTCAGTGGCAGACTGATTCACCCCCGCTGTGTGAAGGAGAGATATCGCAGATCTTTCCTACCTGCTGCGATTAGACTCTACAATTTGAACTTAAATTTAAACTGGTGACTGGAACTATGCTTATGACGGGCAGGTTCATTTATGGTCTGTGTTTGTTTGTTTGTCTATTATGATGTGTGCAGTGCGTTATGGTGATGTTTGTTTATTTATTTGCTTGGATTTGTTGTTGCTGTTGTGACGTGAAATTTCCCCGCTGTGGGACTAATAAAGGATTTTTCAATTCAATTCAATTAAAAAAAAAAAGCATTTCAGAAAATGAATGGGTAGTTCTTTGTTCCCCTCTTGTCTTTTCCATATTATTAATTTTCACTTTTGTGTGAGTCGTTGTCTCCCTTTTTGGACAGTTTACAAGCCGATTTCTGTTGAATCTCTTTCATCAGACTCTGAAAAAACAGGGACTCTAAAAAGTATTTCATTTTGTCTTTGTTTTTATAACCATATGTTATTGTGACCATTTCAACAAGTGTTTTAGACACTTTAGTGTGGCCTGTAATTGTTCGTGGCTGTTTTAGCTTGACTATCTTCAGTTCGTCTTCACACACACACACACACACACACACACACACACACACACACACACACACACAGAAAAATTGAGTTGAGTCCTGTTCTGAAAACCCTGCCTCCTCAAAATAATGAAATCAACCATATAGGAAAAAAGAATCAGCATCTGAAACAGCAGCATCACAAAGAGGGAGACGAGGAAGCTGGACAAGGTCATACGGATGTCTAGCTCTTTCCTGGACTGAGGCAAATGTCTATGCTTGTCCACGAGTCTCACCCAATATACCACTAGAGCTTCAATGACAAACTGATTCACCTTTGCTGAATGAAGGTAAAAAACCTTTTTTCCTGATGTGTATAGCTTCACAATGATTAATCATTCTCACTATTTTCCTCCTCAAATTCTTAAAAACACACTGGACCGTGGGAGAAAAACAAAAACCCAGCAAAACTCTGTGTGAACACAAAAATAAACTGGGAACACTGCAAGGCCTTGTATACGTCTAACAGGTCTTCCTTTCTGTTGAGTCAAAAGGAAAAAAAAACATTAAACCTACTGCTGCTGTTGTTTGTTCTTTCCCGTTGCAACAACGCAATTAAAGATTTTCTTCAAAGACTTGTACAAACATTTCATTTTATATAAAAGAAGTACTAACGGGGTTAATAGACTCTGGTCTCATGGAAGATGTGCTGCGCATGCGTTCTTGTTAACGCACCTGGAGGGTGAGAAGAAAAACGTGGGATTTTTTGTTGCGTCTAACGACGTCCTTTTATATACATTTTCTATATGTAAAGTCTGTTTGTCTCAGTCTATCTGTAGATATGAGTGTTTTGTCGTGCGGTCAGTGTGTAATGTGTGTGTGTATATCTTCAGTTCTGCTCCATACAACGTCACTAATTAATCACTATGTGGTAAAAAAATCCCAGACAGAGAGAGACTTTAGAAGGTTCCGGCGCGTAATTGGCATCAAGGGACAAAACAAAATGTTAGCTGGAGTGAAATCAGATCGTGTCACGGTGTCTCGTGCGTGCATGAAGCGAGTCATAATTCTGGAAAGAAGAGAGCGAAGAGCGGAAGAAGCAGAAATAATGGGATTTAAGCGCCATAAAACAAGCTAATAAACAGGAGTATGAGGAAGAGACTAATGTGCAATCATGAAGCGCGTAGACTCAGAAGAAGCTCAAATGTGCTATGACTGATACAGCGAATAAAAACACAATCTCCTCCTTCATCCAGCAGCGAGCGTAATGCCATTTTCTTTTATGAGATTAAGCTCCAATAATCCCGAGACGTTATTAAGATAATACTCCCCAGTCACCGTGACAGGATCAGCACAATTGAAGCGAGTTCATGTAAAATTCACAAACATGATAAAGATCGAGACACCGCTTCTCGTGATTGTTCTAAACAAAAGACAAACCCTGAATTCGAAATTGCCTTCTTCCAGTGTGTGTAGCTTGCAGAAAATTGTACAACAATTCTGAAGTCACCTTACAGAGTATGTCTCAAATGGACGTCTACTGTATAACTTAGCCAAATTTTACTGATCAAAAAGCCTCCCTGTGAAGCATATTGGAGAAATGAAGAAGTGCCATCATAAGAAATTACACAAATCCAACCACACTATCATTAAGTTTACACAGAATATACATAAATTACGCACAGTATATCATTCTTTCATCTTCTTAACAGCTTCTTCTTTTGCTGTGTAATATATAGTGTTTTAAACTTTTGGGCCTGATGGAACACACACTGAATTGATGAATAGTGTAGCAGCAGGATGACACAATAACAAAATTTTTCCAGATTTCCAAAGTCTTTCTCCTGGTTTCACAACACTTGTGTCGTTTATTTGCACATAAGCACACTTCATGAACTGTTTCTTCAGCTCCTCTCCCACCCTCAGCCCAACTGTCCCTTTTAATTGTCTTTGATTAGATTCATGCGGTCCTTGGCGGCCATCTTGTAGTTCTTCCTTGGGTGGCCATTTTGACACTTGTAGTTCTTGTTGTGATGTCATCTTGTCTCCGCCATCTAGGTGAAATGTACCTGCCTTCCAGTACATAATTCCTCAGGACATCACACCCCCCTCCTCTGCTCTGAGGCCCCTGGTGAAGATGTTACTGTAACCAGGGCCTCTTTGCGAGAGAGGGCATCGGCATTCCGTTGGTAACGTCCCGGCCTGTGGATCACAGTGAAATTAAAAGCTTGCAGACTTAGAAACCACCTTGTGATTCTCGCATTAGTTTCTTTGTTGCGGGCCATCCACTGTAAGGTTGCATGGTCTGTTATCAAGACAAACTTCCTGTCCAGCAAGTAGTACTTCAGTGTTTCCAAGGCCCATTTAATGGCCAAGCATTCCTTCTCAATTGTGGCATAATTCTAATTGTGACACCCAGGCCCCGAGTGGATGATAGAGGCATACCAGCCCCTATAAAGTTGCAGCGCTACGAAGGTACTACGCCGTTGGACTCTTACCTGGCTCATGTAGTTAGTGGCACATCGTAACCAGTGTTGGGAGTAACATATTACACTAATATATTACTTTTTGCTGTAACGCGGTAGTGTAACTTATTACTTTGTGTATTTTCAGTAATATATTACTCGTTACATGCAAGTAACGCTTGCGTTACATCAAATCTTTCACATTCAAGACAATAAATCAAACATTTAATATTTCCTGTTCGTAAATAGACGCGCAAGTCATTCGCTGGTGGAGCGTTGTATTTTGTAACGCTGCACTGAGCTCGAGGTGTGCTCCTATTGGCTCTGAGATCGAGGTGTGCTGCTATTGGATCCGTCTGGCTTGCGTAACTGCGGCTGCCCACGTCACAGGGCGGGTCGCGAACTCGCGGCAAATCCGAGATGGTCTTATGCGCATTATTTCAGTTTTGTAAAAAACAAGAACATTGTGGTGAAATGCAACCTCTGTGTAAACGCAAAACAATGGTCGACATAAAAAAGAGCATTAGCGATTAAAAACACCTGGAGCTGCGCCATTAGACTGCTGCGACCTGAAGAGAAAGAAAACAGCAACGACACTGTCGTCTACACTTTATGGCCAGAAAGCAGGACAGTATTGTGTGGTAAGTCATTCAAAATGAATAAAACGGCACTGAACTTTACATAGTCATGTTGTGTCTGATATAAAATATACCTGAGTTATTCACAGACTTTGGAGGAAAATCGCTTTATGTCTATCATACTTTTACCACTTATTAATGTTGATTATTAGTGTTGCCAAGTGTCTTTTCCCAGACATCCGGGCAGATTTTATAAATTCATGATAATGTCCGGTTTTCCATCTTTTTCAAAGGACCATTACACGTGAAACTTTCTATATTATTAAATTATCTGTCAAACAAAAACGTGCCTGCTAATATTGTTCACTAATGAGACATTATAGTTATTATTAGATATATTGTTGAAGCTGGATTTTCCAACAAAAGAGTTGATATTTAGAACTTCATTTCATATTATTAATTTATTTATTGTGGAAAAAAGTCAGACTAAAATTGTTACTGTTACAACTTCATCTGTGACTTCACCATCTCCGTTGCACACCGGTCTGCCATCATCATCAGTCCATTTCCAATCATCAGTCACACCAGAACTTGATCATCTAACTCCTATATAAACCGCCGCTATTCTCTTCACCATTGTCTGTCGACGTCTATGTTCCTCGCATGTGGATTACATCGCTCAGACTTACCCATCAGTTCGTGTCTCGTCATCTCCTCCTCTGGATTCATCGACTCTCCATTCTTCAGCTACAGTGTCAGTATCTCCTTTGTGTCATTCTGTTCATTAAATCCCATTGTCACGAAGTTGTGCTCAGTCTGCCTCTCGTCTTCTTTCGCTCACGACATCACTCTCTTCTCTATCCGGCGTGAGCGTATCAGGTCGACAGACCGAGACGACCATGGAACACGACGGAGGTGCCGCATCTGCCGATGCGCCGACACCCGACGCGCCGCCAGCCGTCGCGCCGTCATATTCCCTGGAGGAGTTGATCGCCGCCGTGCAGCACATTCGCGCTACTCCCCCCCCCGGCGGCTCCTCCAGTACAACCTCCGCTCGCTCCAATCGCGGGAAGCAGCCCGGTAGTCCGACCGACTCCATTCTCTGGTCATACTGAGGATTGTGACGGTTTCATAGCACAGACGGAGCTTTATATTCTCGCACACCAAGTGATGTTCCCTGACGAAGTTTCTAAAATCTCCTTCATCTTCTCGCTGCTAGCTGGTGCGGCACGTCATTGGGCCACTCCCATATGGGTGGCGCGATCTCACAAAATGGCTACTGCAGGATCCTTCCTCACCCACTTACGTCAGGCTTTCGGTAAGTCCTCGGCTGGGCTCGCTGTAGCGGATCAATTACTTTGCAAGAAGCAAGCTAATCGTCCCGTGATGGAGTATGTGACGGAATTTCGTGCGCTTGCTAATGCTAGCGATTGGACTGCTTCTGCACTGATTGCGGCGTTCCGCCGAGGATTGGACTCCAAACTTCAGAATGCCCTCTGGGTTTTTGATGACCGTCTCGGTCTTGAAGGCTTTGTTGAAAAGGCGTTGCACGTGGCTCAACAGATGACTGCATCAAAATGTGCTGGCGGTCCATATCGACCTATTCCAGTGTCTGAACCAAATCCGGGGGAGAAAGTGGAGAAAATGGAGATCGACCACTGCCATCTATCGTCTGCTGAACGTTCGCGCCGCATTCAACTTGGCCTCTGCCTGTACTGTGCCGGATCTGGCCACCAACGTCCTGACTGTTCTGTTCGTCCTCCACTAAAAGCGGTATGTGCCATTTCGTCTTCTCCTCATGTGCACTCTCCCCTACGCATGCCAGTGTTAATTCACTCTTCCACTTCCTCTCCTGCTGTAGCACAAGCGCTAGTGGACTCCGGTTCAGCCGGCAACTTTATTAGTCCGTCGCTGCTCCATCGTCTGAATCTTCAGCCCTGCTCTAGTGATACGCAATATAAAGTGCACAGTATTCAAGGCAAGCCATTGTCTCCTGGAAGTATTCATCTACAATCTCCCCTTCTCACTCTCCAGATAGGTTGTCTGCATGTAGAGCAAATTCGATTCATGGTTTTACCTGGCTCCACCGCAGACCTCGTGCTCGGCGTCCCTTGGCTCAGACTACATCAACCCATCATCAACTGGATCTCCTGTGAGGTCGCTCGGTGGAGTCCCAGATGCCGACGCTGTTGTCTTCGTCCGGTGCCCTGTGAAGCCCTGTTCTACTGTCACAGAACCTATATTACCGCTGGCCGTCATCGAACACCTTACTGAGTCACCCGAAATTCTGTCAACTCTCCCCGCTCCTTATCATCAATACATCGACGTGTTCAGTCCTCGGTCGGCTGCCCGGCTGCCTCCCCACCGGCCCTGGGATTGTGCCGTTGAGTTGTTGCCAGGTGCTAAACTTCCTCATGGGAAAATCTACCCGCTGTCCTTACCAGAACAAGCAGCAATGCGAGCCTATATCAAGGAGAGCCTCGACCAGGGGTTCATTCGTCCATCCACCTCGCCGGCTGCTTCAAGCTTCTTTTTTGTGGGGAAAAAAGATGGTGGTCTACGTCCCTGCATAGATTACGACGCCTAAACGAAGGTACGCGCAAGTTCTCTTACCCACTTCCTCTTGTCCCCGCAGTCCCACATCCGTCATGTGTCCCTCGTCCTGGCTCGGCTGCGGCACTTCCAACTCTTCCTCAAACTTGAGAAATGTGAGTTCCACGTTTCCTCCACTCGGTTCCTGGGATACATAATCTCCCCCCATCAAGTTGCTATGGATCAGGAGAAGGTTCGAGCTGTCGAAGATTGGCCGAAACCGACGTCCATCCGAGATCTACAACGGTTTTTAGGTTTTGCTAACTTCTACCGTAGATTCATAGCAAATTACAGTGCTGTGTGTTGTCCCTTAACTAATCTTCTCAGGAACAAGCCCAAGCAACTTCGATGGGACTCGGGTGCAGAGTGCGCATTCCAGAAGTTGAAAAAAGCCTTCTCCGCTCCCATTTTACTCCATCCCAATCCAGAACTACCCTTCGTCGTCGAGGTGGATGCCTCCAATTACGGAGTCGGAGCAGTACTATCTCAAAGACAGGTGGTAGACTCGAATTTGCACCCTTGTTCCTTTTTCTCCAAGAAATTGTCGTCGGCGGAGCGGAATTATGCTGTAGGAGATCGAGAACTGTTGGCCATCGAATTGGCACTTGAGGAGTGGCGGCATTGGTTAGAAGGTGCCAAGTTCCCCTTCACCGTCTTCACGGATCATAAGAACTTGCAGTACCTTCGTGAGGCGAAGCGTCTCAACCCTCGTCAAGCCAGGTGGGCCATGTTCTTTGCACGCTTCCGTTTCACCGTATCCTATAGACCCGGGTCCAAGAATGGAAAAGCGGACGCCTTGTCCCGAGTCGGCGAACCTCAGTAGACTACGCCAAGTGTCGAATGCATCCTTCCGGAAAACATCCTGGTCAGCCCCATTCAGTGGGAACTGGATGCTAGGATTCAAGCGGCCGAACAGCAGGATCCACGTCCACCTGGTGGCCCAGAAAACCGGCAGTACGTCCCGGAAACTTGTCGAACACCCCTGGTCGAGGCAATCCACACGTCCTTAGGCTCTGGACACCCTGGCACCTCACGTACCCTCTCGCTCCTACGATCCCGCTACTGGTGGCCCTCCATGACTCGGGATGTGGAGACCTTCGTTCGAGGTTGTGAGATCTGCGCCACTGCCACGGTTCCCCGAGCTAGACCCCAGGGCGAATTGTTGCCTCTACCCATTCCCATCCGACCCTGGTCTCACCTCGCGGTGGACTTTGTAACCGATTTGCCCAGATCTAACGGTATGACTTGTGTGTTTGTAGCTGTCGACAGGTTCTCCAAAGCCTGCAAATTGATTCTCATTAAAGCACTCCCGACAGCTATGGAAGCAGCGGAAGTCCTGTTCCAACACGTCTTTCGCAATCACGGCATACCTGAGGACATTGTCTCCGACCGTGGACATCTCCCGAGTCTGGAGGGCCTTCTTCTCTCGCCTGGGCGTCTCTGTCAGCCTCACCTCCGGCTACCACCCCCAATCCAATGGCCAGGCGGAGAGGAAAATTCAAGAGATCAGTAGATTCCTCGGGTCCTACTGTGGCAGGGATCAGAATTCCTGGCAGCAATACCTACCATGGGCCGAATACGCACAAAATTCTCTCCGCCAGGAAAGCACAGGTATCACACCATTCCAATGTGTACTCCGCTATCAACCCCCTTTCTTCCCGTTGTCACCAGAACCTTCAACCATTCCGGCAGTCGACTCTTGGTTTAAGATGAGCGAGAGGGTATGGGGCTCAGCTCACCAACATCTTCAGCAGGCCAGTCGGAGGTCTCAACAACAAGCCAACCGGAGCCGCCGGAATACCCCCATCTTTCATCCGGGCCAAAAGGTGTGGCTATCCACCCGTAACATCCGCCTCCGACTGCCCTGTAAAAAGCTGAGCCCACGGTACATAGGGCCATTCAAGATCGTCAGGCAAATCAATACCTTGGCCTACCGACTCCAACTACCACCACACTACAGGATCAATCCTACCTTCCACGTCTCTCATCTCAAGCCATATCACTCATCCACTTTCCCTTCCTCTTCAGGTCCAGATGACGGAGCAGCCTCTCTCCCTTCGGTCGTGGAGAACGAATCCTCAGTGTACTCCGTCAAGAGCATCTTGGATTCGCGACGTCGAGGCTCTCAGTTGCAGTACTTGGTGGACTGGGAGAACTTCGGCCCAGAAGAGAGATCATGGGTTAACAAGTCGGACATCCTTGATCCCGGTCTACTGAGCGAGTTCCACCAAAATCATCCTGAGAGACCGGCTCCACGATCCCGGGGCAGACCCAGGAAAACTCCAAGGCCCTATGCGTCAGGAGCCGCTGGGAGGAGGGGAGCTACTGTTACAACTTCATCTGTGACTTCACCATCTCCGTTGCACACCGGTCTGCCATCATCATCAGTCCATTTCCAATCATCAGTCACATCAGAACTTGATCATCTAACTCCTATATAAACCGCCGCTATTCTCTTCACCATTGTCTGTCGACGTCTATGTTCCTCGCATGGGGATTACATCGCTCAGACTTACCCATCAGTTCGTGTCTCGTCATCTCCACCTCTGGATTCATCGACTCTCCATTCTTCAGCTACAGTGTCAGTATCTCCTTTGTGTCATTCTGTTCATTAAATCCCATTGTCACGAAGTTGTGCTCAGTCTGCCTCTCGTCTTCTTTCGCTCACGCCATCACTCTCTTCTCTATCCGGCGTGAGCGTATCAGTTACATATTTAAGTTTTTACATATTTACAATTTTACATTTTACACACACACACACAGATATATATATATATATATATATATATATATATATATATATATAGTTTAGCACCATTGAAGCATATTAAAGCATGTTCATCAACCTCCGAGAAGCCTGTCTAAAATTTGTCGCGCCGGTTTTCCTCTTTTTTTGGAAATCAATATATATATACATATATATATAGCCACCCTACAATTATAGACTATTATAGTATTATTGCTTGGACAAGCCACAGTCATTATAGGCTACATAACTATGCCTTCTACTGGATGTAGCAAATTACTGTACAAGTAAAATGGACGTTATTGTTTGTTACGAGTCACCTAAATATTGTTATTTAGGGACGTTAATTTCGACTTTGTGAAAGTAACTTAAAAGTAATACATAAGTAATGTAATATATTACATTTCTGAGAGAGTAATATTGTAATGTAACTTATTACTTTTTACAAACAGTAATAAGTAATATGTAATGTATTACAATTTTGAAGTAACTTGCACAACACTGATCGTAACCAATGGCGCCCGGAAGACACTGCACTCCACCTGGCCATTTCGTTGGAAGGCCCTGCCCAACAGGTGCTCATTGAGTTGACACCTCAAGAGAGAATGGACTTGACGGCAGTGACAGCGGCATTGAACCGGCGGTTTAGCGAAAGAGTTTCAGCTTCCCAAAATCGAGAGTGGCTTGCAAGCTGTTACAGACGGGAAGGGGAAAGCCTGAGAGCATTCGCTGCTAAGGTACAGCTCTTCAGTCGTCGGGGCTACCCCACCTTCCCGGCCGCAGTTCGGGAGGACTTGAGTTGCCACGCTTTCCTTCTGGGGTTGACACCGGAACGGCTGCGACAGCATGTGCGATTGCTAAGACTCACCACCCTGCAGGAAGCGTTGCGAGCAGCAGAAGAGGCGGAGGACGTCCTACGAACTGGGGTCGGTCGGAATTTACAGTCATTGCGACCTCAGTTGGCAAGGGGAGCTGACTACGAGACTGAGGACGAACAGCCCGAAGGAGGACGAGCGGTGGGGGTGCAACCCTATAACTGGCGTCGGAGAAGGCTAGAACGCTGTCATCGATGCGGGGAGCCCGGTCTTATTGCCCGGAATTGTTTGGCGCCCATGCCGCGGTCCAAAGAGGGGTGAGGCAGTAAGGGGAACCTCATTCCGAAATCCCATGCCCCTTCAGCGGAATATAGGCAGTTACAGATCCCATCGGCTGGCTCGGGGATTGTATTTGGACTGTCATAGATGGGCGACCATGCCGTGCTCTGGTGGATACCGGGTCGACAATCTGCATCCGGCGTAAAGGAATGCTACGGGAGACAAGTAGAGTGCTTCCGAGTGATTGGATCCGCGTGAGCTTCTCACCATCACAGGACAGAGGACAATAATGGAGGGAAGAAAGATGCTGTCTGTCATGGTGGGGGCAAAGAAGGTGGACCAAGAGTTCTGGTTGGCCGACATCAGGGATGACTGTGTATTGGGACTGGACTTATTAATCCGCTGGGGGGCTAGCATTGATATGGCCGGGCCTCATCTTTGCTTGGGTACACAAACGGGCACACAAAGTGTGCCTCTTCGGTTAGGACTATCAACGGCGGAGGCCGGAACGACTCATCAAGGACGTTCTGCTCGCTCACCATCGGAAGAGACCCTCCAGGCTTTGGAGGAGTTGGAGAACCGGAGCTGCGGGCATTTGAGTGCCGAACAACGTGGGCAAGTACATGCTCTGCTCTGGGAGTTTAGGGACCGTTTTGCCGCAAAGGATAGCGATTGCTCCCAGACAAGTCTTGTACAGCACCATGTTGACACTGGGCAATCCGCACCTATTCGCCTCCGGCCTCATAGGTTGCCGTTGGTAAAACGCCAGCTAGCTCGACAGTTGATTAAGGACATGGCCGAGAATGGAGTTATCGAACCGTCGGACAGTCCTTGGACCGCACCTATGGTGATGGTGCGGAAAAAGAACGGGGACTGGCGGCCATGTGTGGACTATCGGCGTCTTAATGCGGTTACTCGCAAAGATTCATATCCTCTGCCCCGCATTGATGATGCGTTGGATTACGTGGCAGGTTCCTGCTGGTTCTCCTCGCTGGATCTACGGAGTGGCTATTGGCAGGTCGAAGTATCCCCGGAAGATCGACCAAAGACGGCCTTCACTATCGGAGAGGGACTGTGGCAGTTCCGAGTGATGCCCTTCGGATTATGTAATGCTCCAGCCACATTTGAAGGTTGATGGAACGTGTTCTTAAGGATATTCCTCGGACCCGTTGTGTGGTGTATCTGGATGACTTGTTAGTCCATGCCGGAGACTTTTCCGGGGCATTGGAAAACCTCAGGCATCATACTATCGGCGATTTGTCAAAGGTTTTTCCACCATCGCCAGCCCCCTTCATCGGCTGACAGAAAAAGTTCCAATGGACTGACTTCTGTGCCGAAGCCTTTGAAAAGCTTCAGAATCCGCTCGTGGCAGCTCCGGTTCTGGCATACCTTGATCAAAATCTGCCTTTCATCTTGAATATGGATGCCAGTAGCACTGGAATCGGAGCGGTGCTTTCCCAAGCGGGGGAAGCTGGAGAACGCGTGGTGGCTTACTATAGTTGCAGTCTGAGTCGGGCTGAGAGGAATTACTGTGTTACCCGACGAGAGCTATTAACAGTGATTCTGGCTGTACGGCACTTCAGACCCTATCTCCTTGGAACTACCTTTACTCTACGGACTGACCATGCTTCTCTCACCTGGTTGATGAACTTTAAGCAACCTGAAGGGCAAGTGGCAAGATGGCTGGAGATATTACAGGAATATCACTTTGAGATAAAGCATCGTCCTGGGCGTAAGCACAACAATGCCGATGCGCTCTCCAGACGGCCGTGCGTGGTTGAGGAGTGTCGATACTGCCGTCGGCAAGAGGAACGGGAAGGAAGCCATGTTATCGCTGCAGCTGAGGCTGTTGAGGGCAGAAACAACCAAGATGCCCTCGATTTGGAGCAGATGAAGAGGCAGCAGGCGGAGGATTATGTGGTGGCGAAGGTGAAACGCTGGGTGGAAGCTAACCGTCGACCGGAGTGGCCTGATATTTCCTACAAAGGAGCGGAAATCAAGGCCTTGTATGGCCAGTGGGGCAGCTTAAAGCTCCAAGACGGACTCTTGTATCGACGGTGGCAAGCCCCCGGTAACGGAGTAGCTCTGCTCCAACTCCTAGTCCCTCGTTCGCTCTGGTCGACAGTCCTGCAGTGGGTCCATGGAGTGGTTGGAGCCGGTCACTTTGGGAATACCAAGACTGTGCGACGACTGAGACAGCGATTCTACTGGCCAGGTTGTCGGCAGGACGCAGAGTTACACGTTCACTGTTGTGATGTGTGTACCGCACAGAAGGGGCCTGGCCAGCAGTCCCGGGTACCGTTGCAGCAATATCTGGTTGGTGCACCAATGGAGAGGATTGCAGTGGACATATTGGGACCTTTTCCGGTGACTGAGTCAGGAAATCGATATGTTCTGGTGGCTATGGACTATTTCACTAAGTGGCCAGAGGCATTTCCTGTTCCGGACCAGAGTGCTACCACTGCAGCTCAGAAACTGGTGGATTTGCTAGATTCGGAGTACCGGAGGAGCTGCATAGTGATCAAGGGCGAAACTTTGAGAGTCTTCTGTTTGGCGAGGTGTGCAAGAGGCTGGGGGTGAGAAAGACCCGGACCACCCCTCTCCATCCCCAAAGTGATGGATTAGTGGAGAGATTTAACAAAACACTGGCCACGCAACTGGCCATCATTACGAGCCGGCACCAAAAAGACTGGGATTTGCAGCTTCCCCTGGTTTTATGGGCATATCGGACTGCTGTGCAGGAATCTAGTTTGTGCACCCCCGCTGCTTTGATGTTTGGCAGGGAAATGCGCACTCCTGTGGATTTGGTGTTTGGACCCCCTCCGGAACCAGAGATTGAGGGAGGCATGGAAATCGATTATTTGCGCCGGTTGAAGGAGCGAATGGCGGAGATACAAGACCTAACTCGGACAGCTCAAGGAGGTGTGCGCCAAAAACGAGCGTATGACAGTCATTGCCGGGGTCGTGTGTTCGCGGTCAAGTAAAAGGTGTTGGTTTTCTGTCCGGTGAGAAAGCGAGGCCTTTCTCCAAAACTCACACATCACTGGCAAGGACCTGGGGAAATAAAAGACTGCATCTCAGAAGTGGTCTATCGTGTCCAGATGCCCGGTGGCCGAAGGACAGTGGTGTTGCACAGGGACCGCTTGGCACCATATCGCCCCTTGGCCCCAACTGTTGAGGAGGAGGTGCAGAACTATTCGCTAAATTCCTGCGGGGAGGAAGTCCTCGACAGACTTAATGCTGAATCGGGCGCTGTAGGAGGAGAACAGCGACGGCCAGCACGGGTCCGGCAAAGACCTGCTTACCTATCGGACTTTGTGACTTGGGATCCGGGTTGTGGGGACACTTAACCCTCTGAAGGGGGGGCTGTGTGGCGATCTTTGCGATGAGGTCATCGTGTTTCCCACAATGCCGTGTGAGAGTCCGATTGTTTGTGTTTTTAAATGTTCTTGTGTGGTTCTTTTGCATTGTTGTTTTGTATTTTAGGGTAAGTTTGTGTTTGTTGATCGTTTGACTGTTGTTGAAAACTTACCAGGAGTGAAGAGTGTAGCCATCATAATGGCCCAGCAGGGTTTTGTGTGTTGAAAGCTAAGTGTGTGTGCGGAGTGTATTAAAGCAGGGCTTTAATAAAGATCACCACTTCAACCTAGTTGTGTAATTTCACAATTTTTTTTTAACTGTCAATAGTATAGAAAACCCATTAAGCGCAGTCATTAAACACTATTTATAGACAAATACAAGTCTTCCAATAACTTGCAAAGAATGGTAGAATAATTTTGGCATCAAGTTCAACTCAACATCAATGTACTTCATTATGATTAAAGTCACTGTGTTCATTTTAGCTCTAAAAACCCCAAATTTTGTATTACATGTTGCAATGCAGCATATTATGCAATGCATAACATAACATGTAGAATAAAAACCATATTTATTGAAAGTGTCCAGTCAATTGTCTAAAACAATGGGTCTTGTTCAGGACGTGAGGTTTCTTCCTTTCACTGTGTCGCTGGTGAGACTCACATCATCTGAATGAGTTTTACTGCAGTAATCAGCTGGTTTACTCTCATATTTCTGCTCTACTGCAGCGAGAGTGAATCGTTCCGATAATAATGTAATACACGTGTATTACAAACATTAGATTAAACTCAAATTAACTCGTTCGCTATATCATCACAAACAATCTAGTAGTGAGTCTGACCTGTTGCGGGGGCGGGGCAATGGCGGAGATCCACGCTCACTCAGCGGAAGGAGTTACTCAGTTACTCAGTCAGGGTTTTTTTGAGCCACAGTATATTGAAACGCGAGCGCAAGGATCCGCGCATGCCAGCACGAACATCGGGACGCTCGCGCACGAATCCTTTAAAAATGTTTGATTCCACACACTGTATAAAAGATGGCGCCAAATTCTCGCGATATCACGAGATCCAATCGCATCTCGCAAGAAGCATCGGATCCGATGCTTCTCGCGAGATCTCGTCACACCCCTACTAGGGACCATATTTAAATTGTGCTCTGCATTTAACATTCCAGTCTTAAGCCGTGGCGCCCGAGGAGTTGGTTTCAGTGTCTTTCCCAAGGACATATAGACCAGAAATGTCTTTTTGCCATGTCTCATGAATTTTTGGGTCTCAAAAAGTTTTGCATTTCATGATTTATAGAAAGAATCATGCAAAGGCATTGTTTGTGTCATTATCTTAGAGCCGCATAGCCAAAAAGCAGACTTGCTTTCCTAGGAGGTGCGTTTGTGTTTTTACAGACAATGTACCATCACTAATCCAACCACTCCCCTAGAACACTAAGTAGGTGATTTCAAACTCGCAATCGTAGGAATGTTGTGGCAGTGAAACGGCTGCATGTGATTGGCTGACAAGGTGCCGTAGCTGCTAATAATTAGCCAGACATCCTGCAGAGAGACGCGTGTTTTGCTAAATGTCACACATTTGTCAGTGACATCGCGAGCGCAGAGGCGCTGGTGCGTGGATGGGCTTCACTCGGCTTGTTTAGCTCGCTCACTGACAGGCCTAACTCGCCCACATTAACTTGATTGAATAGTTAAAATGTGTGGAGCTAATGAGTTTCCAGAGGCTCCTCGCTCGACCTTCCTTGCAGCTCTCTGCGTCTTCACCTGATTAGCTGATTGCCCAGCACCTGTAATATTCTTTGATCACATGGCGCTGATTAAATACGCCGGGCCGACCTTGCCCTGTCACGTGACCCTTCTGAGTGTTATGTTGTCTGAAGGAAGGGACGTCCGAGGTAGAGACGGGTGCCGAAGGACAGTGTCTCCTCTCTCTCTTGCTCTCCCTTTCTCTTTCTCTTCTTTTTTCTTCTCGGTCACTTTCTTTCTCTCTGACTCACCCTCCCTCCATCTCATCATTTTCTTTT
Organism: Paedocypris micromegethes; assembly: GCA_028031935.1. Taxonomy (NCBI): domain Eukaryota; kingdom Metazoa; phylum Chordata; class Actinopteri; order Cypriniformes; genus Paedocypris; species Paedocypris micromegethes. The sequence continues at coordinate 14,423,496 of CM051501.1, read as the reverse complement.
GTATTTTTCCCCTTTTGTTCTTTTTCCCCTTGGTCTCTTAGTTTACATTTTGTTTGGGTTGATCTCTTTTTGTCTTTGTTATATTTCTCTAATTATTTTTTCCTTTCATTTTTCATTATGCTTTTGAAATAGACATATACAGTACTGTGGTGATAAAAGCTGTCTACATTCAGTGTTTTAAAGTGGAGGACAATGAAGCTGTTTTTTATGGTGATGTAGTAATGCTGCCACTTGTGTAGAGGGCGCTGATGCTTCTCATTGAAGTTCAATTAAATACACATTATTGGTAATAATAAAAATTATAGTAAAAGGTGCATCTGTCGAAAATGAATCATATCATTCAATATAAATGTAAATAAAATAGTAGCAGAAACACTGATTGAAATACATGTTTTCATGTAATATGTTACTTTTATTTAACATACCGGGTTTTATTTTCAAATGTTTTCAACTGTTTAAGACTCTTTTACTGGGATTGTCTGTTTCTTCTCTCTTTCTGTCTGAAATCACTAGACATGTTTAAAATCAGATGTGGTTCTGATGTTGAGTTAGTGTGCGTAATGGGACCGTTTTCTCATTCTCAATCTCCTACTCACACTCACACACGCGCTCTTCTGTGTGTGTGTGTGTGTGTGTGTGTGTGTGTGTGTGTGTGTGAGTGTGTAAGTGTGTGTGTGTGCGTGCGCGGGCTGAACAGATGGTTTGACCTCGTTGTGTGAAGGACAGGGTCAGCTGAAGCCCACCACTCCTGATGGACACGTGGAGAGTAAGACTCTTATACTGGACTGAAATAGTTATGTTGTCTGGTCCGTGTTAAACGTTCAGGTTTCACGGCAGCGATAGGACTCACTCCAGATCAGACTGGGCTTCAGATGTCCCTCAGAATAATTTTGAAACTTCTTCACTGATGTCTATTATTTTACAACATTAATGTCATTTGTAAACTGCAATATATTAACATTTAATTTGACTTACAGATTATTTTCACACACGCATCCACACGTGTGTAGAGGTTATCTTTGTAATTGTAGAGGTTAAATTTGAATACCAATTCAAATTGAATACAAATTTGAAAAACCAATTCACTCATCTCCATGCGATTACAACATATACATTGTGATTTTAACATTTGCAACTTTCAATCTGGACGACAGTATTGAAGGTTATTTTGTTTTGAGGATTTCCCAAGTGTAATAATTACGTATTCCACTGAGTTTTGTTGTATAGTTTAGGCTTATGTGATGTAGTTTTTATTTAGATTTTCTTGTCCGTCCTTCAGTGAATCTCCCCGTGGGTTTGTTTTCAAAAGAGCTCAACGTAAGAAGTGAATTTCAAATGAACTTACGGGACATCATTAATGTGCCAAAACATTTTTTTTTATTATTCAGAGTAATGAAAGTACGTATTCCTTGTGCTCACTGGCGGAAGAAAGCAGTTCATGGGTTTAATAGTCCAGTGATTATCAACACAGCAGAGCATTAAACCTGCTGAAATAAAATTTCCACCGCACTTGCAGTATCTGAAGCTCCTGCTCATGAGGCTCAAGAATGACGGAGAACTTCCGGTGTTCAGGCAGGTCTGAGGTGGTTGTAAAGAGCCTTCAGGCCCCCCCGCAGAACCTCCTGGATGGGCTTCACCAGCGGGTTGTGTGCGATGTGCAGCCCAGTGTCCAGAGGATGGCAAGCAAGCTTTCGTAAACTTCTCAACAAATACATCTCCTCTGGAACATTCTGCAGGAAGTTGAAATCCACGTTCAATAGCTCCAGACTTGTCAGGTTGCACAAAGACCTGGGAATTGTTTGCAGACGATTCTGCTCCACAATCAGGATCCTCAGATGAACCAGATCCTGGATCTTGTCTGCAATGCTCTCCAAATGGTTGTTGGCCAGGTGCAGGAAGATGAGGTTCTTCAGGCTGTAGACGCAGGAGGGGACGTGCTGGATGCGGTTGTGGCTGAGGTTGAGCTTGGAGAGCTTGCCCAGGTTGCACAGGCTCTCGGGCAGTACGCTGAGCTGGTTGTTAGCCAGGCTCAAGACCTCCAGGTTACTGCAGCATCCAAGCTCATCTGGAACTTCGCTCAAGCGGTTCCTGTGGGCAAACAACACACGGAGGCTCTTCAGACGACCCATCTCCGGTGGGAGGTTGATAAGCTCGTTTCCCCACAGGTTGAGGACCACAAGATTCTCCAAAGCACCAATTCCCGCTGGAAGTCCAGACAGAGTGTTGAGGGAAAGGTTGAGCTTCTGTAGCTCCTGGAGCTCCCACAGCTCCTCGGGCGTCTCCACCAGACCTCTCATGGCCAGGCTGAGGGTGCTGTATCCCAGATGTCTGGTGGCGTGCTTGCGGATGCGATCTATGGACGACAGGTTTTCGGTGCAGCTGGCCTTTCGACGCTTCTGCTTCTTGGATTCTTCTGAGTTGCATTTCCGTCCCGTGATTCTGGGTGCCACGTCACTGCTCGCATGCTGCTTGGAAATGTTTTGCCTCAAGAGAAACATGGATAAAATAGATCAGCACAAATAGATGTCTAAAGTTCTTAAGTTCTTAGATGCTCCTCAGCTTCATGTAGAAAGTTTGGAAGATGTGGGACCATCAATGCTTGACCAGGACCAAAAAAGTCTGAGGGCTGTGGAAGTTTGAGTGAAGTCTTCAGTCTCTCTCTCTCTCTCTCTCTCTCTCTGTCTCTCGACAGCTGTCAGTGTCATTTCAGCTCACACTGAACCTTTAATGCGCTGAAGTAATGGAATAACTGCACGGACATTAACTGTTCTCTAGATCGCAAGTGTTTATACTCGTGTCTGTCTGCTGGCTGTCTGTTCTGAAGGACAGAACACTGGAGCGTGAAGAGCAAGTCACATGATCCATCGTCTCACTATAAACTGCTGCTGTGATTGTGACTCCTCACGTGGTTGGTTCAGTAGTGGCCAAAGGATCAAATTCAGACCTGATTCTGTGGCTCTGGACTGAGAAGAGGTGCCGCCATTGACAGAAGTGGACAGAGGTCAGAAGGTCAGCTGGAGTTTGAGGTCACTAGTTCAAAAGGACTGTGTCTTGCTCTCATGACTTACAATATGTGTGTGTGTGTGTGTGTGTGTGTGTGTGTGTGTGTGTGTGTGTGTGTGTGTGTGTGTGTGTGTGTGTTCTCATCTGAGGTGCTCCATCAGATAGTCTGAATGTGTCAAAAACACAATTGGTTTATATTCAGTTCTGCTACTTCAGCAACAAACAGACCTGATTTATAAAAGCAAAGTACCCTCTCTCTCTGTCTCTCTCTTTTAGTCTCTCTGTTTTACTTAACTCTCAAATTCATTTTATCTCTCTTTTTTACACACTCTCCCTAAATACAAAATTCAAATGGTCTTTTTCTCTTTTTTTCTCCTATTTTCTGCCTCATTCTCTCTCCCTCTGTCTCTCTCATACACACACACACACACACACACTTTCATTAATTTTCACACTCTCACTCACTCTTTCTACACTTCTGTACCTCTCTTAAAAAATGTTTAGTGTCTCACTATTTTTCCTTTCAATCTCTTTTTATCAGTCAATATGACAGTTTCTACTATATAACGTACTGTAATTTGTAGTCTCACTCTCATACTCTCACTGTTTTTTTCCCCACTCTCTTTCTGCCCTTTCTTTCTCACTCATTCTCACTTTTTATTTACTTGTATTTCTCCGTTTTACATCCAACTCAACGTTTTAATTTCTCAAACGCTCACCTAATTTATCTCTCTTTTACTAATTTTCTTAATGTCCCTGCTGCTTTATTGACATAGAGACTGGCCAGAGGGTGAATGAGGTGATGAAGCATAAAATCAGGGGAAATAAAATGAACAACCCACAGAACACTAGTGATTCAAATATTTAAAAAAAAAAATGGATAAAACAGAAATACACAGCATCTCAATGGTGAATCTGTCACTGGTTCCGCTGAGCTCCTTGCTGGTTCCACTGGTCTCGTTCAGTTCATCATTCAGCTGCTGTGGTTAGTTAACCTGGTTATGTTTCTCTCTCGTGGGTCGTCGCCGCTTCATTCATCATGTTGTTCTTGTTTCAGTTCACAGTGATTTATGTCTTTGAAACAAATCTTCACCCAGATTCTTCTTTCTCTACCTTTTTAAGATGGCACACAAGCTATATATATATATATATATATATATATATATATATATATATATATATATATATATATATAGAGAGAGAGAGAGAGAGAGAGAGAGAGAGAGAGAGAGAGAGAGAGAGAGAGAGACGTATTTACAGTGAGCATTTTCATGAAAATGTATGTGGTTGGACGTGGTGTGATGCGATCCGATGTGGTTTGGAGTGGTTTGATGTTTTCTGATGTTGCCTGATTAGATGTGAAGCAGTCAGATCTGGTCTGATTTTATCCGATGACGTCTGATGTGGTCCAAAGCAGAAACTTTCTGGGTGATTTTGCTTGCTTTAGCTAGGAAAAGCTTGTCTCTGGGTATTCTCATGTGTGTGTAGAATGTCTGAATGGCATTAAAACTTCTGGTCTTTATTCCCTGGCTGCTGGGTAAAGGGTCTTGAATCAGATCTGTGGCAACAGGTACAAGTCTCAGTTGATGTGGGACTGCTGACTTTGATCAGGGCGATCACATCGTGGAATGTGAAGCAGTACATGATGTGATTTGATCAATCATCAGAAGCTAAATTAAGTAAATATTAACATTCACTGTGACCCCTTACCAGTGGAACATCAACTGTTATTTTCAAATATTATTCATGATAATATATTTTCTTTTATTTTGGCATTGGCATTTTGTTCTGCCAATTTGAAAGATTGAGGTGTACATTTAATTTCTATAATAATAAATATAATTAGAATTGGAAATAAAATTTCACAAATAAAGTTTCTTGTTTTTCACATTTCTTCATTCAACTTGTAATGCAGTAATTTTTACATAGTTTTCAGGAGCTCTTTACTCCTTTGCTCACCTCACGACTTCCACTGTTTCTTCTGCAGTTCCAGGTGAATGTGAAGCTGATGCTTCGGATCTGTCTATGTGAATCAGTATGTCTATCAGTGTGTGTGTGGGCATGCTGGGATACCTGGGCATGGATGTGCTGAGATTGATCTAGAGTTGAGGAGCAGCTGCAGATCTCATCAGAGCCGCCAAGCGTGAAGCGTTAAACCTCATTAAGCCGCTCGACACGTCTCAGTGTGTCGGAGCAGCAGCGTGTCGATATCTCGCACCTAATTACACGCCGCCGCTGCTGCTTGTGGCCCGCGGGACAATGGCAGAACCACATTAACCTGTTCCTGAACAAATAACAGTTTAACATCATCTGCTCGTCGCCGTCAGACACTAATTACCTGCTGTTATTCTGTATTGCTCCCATCATTCCCGGAGGCTGTTGAGAATCAGAGGCCACGTTTCCTGCACAGACGCATTAATACGTCTGATAATTCCATACGTTGATGCATTGGATATATGTTGATGATACAGATCCGTTGGGATGGCTGGACTCAGGTTTGCACCGCTTGTGAAGTAGATGAGGATTGGAATATCGTTTTTGTTGACTTTTGTGGTGTTTTGGGCTAGGACTTGCTCCCCTATAAACTTTCCTCGCTCTAATAATGAGGTGTAGGACAAGAATACAAATAAATTAAGAATTAATTATGGTAACTCTTTTCTAAATAGTTTTGTTTTACTCCTTGCAAGTGTTGTTAATATGCAGTATACACCATATTCACCGTACTTTACTTAAAATTTCGGGCCTAAAATAGCGCATCAACTTATAGGAGCGGTCTACCGAAATGGAAATTATTTTACTCAGAACAGTGTTCAGATATTTCACCCTTTCTCGCAAAAGTAAACAACAGAGACATAAGTGCTGTAACTAAATTAACATTTGTCATGTGAATTAAATAAATCGTTAGAAACCGAGGCATGCGGGCTTTTGTATTTCCCTATTAGGTCATACCGGTTCAAATGTCAAATTTGTAAAAACAGGTAAATGCACTCAATTCCAAGATTGCATGTCTTCGCTGTAACCAAAAGCTCTGTGTTAGATGATAGATGGCTCCTTGCCAGGCGATGGGAAGCCACAAGAACACTTGTTTGAATCAATTAATGCAACTATTACCGGACACTAGGCATATCGCGTGAATTATAAAAGCTGTTTTGAAAAAGAGCACAGAAGAACATTGAAGCTCTTAATGATTTGTCATTGATCCTGAACAAGGTCCGATTGTGTGTGTGTGT
>CM051501.1:14392017-14409171 GCA_028031935.1 Paedocypris micromegethes | reverse complement strand
TCTCTCTCTCCCTCTCATAAACACATGTGCATACAAACACGGGTATGACAAATCACACATAATGCACAAGCTACAACAAGAGATTAGAATAATCATGACAAATTACTTAAAAATTGAATGTGTTTTTTCAGAATTCAGAAACTCTGTAACCTGACACGTGAATGACAAATTTTAACGGCTTAAAATCTAAATCTGATGTTATTATGCAATAAAAATCAACTTGAACGTCCTTTTCCGTCTGGCCATCTGTGATTACTTGCAGCTCTTTGTTCAACTGCAAAAACAGCAGATTATTTGACAGCTGCTGGATGAAAATGCGGTGTAGAATGCAGTTATGCAAGTTTCATAATGGTGCGCACTAGAACGTATATATTGTAACGTCCCGGATGGATGAGGACCCCAGATGATTCACAACGTTCGTTTATTAATGGTTGCTGTCGGCCACAACCACGCCAAACCACCGCTTCACTTCCAGAGCAGGAACGCGCGCGCGCGCGCGCGCACACACACACACACACACACACACACACACACACACACACACACACACACACACACACACAAGCTGCAGCTGTTACTGTTATGTGCACTACGTAGTGAGCAGCGAGAGACTCCCATCGAGGGACCTGACCCTGCGCGCTCCGGAACGGCGAATGGGCGGGGCGACACACGGCGGGTTGAGGCGAGGGGTTCGGCGGGGAGCCGCTGCTCTGCTTCTCTTCTCGGGCTTCCACTTCACTCCACTTCACTCGACACGGAAGCGTCATCGCGATGCGAACCTGTCCGGCTCAAGACACGGACTGTGGAGAACGAGCGGACGAGCACCGCTCCGGTGAGAATAACCGCGAAACTACCATCAGCATCACACACGGTCGCGCGAACGTACACTCAGGTTAGGGTTCAAAATAACGAGAAAATTAGTCAAAAGGAGTCCTTAATTTGAACAACGATGCGTAGTGATTAACAAGACAGAAGGCGCGGTATTATTCTGCTTTTTAAAAACAACCGCTTCGGCTCTGAACGTGTTGCTTTTATCTTGTGTAGTGCGCATGCGCGTGTGTAAATTAGTGCATCTCGCATATTTCGTGAATTATTCAAATAATTTACAAAATTTGTATTTTAAGTTTAGTCGTTTCTGCCTTCTTTGTGTAGAGAGGAAGACTCTTCATACATATAGCATGTCCATATAAGCGAATGATCAAGTGATGTGCTTTATCTCAAACTAGAGGAGAGCAGAAGTGCAGAATGATCTTCTGAAGGTCACCTTGAGTTTTAGAGATACTGAAAAAGCTGCTTTGTCAAGAGATGGACACATTATCAATCAGGCATTGATTTATGGTCAATGGCTGGTGATGGATGAGAAGGGTAGTTGTTTAGTGATGAACGTTCTAGTGTGGTTGAGAAGAGCGGTTTCTAAGGTCATGTATCTGCTAGAGATGTTTGACATTTACAGGCACCTGAATCAACACAGTCTCTCTCACTCTCTCTTTCCTCTCACACTCTTTCTCACTTCCTCTGTCCCCTGTTTCCCTTTTTGTCTCTTTCTTTTTCCTTTCCCTATTTACTCTCTTTCTCTTTCTATACTCGTTGAATATTATTCATGTAATACTCAAGTTCTCTCTCTTCTCAATCCTAATGCCATCTCCCTCTTTTTCTTCCTCTCTTTTTTCTTCTTTGACTCTCTCTCTCTCTCTCTCTCTCGCTCTCTCACATGAAGAATGTGGGCATTTGGGTTCTAATCCACAGAGTGTGGTGCCAGGTGTGAATTTAATCCTCAATCTATAAACATTCAGTTGAGAAAGATTTGGTTCAGATATAGTTTATGTACACAGCACCTTTTCTCACTCACTCACTCACTCACTGAAAGAAATAACTGAAAGGATTAGATTTCTCTTCTTTTCTTACTGTCTCAGTTTTGCTCTCTGTCTCTTATCTTTCCCACACGCACTCATTTGCTCGGATGGAGAGAGAAACAGAGAGAGGTAGAAGCCCATTGAGAATATGCTGCTTTTAACTGTAATGTTATACTTTGAGTGTTTTTTAATCCCATCGTTTTCAGAGCCTCTTCTTGATCCTTTTTATGAAATTATGAAGCACCACGTCCAACAGAAAGCCAGGAATGCTTCTTTAATAGCACGTTTCACAACTTAACATTTTATTCATTAAAGACATGACAATTTAAAACGCCCAGTATGTGTATATGTATATATAATATTGCAATAATATCATAATCAAATAATACAATATACAACATATACTGTGTTATCATTTGGTATTACAATATAGTTTTTGATATAGTTTTAAAAATAAAACTGTTTTAACTTCTATAAAAATCTATTTTTGATTGTGAGTCATTCATTTTAATGGTTAATTTACAAGGAAATAATAACATTTGCTCAGAGAGGAGGATTTAAAAATGTAAACCAAAAAATTGTTTACAATTGTTATTTTCTCTTTGTTTAAATTACTCAATACATTTCTGTCTTTCTCTCAATCTCTCTTTCAGGATGATTGACGCCTCTGTTTTCCAATCAGCACAATGATCGCCACAGGCGGCCTGCTGCGCATCTCCAGGCGCCAGGACTCGCTCCGCTCCAAGAACCGGGCGGAAAACAAGCGGAAGAGGAAAGCCCAAAAGAAGCGCAAGGACGATGTGGTGGTGGTGAGAGGGAAGGTGCAGCTGCTGTCCATGTCCGGGCTGGTGGCGGCGCTGGGTGTTCTCATCTTATTGGTGGGCATTGCCATGGCGGTTCTCGGCTACTGGCCCAAAGACAGTTCGGATCCGGAGCCCGTCTCCTCCGACAGAAACGCCTCCTCACCCACTCTCGCTCACTCTCTGGGGCCATTTCACACCCTGCTTGCTGTTTATCTGAACTCGGACCAGCTTAAAGTGTTCGGTCCATTGGTGATGGGCATCGGTATCTTCCTGTTCATTTGCGCCAATGCCGTGCTGCATGAGGACAGAGACAAGAAGACAAAGATCATTAATCTGCGGGACATTTACTCCACCGTCATCGACGTCCACGGCTTGCGGGACCGCCCAACATTTGGGGGGCTCTTTGGGCACGAGGCCGATGACATCACCAGAGCTTCCTGGCCCTCCTCCTCTGTCTCCGGAGAGAACTTCCGCCGCCAGTCGCGTGTCAAGCGCCCATCATTCGCTGACACTGTCTACAGCATTTACCGGGGTCGCGAGTCACCCGCTGGTGCCCCGGGGCCCTGGGAGACGCGCTCCATCGTCACATCCTCTGTCAGCGCCTTCACGCTGCCCGTCATCAAGCTCAACAACTGCGACATGCAGGAGCGCGAGGAGCTGGAGCGACGACAGAGTTGCGGGCCCCTACTGGAGACCCACGCTGAGGTGTCACGCGCTGCCTTCTCAGACGAGCCTTGTGTTGTGGGGTCCCGGCGATCGCTGAATGCCCTGTCGGACCAGAGTCCCAGGGCCCCTGAGGAGCCGTGCAGGCGGTTCAGCTGCCCCCGGCTGGAGCGCTCGGGCAGCAAGGGCTACATCAAACTTGCTGATTTGAGCGGAGACTCTCTGGACCGACCTGACCCTGTAAGAGGCTCTGAGGAAGAGACCCACGTCTCCCTTTGAACTCAAAAATCCAGCTGCTGTTTGAAAGTTCACAGAACGTGTTTAGCTGAAGCTAGCCATAAAACGCCTCAGAGATTGACATTCAGCTTTTCTTCTCACCTTTTATTCCCAGAAATCAGACAGAAAGCACAAATGCAAATCTCTTTTTAATTTAATGCCCCCTGTACTCTGTGCCGCTTTCTTTCTACACCTTAAATTTTCTCCCCCCAACTAACTCTTCTTTTTCTCTGCTTTTCTTTCTTTCCTTTTTCAGCTCTCTCTCTTTCTCTTTCTCTCTCTCTCTCTCTCTCTCTCTCTCTCTCTCTCTCTCTCTCTCTCTCTCTCTCTCTCTCTCTCTCTCTCCTTGTATTCTCTCTGTTTATCTCTCTGGTTGAGCCATACACATCTAACAGGTTTGGTCACTGCAGCTGAATGAACGACACAATTATCTTGTATTTATAGAAGAAAAATCAAGATTTAATGTTAGTGAAACACGAGTAGAATCAGGTGTTGATCTTGTGTCGTTTTGCGTTTGCTGTTCAGTGTCTGGCTATTTCAAAATGTTTCACCATCTTATAGTGTTTAGTGCATTTCTGTTCACAATGTGGAAAAACACAGTACAGTATTGGTTTATTTTCAAGTAGTTTATTTGTTTACGGTTGAAGCTATTTTGCACAAAATTCCAGAATCAGTGTGTTTTTAAGATGCTCTGGTTTATGAGTCTGTAATGTGTGTTTACAGTTTGTTTCTGTCTGGTTTGTAACAGTTTTGGAGGATTTGGTAAAGCAAAACACTCTTCTGAGACACTGACAAATGTTTTTTTAGTGAAGAAGGCCCTCAGGTGGGCAGATTGGGAACTACTTCAAATGCTATTTCACATTTTCAAGCATAATGGATTCCTAGTTTTTATATAACACGATCGTAATATAACATACTCATGTGTATACTTTTTTTATTGATTATATGATAGATCCAGTTTAGCAGAATTAAACATGTGAACTGTAAATGATGTCTTACTAGATTTTTTACAAATCAAAAAAAGATATGGACCGTGTTTATTTTCTATAAGGATCAACATAGAATAACAGTTCCCAGAATAAGCAGCGTTGAATAAACAGTTGAATTATTTTTGGTTCATCTTTGATGCCATCAAGCTTCAATCTCAGCAAAACACAGGTGAGTTTTCGCTTCGGCTCAACATCGGATGTGACGTCACAAAGAGGTGTGGTTAATGTAAAACAGCCAATAGGACACGGGTGGGCGTGGGCAGACATACAGGCCTCCAGCTTGAGGAAACTTGTGAGTTTTGAGTGTGGAAGAAAGTTGAAAGTCGACGAGTCTGTCAGCCTTTGTGCTTTTTGCGCTGACAGGGAGCGTTTGGAGCCGGAGTCATTTATCTGCACTGACAGTCGTTCAGGTGGTTTTACGTATTTTAGTCTTCCGTTAATGTTTGTGTCATGAATGTTTTGCCCGCGACGCTGTTTTTGCGCGTCACCGCGGATCGATTTCAACAGTTTACTATGCGTGTATTCTTTTATCCTCAAATGTGTAGTTTGATAATGTTGAATCCTCGAATTTATTAATGACTTACTGGCGTTGTCAACGGGATTGTATTGCAAACAAATCAATGTTATTCATTTGTAAAGCAGTTTAATCGAATAACCTGTTTTTCGCCTTTTTACACAATAATGCACGTTACTGAACATACTACATTAACTATTCAAGTAATTAATGTCTAGTCAGGTTAATGAGACTAACAATCATTAAATGTGAACTCTCAAAGGTCAAGTCTATAGTAACGTGAATAAACAGAATGCGTTTCAAGTAGCTTTGTGTGATCTATAATAATGACTTATGGTAAATGTTTTTCTTTTAATGGCTTAAAGAAAAATAGTCAGATTTGCTTTTTAAATGAATGTCTTATTTTGTGTTTTTCCTATTTGTTTTTCTGGTCGCGGTGGGCTTTGGGTGATTCTGGTGCTGTGGGGTAAGTGTTTCTCCAAGAATGATTGTGTCTATATCAGTCAAAAATGCTTATTAATCACTAACAACGTCTTGAATTCACAATGTGAAAGCTGCTTTTTGTAATTGTGCTGTGTGTGAGTTCATAAAAGAGGAAGAGATGGTCTTGTTTTCGTTTCCCCTGCCAGTTTTTGCTGATGTAAAATTTCTTTGGATAAAAGGGAGACGGAATGCCCCAAACACCCTTAGCTACAGCTGATTTGTGTGTTAAACCCAGTGAGGTTATTGATGGGTTGTTTAGGGCTTTTTTCTATCAGTATTTGTGTGTGATAAAAGAGCTATGTGAGGAATTTTAGAGAAAATCGGCAAATAGCCTGGAGCTGTACCATAGTTTAACAAGTACTAGTTATCTGTTGCTAACAAGGTTATGCAACTTACCCAAGTTTAGTTCTGGCCTGGTCCTGACAGGTCTGGTTTTAAATTCTGCGTCAGGACGTGCTGCTGCTGACTCTGGGCTCCGGGGGGTTAGAGGTCATGTGGGTGTGGCTGTCTGTGGCTCTATCAAGGATCATGTGATAAGGAGCCGCTCAAGGGTCGAGAGTAATGCAGTCCAGGAACTTTGCTCACACTTAATTCTGCTCATGTTGCACTTCTGATGTTGATGCTCCACGTGAGAGGATCTCTTACCCCCTGATAACTCCCACTTCCCACGCCCATGCATTTTTACAGCTGACAGGGAGAAGTGTGTGCATGCGAGTGTGTGTGAGAGATTATATTTGAATAAGCACAGAATTGAACAAAGGTTGCAAACGTAGACCAAAACTCAGGGTCATCTCGAGATTCGAATCGAATGTACTCGACTAATTTATCTATGTAGTTAATCTTCGGATGGAATTTATTTATAATATCGGCTCTATAGAGGCTGTGTTCGAGGCTCTTAGAATAAGTTTATATCTTTGGTTGTTTATAAATCAGTTTACAACATTTTGGTTGTATTATTTCTGAAATACTATAGGACAGTGTACAGTAATGTTTGAGGCTTGTCATATTGACTAACATAACTATTAGTGATTGGTTAGTGGCTGGTTGAAGGTCAGGCGAGTGAGGACGTAATAATTGAGTATCTCATCTTCCTGTTTCTCAGACTCCCCTGCTCTGACATGTGGCGGTTGTTGTCCAGTGGTAGGAAATTGGACTTTGCAGGTTCAATTCCCTCTCCGGCTGGTTCTGCAATAGAATGTCTTTGAGCAAGACACTGACACGGGCTGCCCACTGCTCCGTGTTTGTTTATGGTCCCGTTACAGTGTGTAACTTCAGAGTACAAGTTTGATATGGTTCCTAGTGGAGTTCATAGTGACAAACAAACTCACTGACTTGCACGTGACTTGAGTCTGAGGAAGTTAAAAGTGACTTTACATCAAACGGTATGATATAAACTTGAATCTGGATAAATGTGTTCAGAACAGAACTTTGTCATCCGTTTAAATTTTCTCCATCCTTGCCACTAAATCTTGCTCCCTCTCTTTCTTTAATTTTATCTTCATACTTCATGCCATCTCTTATTTTCTCTCAATGGCTCCCACTTCTCCCTCCCTCTCACCGTTTTTCTCTTTTTCTTTGCTGTGTGTGAAAGAGATCTATGTTGTGATGACACACACTGCTGTCATGTGTTTGAGAGTGAAACCAGTTCAGCTGCGACTAGTCAAACACCAGTAGCTTTGTTCACAAAGTTAGTCTGAAATACAGACTAAACTTAAATAAAGAGTTTTTAGGAATCATTTTTTCAGTGTTTTCATCTTTAACACCTTCATATTGATGACAACAAGCAGAACTACACACAAATGCTTAAAGTGTGTGAAACACAAGTTTAATGTCAGTGGAGCTAACCATGGATGAGATGATTAATCACTGCGTCTCTACTGTTGAATCTGATCACATTAGTTTCTCCAGTACCTCATGACGATCCAAAAGATGATCAGCTTGTGTGTGTCAAACAACTTGTGTTTTCAGCCATTGATTTTGCATCTGTGTTTGTGATTTTGAGTTATGTGTGTTCAGTTGAGTTTTTCAGTATTGAATTTATAAAATACACCCAGTCAATTTGTTGATAATAAGCAAAATGCAACACAGTGTAAAATAAAAATGTGTTGTGAAAATGTGAAAATGAAAATAGTAGTTTCATTTGGCAAATTTTTTTTAGATACATTTCCAAATCCATGTTTATTTTTATTATTGTTTAATTAGCTATATAATTTTCTTTATTTATAATTGTGTGTGTGTGTGTGTGTGTGTGTGTGTGTGTGTGTGTGTGTGTGTGTGTGTGTGTGTGTGTGTGTCTGTCTGTCTGTCTGTTTGTTTGTTTGTTTATGTATGTGTATTGTATGTATGTATAATATTATTAAATAATTCATGCAATAATTAAAAAAAACTATAAATACATTTCTACATGTACACACACACACACACACACACACTCACTCACACACATAATTTTCCAACAGATAAAAGTAATCATTAATTATGATTATTAATCATGTGCAGTTCCCTGTTTTTCTTTCTCAAAAAGTGTTGCAGGTATTTATTCTTTTACTATTTTTTTCCATTATCCGTATTTTCTTTCTCAAAAAGTGTTGCAGGTATTTATTCTTTTACTATTTTTTTCCATTATCCGTATCAGGGGTCGCCACAGCGAATCATCCTTTTCCACTTTATTTTATCCTGAATATATTCTATTAATAAGTTATTATTATTAGTAGAAAATGTTTAATATTGAGCTTGCAGGTATTTATCTAGATAAGTTAAGGTATTAAGTTTTGTAATCTGCCTCAGATTTTCGAATCGTTACATTAACCTCACATTTTTCGTCGCACTATAAACGCGCTCCGTGTATTTACTGTACGAACGACATTTTATTTAACGTTTGTGTGTCAATAAGCAAATTCCACCGCTGTAAACTCCTCCCTCCTCCGCTCCTTGGCCTAGATTTCACACACCCGTGTTTTGATTGGCTGGCTTACTGTCCTTCACGCCCCTTCTTTACGTGCGCGCACACGGATCAGGAAACACCCGTGTCGTGCTATTTCGGCAGATGAGAGCGGACACTCCAGGTTTCGCATCCTCAAACACACTAGCCGCGTTCAGCCCGAGAAGAACGTCAAACCGAAGCACAAAGGCGCATCGCACGGTAACGTGTCGACTGATCTCTTGTCGTTTTTTTTTTGTGTTGACTTTTCAATTGAAGCACATGATCATGAAAAGCGAGGGTGGTAATGAAAATACATGTTCGATACGCACCGTGCTCATTTTATTGTTACAATTTTTACAGTTGTTACTATTAATATTATGTCGTTAGTGAGAAGTACTCGACGTTCTGTTGTAAATTTGGTTCTGATTAATCACGCGTCGCCGAACCTTCGTGTGGGTCTAGCGCCGTGCGCGCGCTCGTGAGATGCTCTGAGGTAAAACAGAGGAGTCTCTGTGAAGTACCAAAAGCATGATTAATGGACCCAGATGTGATTTAAAAAGCATGTAATATCGTTCCACTGAATTAATGTTTCTGCCTCAGATGTCTTAGATTCTTAAGCTTCACTGCATCATTTCTTCACTGTGAGTTTCGCCTCATGATTTCTTTCTTTTAACCCACCAAAATTTGACATCAAGTGGGGTGACTTCTTGCACAAACTTCTTTGTCTTGGCTTTTTGTTCATCTGTATTGCATTTTGATCCGGAAACAAGGACAATGCAGTGTCCCAATTGTCTGTTCTGTCGGAGGGAGAGAATGTGTTAATGTGAAATTGTTAATTTCTGCTTAATACAGTTAAATACTACTTATTAGACTTATTAAATATTGTACATTGCTATTAATAATTGTGTTTGAAACCGAAATCAGTATGTGAATGTGTGTTTCAGTGTCACTGGCCATGACGTCAGGCTCCGGGTCCAAATCGGAGTTCAAACACACTGAGGTCCAGAAGCAGACAGGAAACAGTCACACACAGCACTTCCTCTCAGAGAGGTACACCCGCTTGGACACACTGCAGAAGGTTAGTGCAGCTTGTCTTCATTTCTCTCTGAGAGGTTGATTGTATCAGTGTTTGTTGGAATGAATGATGTGATCTCTTCTGATTGTGATGAGATATCATTGTCATTGTGAGATGATTTTACAGAATCTGTCACACTGACATATTCAAGTGTCTTATTCATTTTAATGAATCCTATTTGAATTGTTATTTTACTTGATTACATTGATTTTTTTTTTTATTTTGATTCGAAGCTGTACTTATATTTAACGTAATTAAACAAAATTAAGTAAAGATGGTAAAAGGTTATTTTTTTAAGAATATCAATTAATAATCAATTACGTAGTTATATTTTAATTATTAATTAATGTGATTTTTGTTTTAGATTACATTTCATCTAAAACTTTAAATATTTTAAATTTATTTTAATTAAATGTTATTATTTACTTTGTATAATTTAGAATTTATGTGTTATCACTTTGTTTTGCTATAAAAACTGTTTTCTATTAATGTTTGTTAAATTTATAGTATATTTCAACAATTTATTTTTTCCATTCAAAGCCACTCAGTATATGTTTATATATACAATATGTTTAGTTTGAATTTGAATTATGTTCTTTCTTAAATATACTCTTTTCAATTTCTATCTGTATAAAACAGTTGTTCTATCTGTATAATACAGTGCTTTGAAGCAGATTTATATGATTTTGAAGAGTTTAATTTTTTTGGACAGAAGGCAAAGGTCCGGCCATTCAGACCTCATCCACTCGTTTCCCAGAATCCTCAGAGCAGCAGAATCTCCTGGTCTACTTTAGGCAGGATTCACAGACAGAAGAAAATGGAGTGTAAAGTGACATTGCTGGATGGGACGGTCTACACGTGCAGCCTGGAGGTGAGACATGAGGAGGCAGACAAGTTCTGCTTCTTAATTCTGATTGGCTTCACGCTTCCAGAGTGGTCTCGGTACACTTCCAAACTAACTCTGGTACGGTTCACTTGTGGCGTGAACGCTGTCCAAACTTGAACCGTACCAAATGCAAAATTGACTGCGCCTTTTGACTAAATTCCGCTGCCATGGTGAGCTGCACTTTGGAATATGTCACGCTGTCTCCTGAAGTGAAGCATTAATATATTTTTTGTAGTCGCATCCGCGCTACACTATTAATATAAATATAAATGTGTGTATATAATAAATGTTTGTCTCAAGCGAATACAAGCTATATACGACAATTCTATAGTTTAATATAGGCACAAAGCCAGCGCAGTCATCTCTCCAGACTAAATAATGGCATGTTGTCTATTCGCTTTATTTATGGTATTTATTTTACCCGCAATTCTGATTAATTGAAAAGCAGTTTATGAAATAGACTCATCTGGCCAATGAGTGACGTGGATGTTGTCACGTGACTGAATTTTGGTTCAGACGAGAGCAAAAAGGGTGGTGTGAACAGGGACTAAAATGCCAGAAAAATGCAACAATGTATCATTTATTGTCCTTGGTCCGGACCAAATGAACCAAACTATAAGTGTGAAAGCGCCCTAGAATAATCCAGCCATGAGAAGATTTACAGCCAATTCACGTTTCACATTTAACTGATGTTTTCAGCTGTATTGTTTATGTGTACCACAGAAGAGAGCAAGGGGACAGCTTCTGCTACAGAAGGTGTGCGATCACCTCAATCTGCTGGAGAAGGATTATTTTGGCATCACATACCGGGACCCTGAAGGCCAGAAGGTAATTTTTATCTTCATTTCTCCCTTTTTTCCTCACTGTCTCTCTATTTACGTACTGTATAGATACATATCTGGGAACACTCTTTTTTTTGTCTTTTCTCACAGAGCTGGTTAGATGTCTCCAAAGAGCTGAAGAAACAGATCAGCAGTGAGTTTCTATTTTGTACATTATTGAATCTTCACGATCATCATGTGTGATCTCTCTCTCTCTAAACACACACACACTCTTTGTTATATCACTTACACACACACACACACACTAAGGGTGGGCACCGTATACCGGTATTAACGTGAATACCGGTATTGAGTTGTGCCACGATATGGATTTTGCAATATCGTGGATACCGTGGCACTTTCATGAATTTACCTTTTATACACGTATATAAACACTTTAATACAGTAAAATACATTTGTTTCGTTACAATTTTTAATTACGACACGGATACATTGCTAATTGAATACAGAAAGCGTTGTGAGAAACTGAATTAATAGATCCCCGCGAGTTGCATGCTTCGCGCATGCGCTGTGCCGCTCCATGTCAGTAATGTGCCGGTTTTTTAAAGCGGCTATTTTAGTGTGCGCGAGACCCGTAAAACGCGCGCACGAGAACATTCTGCTCGTTTTGTTTTGGTCAAAGTCTGTTTTTGATTGTTGATTGTTCGATTGTCGACGTTGGTTTCATGCAACAAAGTCTAGACTTGTCCGCGCGCGCCCTTGCGAGAGAAAGTGACGTGAGTTGGCTCTGCTCTCCATTTCTTTCTCTCTCTCTCTAATACTTTTAATACTCTCTCTCTCTCTCTTTCTCTCTCTCTCTCTCTCTCTCTCTCTCTCTCTCTCTCCTTATAACGTTATAATTTCGTGCTTTATATAAAATAAGAATACCCCCCCACAATACCGTGATATAATACAGATACCGTCTGTACACTAGAAAATACCGTGATATGAATTTTAACTCAAATCGCCCACCCCTAACACACACACACATTCACATTGTGGTGATCTGTTTGGAGGTTTGATCATTACCTGACACCAAGTCTGTGATACACAATTGATTAATTGATCTGTACTGTAATTTCTTCATATTTATGTTTGTGTGACTATACTTTGTGTATTTGTGAAATGTTTGTGTGTGTCCGTGTTTATATTTGTACAAGCAAAACATGTATATGTATGTTTTGTATTTTTTGTAAAACATTTATATGTACGTCTGTTGCGTTAAATGTGTGTTCAGATCTCTTAATATTGTTCTGCATGAATAGAGTGTTGTAATTGTGTTTGTGTCTTTGTGTGTCAATTGTCACCTGTGGCTCCTTATTACCTAAGTTCTGGATGTGTGTATATGTAGATGCCGCTGTGCAAGATGTAATAAAGTGATTTATATAATTTATTGGTTCATCTTTTCTCACCAGTAATACATATTGATGAATGTTAATAAAGAGTTATCATGTCATACGTAGTATCACACTACATTCTTCTTATACCAAACTACATTTTAGTTATGAACTAAACTCATAACTCACCCTCTCACTCACATAAGCATGTGCACTCGTTTATAGACAAAACGTCTTGCACTCACACACTGTTATCGCCACTCACCGACACACATTTATGCTTACTTAAATACATACGGACACCCCTACTGTTAAACACACTCCAATATTTAATAAAAATGTGTTTCTTTTTAGTCGGACCATGGGTTTTTGCATTTAATGTGAAGTTTTACCCTCCTGATCCAGCACAGCTCTCTGAAGACATCACCAGGTGAGTCCACTGTCCCTACCTCTACTTTCCGACAGAATGTCCTGTCCTCACACTCTTTCTCTCTACCTCAGGTATTATCTTTGTCTGCAGCTGAGAGAGGACGTGGTGTCTGGGCGTCTGCCCTGCTCTTTCTCCACACACGCTGTGCTGGGCTCCTACACTCTTCAGTCTGAGCTGGGTGACTGCGACAGCGACGTCCCTCTCGGAGACATCCGTTTGGCCCCAAGCCAGACCCCAGAGCTGGAGGAGAAGGTTCGGGATCTCCAGCGCAGCTACAAGTGAGTCCCAGAGTCACTTCTTTCTTTTATTTCTGCAGGACGCCAGCCATAAGCACGTCATGTCAGTCCGTGACCCGTCACAAAAGGCTCCTTAAGTGTGTGTTTTTACCCATAATGCTCGGGTGTGTCCGGGCACAGAGATGGATTCTCTCGCTTCTCATCGGGTGTGAAAAGTTCAAGATGTTTCTCTGTTGTTAAGGAAAGAGTGAAGAAAATACAAGATTATTTCCATTTAACTGTATGCATCATTCGTGTGCTGGAGTGATTATCATTTCTGTTTTTTTTTTATTCTTTTCTTTTTTCTGAATCTTCTGTTTGTGTGCGTACAGAGGAATGACCCCTGCCGAAGCCGATATGCTGTTTTTGGAAAACGCGAAGAAACTGTCTATGTATGGAGTCGATCTGCACCACGCAAAGGCAAGAGCGCTCATCACTTCTCTGTCTCGTCAATGCTTTTCTGTTGGCTGTCGCAATTCAATCAGCTGGCTTTGTTAGTCGGTAACTTGCTGTCTCGCTATGTATGGCTTCTTTGATTGGGACATCTCCATTCTTTCTCTTATACCTTATCGCATCTTTTTATGTTTTTAATAATAATAATAATAATAATAATAATGAGTATTTGTAAGGCGCTTTTCACAGTTTTAACTGTCTCAAAGCGCTTTTTCTCTCCTTGTTTCTCTCTGTCGCTCTCATCTGCGTCTCCACTGTCGTATTCTCTTGTGTTTATATCTTCTCTCTCTGTGATGCGTCTCTCTCTCGCTCTCTCCTGATCTCCTCCTCCTCCTCTTTCTCTGTGTCTCTTGCCCCTCCTCCGCTGACACAGCTGCGAGGACGGCTGTTTGAGGAGGTAAGCCGCTGTTCTGTGTGAACGTCTGTGTTGGTGTATTCCAGCCTTACAGTTGTGCACATGAGTTTGTGACGGCAGGGTGCTTTTGTGTATTCGTATATGACCATTCCTGATGATGATGATGATGCTGCTGTAGTGTGTGTGTGTGTGTGTGTGTGTGTGTGTGTGCGCTGCAGTGCGTCTCTCTCTCTCTCTCTCTCTCTCTGTGCTCATGCTAACACTAGGGTCCGCGTCGGTCACTGTCTGGTTTTAAAGTCAAAATGTTCTGTGTGTTTTGTTCTTTGTGTCGGTTCTGACGCCATTTTGTCCTCAATGAATGAGCTCAGTGATGCCGTAGGACAGAAGCATCATTGTGCAATTATTTACAGAGCAAGTACAAGGGCAAATGTTTGTGCTATAAGAAAAGCTGTGGAAATGTGGAAATATGCAGAAAGCTGATAATGATTTAAAAAAATAATTCAATGTCAAATCTTACTGTAATAATTAAAGGGAAGAGTGATGATATTATTTAAAGGTTTAAGCACCCAGGCCTAGAAACCGTTATTGTTGTTGTGATGAAATTAATTGTTTAGGGTAGGGATCGAAATGTATGACTCGTGGCTCTTCTGGTGGGTGCATTTGGCTCTTAGACAAAGCTTTAAAAATACATTATAACGTTAAAAATATAACGGTATTTCAATCCATTAATTTCCTGGTTGGAAATCACAGCGCTGGAGCGCTGGAGCCAATCACAGCTATCCTCTGGACAACACCATGTTTTTTATTGGATAATGCTTAACGTTGTCGTGACATGTTGCACCTTGTCGAGGACGTTAACTTCCCAGTCCTTCTTTTAATATTCAGTAGTTCGCTAGCAAAAAGCGTAAACCCTCAAGACGATTGTTGTTCAACACAAATGTAATTTGTCTTTGTGGAGAGAGAGGGAGGGAGAGAGAGAGAGAGAGAGAGAGAGAGAGAGCAGCTTCTGAATGGAATCATATAAAAAAAATTCTAATGTAAATTAATAAAAGCGAAAGGAATTCCATTTTAGTTTAGCATTTTAGTTTTGTTTTTAATTTTACCTTTGCTAGACCTATTTCTTTTGCAATTGTTATCAAAGCCGCGTGTTGTGGGGGATGAGGTTAATCGCTTAATGTGGAATAAAATAAGTTTGTTTAAAGGGGTGCCCTCCAGATTTTTTTTATTTTATTTGTGTTTGATTTATTGGATATATATTTGTATATGTCTGAGTTTATTTTAAGCAATTTAAATTTATGGTAAGGCTTGTGCGTCAGAAGAATAATACTTTGGGGCATGGGCGGGGCAGCAACGCGGGGGTCCTGGTTACTGGTCTTGACCACACGTTTGTTTTTGTCAGAATTAAAAGTTGAAACCGAGACAACATCAACATCAACATGATCTTAAGACTCTGTTAAACTGTCATGTTCTTTATTTCAATGTAATCTTTTATCAGATGTAGAATAGGACACTCCAGACTCACACATTCATATTTATTATTGTATGAAGAAAAACCATGTTGTGATCGATGTGGGAATATACTGTCTGTAAAGCATATTTTAATTGACTGTGATCGATTGTGTGATATTAGACAACGGTTTTATTCAGAAAATGTTTTAACAGATGTTTTTAAGAACGTTTTACCACAAAAGATTTCACAATTTTTATCAGAAATCAACATGAAAGATCGTATTTAATTTGTTGAAGTCATTTTGAAAAGTTGTGTATTTTATTGCTATTCATGAACTGTGATAGAGATGTATTGATTTCTAAAGAGTAAAATTGTCAAATACCATGTTGCCATTAATATAGCCATTGAAGCTAAAAATGGCGTAAAAAATCAAACAACTAAATAAATAAATTTCAATGTAATCAGAGACTTAAGTCAAAAAGGAAGCAAAAAAACAAAAACTGAATATCATAAAAGTTAACATCATGTTGGACCCAAACAGGGAAAATGGTGAAAAACACAAAATCAGCTACCGTATGCTTTTATATTTATAAATAAATAGAATATGTCTCAGAACAATTCCATTTAATAATCAATAATTTTCCAAAAAGTGACATTGGCTGAAGCACCACATTTGCTCCTCGCCGCTATAAACTTGTTTTCTGGGGAGCAAAATTAATCTACTACAGGTTTGAATCCTTATTGTTCTTGGATTTGCATTACGTGGTTTTTTTTTCCATGTTTAATTCAAAAAGGAAAATAATCAATTGTTGCGTCAACTTCATATTTTTAGAAAAAACTCCTAAACCAATTGTTGTCCGTCATGTTTAACGTTAATTGTAATGTAGCTCCATCATCATTAAAAAAAGGTTAAATGCAGGTTTGTGGCTCTGTAGTTCCATCTTGAGGCCAATATGGAATTGGAATGATAATAGTAGTAATAATAATGATGAAAATAATAATAATAATAATACACTTTACAGGAGTTTTGAAGTGGGTGCAATAAAACAGCTTTTATGCATCTAGTAGTTAAGTCTGATTGGACAAAAGATCAAAAAGGAAACGGTTTCGGTAATTTGTTTAGTCATTGTATATTAGGCAAAAAATTGTTGAGAGTAGCCTTTTAAGACGGATGGCTTGAAGCCTCAGAAGATGAGTGAGTTACTCAATATCTACATTATTATGTAGCGCATGCTAATGGTGGGTTTCTGATCAAAGACAGCTTAACATCACAGTTACCAAATCTGTACATCAGCAATTCTGAAAGGATATTTGAAAGAAAGAAATTGTTTGTTTACATTACAAGTACAGAGAAGGAAAAGAGTGAAAGAAATGCTTTATTTCAATTTTTCTCTTTATTTCCCTTCTTCTTTTTTGTCTTTAAGATATTTTTTTCCTGTTCTTTTCTTTCTGTTATTTGTGCTAACAATTATTCTTCTCTCTGTACCCCCCCTTTTTTCACCCTTTTCCTATTAGTATTCTTTTTCTCTTTATGGTGTATTTTGTTACCTGCTGTGTGGTTTTTTTTT
>CM051501.1:14327111-14388302 GCA_028031935.1 Paedocypris micromegethes | reverse complement strand
CTCTCTCTCTCTCTCTCTCTCTCTGTCTTTCACTTACTTTCATTTCTCTTATTCTCTGCTCTCAGTCGGATCTTGAGGATTCTGATGAGGAGACGCAGGTATCATGAGTGCCCATCACTTGATGCGGTTCATCACAATGTTTAGTGACGTTTGTGTGTCCACAGGTGCTGGGGGAGACTGAAGCTTCAGCTGAGAAGCTTCCAGAGAGTGTAGATGGAACCAAAGACACGGAGCAGGTCACTCCTCACGTGAGTAAACAATCACACTTTTGAGACACGACGGATGCAATGTTGCTTGTTATTTGTTTTTGTACAGCGCTCTGAACAGACAGCAAAAGATCACACTGGTCAAGAGATTCCTGTGATTTGCACCGAAACCAAAACCATCACATACGAGTCTTCGGAGGTAACGCACACAAACACAGGCCTAAAAAATTTAAGCCAAACCTGCAAATGCCGCTCTTAAAGGAAACTAGTGTAAAATCCACCATCAGACTCGTCTACAACTGATAGGTTTCCTGTGTGTGTTCAGGCTGATATGAATGGAGACTCGGACCCTGGAGTTTTGATGAGCGCTCAGACTATCACCTCCGAGAACAACAGCACCACCACCACCACTCACATCACAAAGGTCAGTGGGGTCACTTGGGGTCATCTAAGGTCTTGTGGTGGCCTGACCTTCACAAACCCTCCTGCTCAGACGGTGAAGGATGGTGTTTCTGAGACTCGGATCGAGAAGCGGATTGTGATCACAGGAGACACTGACATCGACCACGACCAGGTACAGACCTTACAAAGTTAATCGAAATAGTTTGTCTGTTTGACCAGACATCATCACATGTGCCACATGTGTATATAAAGTATATATATATTTATATTTTTTTGTCAGTGTTGGTTCATCTTCTCTCACAGGCTGACGTTTATCAGCCTGACAAAAAGTATTGGTTGCTTCTTTATGCACTCTCAGTCATCGCACCTTTAACACCTGTGTGTGTGTGTGTGTGTGTGTGTGTGTGTGCTGGTGCTTGTCTTGAATCTGTGAAACTGAATCGGTTTGTGATTTGATTCTCCTCTGCTCTTGAATCACTGCTGTTTTGCTGATCACTTCCTCTTCTCTCTTTGTCTAACGATGATGATGATGATGATGATGATGAATGTTCCGGTGCATTATGGGTGGTTGCGCGGCCAGGCTCTGGCTCAGGCCATTAAAGAGGTGAAAGAACAGCACCCCGACATGTCAGTCACACGAGTGGTGGTGCACAGAGAAACTGAGATCCCCGCCGACACGGCCCACGCGCAGGTAAGCGTGTCCCCTGTGACCTGGCCACCGCTGTTTCAGGCCTGTGTGATTAACCAAGGGGTTCTGTCTATTTTGTTAAGATGTTTGATGTTTTACGCTGATGACTGTAGTGTTTCGAGCATGCTTTTCAGCATTCTGATAGTTGACAGTCTAGTCTTATTTTTGTTGAACATGCTTAAGCTCCACGTGATCCTTTGAACTCGGGGATGATGGGAATTTGTGCATTCTACATGTCTCTCTCTTTCTCTCTTACAAATGCTCAGAACTTGAACTCTCTCGCTCTCTTTTTCTAAACACCCTCTTTCAATTTTTCCTCTGATACTCTTACGCTCTTATAGTCTACACCAGTGATTCTTAACCATAGGGCCACCTAGAGGGCCACAAGAAAAATATCAGTTCTGTGAATTTGGGCCGCGAGGTCCGTGGAACACAATGCAGCTGCACCAAAACCGAAAGTGAGAAATTAACCTTTGTAACTAAATCTATCTTTAGTTATCTACGACGTAAAAAGGCTTAATCACAAGCGTGCGTATGCCCCGCCCCCAGTTCCGCTGCAGTAGTCATGCAAAGTATGGCTCTCCTCCAACGCGAACCGTTCTCAGAGCGGCTCGAACGCGAACAACACACATCACTACAGCTCAGCACAGCCGCGCGTATTTCAAAGTGAATGCAGACGACAAAACGGTGGACCGTTCGGACCGGCAAGTTGTGCTCAGCGAAATTGTCCATTCTCAATATGCAGCGCGTTTTACTTAATCAAGTGATTTTATCAAGCGCCTAACAAGTAGAAAGAGTTTGCTTCTAAACACTGCTCACAGGTCGTCACTCGTCCCTTGAAATAAGGAATTGTCCCGTATTTGAGATTGAACAAGACAACATTGTCCAGTTTTGAATCAATACTGGACGGGTTTTGTCCCATGTTCCTTATCATTTTTAAAGCAGCGTCTCATGCATGGTGATAACAATGGAATTATTATCAATGTAATATGTTCCATGATTTGCTTGACAGACACGTAAGCACTAATGTATTACATAAAACATTACAACATAATGCCCATGTGTACAAAAATAAAACTAGTAAATTGCAACATTTTTAAATTGGAACTAAGCCATGTATAAACTCAACTAGCTCATGTTTGCTGCTTTTTTATGTATGTACTGTTTCCATGTTTTAATAGTTAATGCAAATGACAGCTTTTAAAACAATGACAAATTTTTTAGCCACCCTTTAAAATATGATGATGATTATTATTATTATTATTATTATTATTATTATTAGAGAAGTCTGTTGAGTTGTAAAAGAGAACGACTGACTGCATTTAAATGAAAAACATTGTTTTTAATTCCAAAATATAGCCCCGTTTTTTAAATTATATGATTAAAGTTGTTACCTTGGTTGAAATAAATGTTTGTTTTTATGGACCGTGGGCCACTTTGATGTAGGCAATTTGGGCCAGAGTTCAAAAAGGTTAAGAACCCCTGGTCTACACATATATGCATATATATATAAAGGTTATATACATATAACCTTTAAATCTTTCTTTCTTTTATACACTTTTTTTTTTATTGGTTGCATTGGCTGTATTGTTGCTCTGAGAAGTAATGGGAAATGTCTCCTTTCATACGCCGCCATTCTATTTTTTTTTTGTACCTAGACTGTTTCTTTTCTGTCCTCTGAGTTGAATTCTGATGTGTGTTTTCAGGAATGAGATCACAACTTCCCCTGGCGTGTCACCAGCTGATGTTCATCACCCTTGACCTCTGACCTCAGATCTCCACTCAGTCCGGATGCCTTAACTTCCATCCAAAATTTCACATTCTACTTCATTTTTAAAAGAACAATTGAAAATTAGAAAGTATAGTTTTTGTTCATATAATATTTGAACATTATGCAAGATTATATGTATTTATGTTCATATACATATACGCATATAAAATTATTTTATTTGAAGCACCAATGAATTTAAACAATAATAATAATAATAATAGTAATAATGCAGAAGCATTAGGCTAAATATAGTGAGATCAATTTTAAGGTGAAAGTTTTTTGTAATAATACAAATGAATTGTATTAATTCATCTGTCGTGTTTGTTTTAAGCAGAAGTGTTCTTTTTCGATGCTTGTTTTTTCGTTTCGTAAACAAAAGAAATAATATACAAATGAGAAGTGATACGTGTGTTGGGAAGGTGCAAGTGTTTCAAGGGCTTTTGGAAACTGCAACATTTATTTAATGTTTTACCACACGAAATGGAAACACATACATGTGCGTTTGCTTTGGTACCAGAGTTTTGTGATCTTTGACATTTATTTGCAAATGGAGTGTGTCGCATTGAAAACCAAGGTCCAACTGAAGAATAGTCTTTAAATAAATTATTTTCTTTTTTTATTTTTTAACAAACTTTTATTGGGTGTAATGACGTGCCCTGACTGGACAAAGGGGAAGTGGTAAGAGAACGCTTATGTAAGGTAAATGCCAAGATAAAGTAGATTCTAGAAGATATAAAAAACAAAAATAATAAATCAGGATTAAAAAAAAAACATTCAGTTTTACATTTCTTGAACGAAATCTATACTTCAACAGACCAGCTATCATCCTTTACACATCAGTATAGCAACTTACTCATTCAGGGACGTTTCCCAACAAAAGAACGTCTTAAGGGTATAACTTAGTTTAATAATGTCCAACATTATTAAGCATTTCATGGTACTGTTTGTCTGGGTTTAAATTTGGCTGAAAAAATACTAATATATATATATATATATATATATATATATATATATATATATATATATATATATATATATATATATATATATATATATATAACTGACGTCTTGTGAAATCAATGTTTCCTATATGTGCCAGAGCATGTGACATTACAGACCACGCCCCTCTTAAGACTCTTAAGATGACAGCGCTAACTAATGTTTCCAATAAACGTTTTTTTTACATGATTGTGTGTGAATATTTATTAGAACTTGAAAATGAACACTGTCTGAAGTCTACGAAATGGCCCCATTTTGGAAACAATGACTTCCATGTGAAAATTATTACAAGGATTTAGAAACAAATGGATTAAAAAACAAATAAAAGGCAACTAAGTATGGTTTGTTTATACATCCTTAACGTCACATTGTTACAGAAGTAAGAATATTCCCAGCATGAATTTTGGAATAATGTGTCTGAGGGTCAATGATTTCCAATATGTTCCCTGATTTGGCCTGTGAAGGCGACTTTAACTTTTTGTCAGTTGATAAGGTTTACGTTTCAGATTAAATGAAAACTCTGATTTTCTACATCTTAATATAACAATTAATTTTATTTAAAATTAATTTTGAAGTCATTCACAAACTTTCCAGAAATTGACTAGTGAACAGTACAGCAACCCCAATCTATTTTGCATTTGCATTTTGACACATACATTTAAACAATGACTGAATTAATCTCGTATTTAAGTTTTGAGTAATTAATTAGAAATGTATCTGAGCTACAAACAAAACGTGGCACAAAAATGAAAACCGTAGAAATGCCGCACATACATACAATTATAACAAACTATATTCAATTACAACCACTCTTGCTCCATCAAACTGGCGTGCGCGCTGACGTTAGCGCGGTGACGCGTACTTTCCTCCGTGCGCGCTCCAGTTCCGCGCGCTCGGCTCATTGAGTGACTCAGTGGAAGAGTTTCGGGTTGACCGCGGTCTCCTCTCAGCTGCTCTCCGGAACCGAGCGTCTCCTCTCCGGCCCCGACTATGTCCAAACTGGAACAGATTCTCGTTCTAGATCCCCCGAGCGATCTTAGATTCAAAGGTAAGGATACAGGAACAGACCGCGTGGGCTTTGCTTAAGTCCAAACGCAGGCTTTAAACCATAAGGCTCTGCAGGCCGCGCTAAATCCCCGGGCTCGAGTGTCGGGCGCGAAGAACGTTCCTGTCATCGCTTCCCGGCCTTTTAAACCACTGACTGACACGTTGCATTGCACCAACTGCTTAATTCGTTCTGATTTCAGTCAGTATATGTGAGTTATTGACGTTCGGAAAGCTGACGAACCGAACTTGTGTGCGACGAGCCTGTGGATTATTGAGGGGGAAACTCGCGCTGTGTTCTGCTCACGGAATTAGCACCAAATGCCATGGTGGTTGCACTAGAGCTTTCTTGAATTAATTAACACATGTGTGGATTTGCAACGTTGCTCAGTACGGTTAACCGGGTATAAACGTTCGACATAAGTAGCTAGTACTTTGTGGTTGTGGATGAGCCTGTATTTAGATGAATGAATTCCATGGTGCATTGATTTGTGACATCCACTGATGCTACAGAAGGCTAATTATCATTAAATATTTTCAAGTTTATTAATTTAAACTTTTAACCCGAAAATAGACAGTATGTAACTACAGGGATGGTTTATCATTAAATGCCATAGAATAAAGGTTAAAACCCCGATTTTCTCAACGTGTCATCACAGACAAAGTGAACAGTGATGAAAACATTATTATTATGTAATGGTTTACCTTCTAAATCACTTTCGGTTCATAAACTCATCAGAAGTTAAGCCTGTCCTGAAAATAACCTCCTTATTGAATAGCCTGTGATTTAAAAGATCCACTTGTTTGGATTTTGGCAATTGTTGAACTATTCAACCAGGAAAAGTTGAGTTTGCAACAACCCCCAAAAAAAGTCTCCTTTGACCGTTGTGTTGGTTTAATAAACCCAAAAATGTAGGTAATTTTCGGCCGTAAAGTTGTGCAAAAAGCAATTTAACATTATGATATTAGCCTCACCATTCATAGCACAAATATTTCTATACAGACTCGATGTCCCCAAGTTTCCTGAACTTTCAAAACAGAATTGATTCACCACAGTAGTTGTTGAACTTTTTTTTTTTTTCTGGTCCCAAAAGGCACTGTAAACATTATTATCATCATCATTATTATTATTATTATTATTATTATTATTATTATTATATTGGTATTTACATCTATTGTTTAGATTTATTGTTTATTGTTTAATATGTATATGGTCAGATCATGATGTTCAACATTTGGCTTTAGAAACGTGAATACAAATTGATGTGTCATTCAATTGTAAAGATTAAATTAATTTAAAGACAGAACAATTAAAACCAATGTCTTGGGATCCTGAATAACTAACCATGTAAAGTTGGTTCAACTTTAGTTGAGTTGAGATTTTTTTGCATGAATGAGCACAAATATTAACACTGTATAGACGTTTTGTTGTAGGGATTGTAGTAAGACTGTAAATTAAACGCTTTTCTGATTAATTCATGTAAAATGTGGAATTTAAATTGGAAATTAGTAAGTACATTGGAAATTATCTGTGGTTTTCTTGCTGCGGTGGTCATTCACTTGTGTTGTAGATGTGAAGAGATTTTTGGTGTTTTAAAATGCGCAGTTCCACAGAGACGTTCCAGAGAGACATGGCTTTGTTTTTGCTGATGATTGTGTCGCTCTTTGTTTCTGAAACACACATTATTTTTTCTTAGGTGCTTTTTGAGCCAATTACACAAGATTGCTCAAGTCCTGTGTTTGTCAAATTGAGTTCAGTAATGGTAAACTATTTCATTACCACTCATTTGATTAGTTAATTTAATCGAATAGGTCATTCCTTAAAGCAGCGAGTCTGTGGTTGTTAACTAGTGTCTAATCTTCCAGACAAGGACGAGTGCGTTTCATGTTATTAGTGAATCTTTCGGTTTGTTTGTAGTTGTGAATAAAGAAAGAATTGTGATGAGTTACTTGTGTTAACTACGCAAAAGAGTGAATGGATTAACAATAATGCCATTAACAGACAATGATACAAGATGGAATCAGCGCTCTTGTGTGAGCTGACATGAAAGTGTGTGGTGAGCTGGATGGTTCTCTTGAACACTTGTTTCACACGTTCTCCCCACTAATGGCCAGAGAAAGCAGATTCTCTCTGCTAAACGTCAGTGAAGCGCCAGCAGTGTGTCTGTTTTCTCTCTGTATTATTAATAGAGCTGAAGGAAGAGGGAAAAGTCTCTCCTATCCCTTGCTTGTGTCCTGATTCTGTCACTGATGGTGGGATGTGGGACGTCCTGTTGTGGTGATGGTGGTGGCTGAAGTCTGTCCAGGACTGTTGTTTACTGCCACGCTGGATTTTGGTAAAGTCTGACCACTCGATGTAAAGAAATGGGCAGTTGTTCCGCCTAATCGTTTTTGTTCCAGCATGCTGAAAATCCTGTCTGGATAGTTACACAAGGATCATGTAACTCTATCTTGTCAATCAGGAAAAAACTCTATTTGGATCTTGTCTCAGTTCTATTCTACTTATCTCTATCTCTCTTTCTCTCTCTGTTGCTTTTTATTTTGATCTAACTTACTATAGCTATCCATCCATTAATTCATCCAGTTGTCCTTCTGTGTTTTTGCTGCCTCTCTCTGTCTTTCGTGTGTGTTTGTGTGTGTGTCTGTGTGTGTGTTTGTGTTTGTGTTTGTGTTTGTGTGTGTGTGTGTGTGTGTGTGTGTGTGTGTGTTGTAACCACAAGGTTGGGAAAGTTGCTCTTAGACACATAATTTAGAGCTGCAGTCAGGGAAACATTGTCACATTAAATGTATCACACGTTCTACATCTGTTAAAGGTTTGCGCAGACATTTACAGTGAAATTAAAGCTTTAAACTGGTATCTTCTTCTAAGTACTAAAATGCAGGTGTAGACAATAAGAGATATTTCCCACTGGCCCAGAGGCCAGTAATTTAGGCCAGTAATTTTTGAAGTTCACTGGCCCGACTACCAAAACCACTGGCCCAGGTCGACGCGTCGTGTATTGGTCCCAAAAATCGCACCATTTTTAAAATTGTATACTGTTAATTAGATGCTTCTGTCTAAAGCAAATTAGATGTCATTTAAAATTCGTCAAGATTAGTAAAAATTGTACAGTTTTTACAGAGAATCGAAACAATGATCTGGTGTTTCCATTACCAGATGGAAAACTATTCGGCCTAATCTTGAGAAGCTAGCACTATTTAAGTGTTTTTGGCAGCTTTGTCATGGTTCCCCTGCATTGTCTGGTTTGCTTTGTTCAGAATTAATCAGTCTGTAACAATCATAGTAATAATAAAAGAACATTTACCGTCCAAGTGCCAATAATGAAATATGTTACAAATAAAACGAGCAAAGAGCAGCATCACAGTAGTGACTTAATCAAAGTGCCATATTAAAGTGTTTTTACTCACTGCTACCACAGTGGTCTAAACGCCAAAAACCTTTGACTTTACAAAATTGGAATAAATGCGTTTTGAAAAAGATTTGATGCAACAACAGAAAATGGAATTACAAAAACATGTTTAAATTTAAATTTTCAATGAACATTTAATTTAAACTGATAAGAGTTAAAGACCATGAAAAATTACATCAAATAAACAACTTCAATCGTCTAAGACGTTTAAAAACGTGGAGAAAAGTTTAGGAACTTGTGTGAGGATGCGTGTTACGCTGCATCCTGCATCAGATATGTTCTTTGGGTAATATTCACGATAGAAGTTTAGCCATTATTTTTGGTTTAATAGTAAAGTGTGGCGTTGTTTCACAGTCGTGAAAGGCGTAAAGAAAGTCGCGTTAGCATTATACATAAATGCGTCGTGATTTAACAAACCTTCCTTTTAAGAGATTATCGATAAAACAAGCAGTTGCCGTCTTTTTTTTCCCGCGCTGCTTTTCTTAATCTTGCTTTACGTTTTTGATGCCCAGATTTAACGAGCGTTATTCGCGGCGCAAGGACGTTGCTTCTAGCACGTTACTTTGCTGGGCAAGTCGCGTGCGTGGCGTACACAGCGGTGGAGCGAATAAACCGCTGCTTCTAGCAGGTCTGTCGGGACATGGGATCACGTAACGTGCTAGTGTTGGTTAGCGAGCAAGACGATTTAACAGAAATCGACTATAGAACCACAAGTAAATAATGAGAATTTTTTTAAAATTGAGACTTTTTCTATTGGCCCCACCGGGCCAGCGGTTGGACCAGTCTGGTGGCCCGGATGGTTTTAAAAGTATTTTCGGGCCACCGGGCCATTTATATTCTCGACCCCAGAAATGTTCATTGACTGTCAGCACAGAGCATTCTTCAATACTTTATTCAGATTATGTGCAACACAGAAGTGTTAATGAGTATTATATATTGTGAACACTATCAAACTGTGAGTTGTTCAATTGCAAAAAAAATTATGCTTCATTATTCATGAGGAGGAATTGTGTAATTCAGAAAGCACGTCATGTACTTAAACATCATCCAAATGTTCCTCGTGACGCCTCCGCTTTATTAACGTGGCTATAAAACACACCATTCACATGATGCAAGTGTATTTTAAGGCCAGAAATGTCAAATAATGGAATTATCTTGTTTTAATGCAGAAACACCCCAGTGTTTTTTCAATGCCAGGCTTGTAAAAGGAACATCTATGTTATGTTGTTTATTTGGTTCCATCGTTTGCTCATAATTCCCTGCAATTTGAGTTAATTCCAGTCTTGAGATGCAGAGACGTCTTGCAGCTATTTACCGTTTCTGTTTTTGAATGAAACAAACAGCATCCTGCTGGACCGACTCCAGACCTGATTGATTTAACCACATCAGAAGTTCCTTACTGTTCTGTCTAAGACTGATCAGTTAAAACTCTACTGTAAACGGTTCAATTTTGACAATTACTTCACTGTCCTATTACAATGCTGTGTTTTTGTTGACTCATTGTAGATGTTTTAGATATGTTGTGGACTAGTCGACCACCTGAGCTTTTTAAAGGCCTGTTTATCTGAAAATATTCTTCTGGTTTACATCTCCAACAATAGATATGACAATAGAGATGATGGTGTATTATTGTCAGATGATTGGATTTTAACCCACTGCCTCGCTGCGAAGATCATGTGACATGTCTGTTCCACCTCACAACAATCCTTGTTGTACCAAGTTTGGTGGAAGTTCATTTCCCAGTTCATGCATCTGGTGCTCTGGCCTGTGTTTACACAAACAAGTTCCTGCGCTGGACCCGCTAATCCTGTAATACGCCACATGCGCAGTCATAAGATCCTGGGTTTGACAGCTAATTGCTAATTATTTCTCTTCGTCTGATCCAAAAATCACCTGAAGCTGCAGTGCATTCTGGGAGAGCCAGAGACGTTCGCTTTTGTCACTTTGTGTCATGTAAATCAATGTATTGCAAACCTGTATATAATAAATAGTTTGGTCGACATCTGCACACTAAAACAATTCTATTAGATGTTCTGAGTAGTTCACAGAGAATATCGCTGTCTGTCTTTCTTTGTCTCTCACTTCAATTTTTTTTTTTCTGTTGTTATGGTCTTGTTTCTTTCTTTTACTTTGTCTTGCTCTCATTACTCAATTTTCCCCACCCATATTTTTATCTCTTGCTTTAGAGTTTCTTACGCTAAACAGACGTCAGGATCTTGTTTTTGACAGAGGCTTTTCTTGTAACCTTTTGAGTTGATGTGATTTAAAAGGGCAGTAAATTGTGATTTGTATGGTCATTTGGCAGTGATGAGATTGAGTGAAGCGAGCAGTTGAAGCACAGGCTCTTTGTCGTTCTTTGAGACATGGTACGCTGTCTTCTCGTAAACCCATTACACGTTACTCCAAGACAATTCAAAACGATTTAAAACCTTGACTGACTGTCTGAAAAATTTGACTAGAATTGATGAAGCTGTAATATTCTATTGTTCTTTTCAGGTCCTTTCACAGATGTTGTCACTGCAAACCTGAAGCTAAAGAACCCATCAGAGAAGAAAGTGTGTTTCAAAGTGAAGACCACAGCGCCGCGCCGGTACTGCGTACGGCCCAACAGTGGCATCATCGATCCCGGGGCCACGCTCGTGATCTCTGGTCAGTGCAGAAACACCTAGAACGTTTACACTCTTTACTGAAACCGACACAAGTTACCCCGGGAATGAGTTGGACTGTGACACTGGACGCCTCTGATGCATTCGAAACAATGCGAAACGAAACGGTGTCCTGACAGCCGTTCATGTGACTCTACCACACAGATCCACTCCTCTGAAGTTACTCTGTTTCAAGAACGAATCGTGTCTGTAGCAGACATTAGCACATTTCTCTGCTGAAAAGCATTAAATTCATGACATCATGTGACTTCAGCATGCGTGAGATTCGCAGGAGTCTCGCAACCTTCTGTTCGTCGAACATTACACTTTACACTGCTGTTATGAGACTCGTTTACCTTCATTAATTGTTAGATTTGTTTGAAACTAATTATTAAAATATAATAATATACAGTATATCCCAATATTGTTTAGCAATTTGTCAAATCCGATTATACTCACGATTAACATGTTTTTGTTGGCAGAGCTAGCATCTTTTAAGTTAATAATAAATAAATAAAATTTAAATAAAATCTCCTAGATAAACAAGGAAAGATCAAGGTCTGAATCTTTAATGACTGGAGACCTTCTCTAAAGGAATCCGTCTATTGGTGTCCTATTAAACTTGACGAAAATTTGGTAAATGGACTTAAACCAATTCCAACGACTCGTGCTGCATTGCTTTTCAGTGATGCAGTGAACAGAAAGACCAAATGTGTATCTACTGTGTAATTGAGATTTGTGTACAAATTTCTTTAATTTATTCAACCTGAGACGGAATTTAAATTTGATCTGTGAATCTTCAGGAACACTTAGACACATAGAAGTGCTTGTGTTTGTCAATAACATTTAGATTGAGAATCTAAATTCATTTTAACATTTGTTTTTTAAATATGTATATATATATACACGCAAGTGTTTTATCTCTGTGGCAAAAATATGTCATAATGAAGTGATGCTTGATACATGTTTGTTGTTATTTGTTTTTACATCACAGTGATGCTCCAGCCTTTCGATTACGACCCCAATGAGAAAAGCAAACACAAATTCATGGTGCAAAGCATCTTCGCCCCAGCAGCCGTCGGAGATACGGAAACCATGGTAACACTCCTTTTATGTTGCACAGAGATGCTCCGTTTATGCAGAGTTTTCAGCACAAGCTGTATATGTGGCGCATTCGTACCGATAACGCTAGTCACCCCCTCTGATATTGCTGTGTCCGGTCACATGATCTGTCATGTCACAGACCATGTGTCTAGCAGCACATGATGACTTTTATGTGAAGCAACATGCTCTTTGATCCCAGATGCTGTTGTCGTGGCAACAGAGACTGGCTGGGCAGTGGGACGCTGATGACTATTTCGTTGTTTATATTTTTCTTTTTTTCCAGTGGAAAGATGTTAAACCCGACGAGCTGATGGATTCCAAACTTCGATGCGTCTTTGAGCTCCCGCCTGAGAACGAAAAAGTGGTAAGTGAGAGGTGGATCCACATCACTGCGTGCTGAGTGCTCACACATTTTTTGATTTTCTACAACATTTTTTTACTTTCTTAGTTGATTTAATTTTACTTTTTATGTACGTCTCTCTCTGTCTATATTTCCCTGTGCCTTTTGGTCTCCTCCTCTGTCTCCTTGTGTTTTGTTTATAAATATATATATTAGGGCTGCAACGATTAATCGACATTATCGACAATGTCGACAATAAAAATGTGTCGACAAATATTTGTGTTGTCGATAAATCGTTGGTGTCATGTGACCTAATGAAAGCGCCTGCAATATCGCGATATGACCGCTACGGCGCAGTGGCCCTAAGTGTAATGCAGCGCTCCCTGTCTTACTGCTGCTCAGCGGCAGAAGAAAACACAGCGCAAATAATGACGGAGTGCAAACGAATCCGAACTAATAAGGTGTTGGAAAGTTTTACAAAACTGCTGCAATACATGCGCTGCGGAACTTGCCTTTCACGGGAGAATAACGCGCATGTTGGAGACTTAAAGAGGAAGCGTCTCGGCTGACGCGCCACTCGTCCTTTACAATACACACTCGTCCCGCGTTTAAGAATTAAATTGCGCGTCCTGTTTTGTATCATTACAGGAAGGATTTGTCGCGTGGTTTTATCGGTCTGTATAGTGAAGTATACTGTATAGTGTATCTTAAACAGAGATTGCAAAGAGCTGGCAGAGAGAGTAATAAGTATTTAAAAATGCCAGATGCTTCTCCAGGTTAAACTCTGTGCTTTCAATGTTTCAGAGCTTAAACGCAAGTGGCTGCAAAACTGTTTTATAACTTGATGTTTTCTACTTATAATAACGAACAGTCTCTGATAATAAAAATACTGTACATTATATTTGTTTAATGTTATCCAAGTAAAACTATTTCAACAACTGAAATCACAGGCTAAAGTAATTCACAAAACAAACTGGTCTGGTTTTCACACAAAGGGAAAGTGGATCACATTATAATGTAATACTATGACTTGCGTGTTAAGTCAGACACATAAACACTAATGTATTAAATTTTATTTATTTATTAACACTTTATGAAACATTACATTTAATATATTAATAAACAGCACCATTACCATGTGTGCAGAATACAACCTAATTTTTTAAAGTTCAACTTTCTATATTTTTACATTAGAAATAGGCTGTAGAAACTTTACTAGCTAATGTTTGTAGCTCTTCTATTTCTGTGCTGTTTCCATGTTTGGATAGTTGTCACTGCAAACAATGACCAATATTTTATCCAAATTCTTTATCAATATTACCTTTTAAAATACCGTAGTTATAACCCAATCTTTACCCAATATTACCTAATACCTGAACTCTTGTTTTAGAAATGAAGCTGCTGTCAAGATATGTTCACATGGAACTTTATTGTCTGCAATGCAGCTAATCATTTATTTTTTACTTTTGAATTGGAACAAAATGTGTAAAACAATGCTTAGAGGGCATTTGTGTGTAATTTGAGTTGGACAGAATCAGAAAACTCAAAGAAAGTGACCTGTTTAGTTGATTCAAAGTATATTAAAACAAAAAATTCAATTATTTCTAAAGCAGAAGTGAATTGCTTAATTAAAAATGTGGTAAAACTCGTTGTTTTATCTTTGCTGAAATAGCTGAACAATCGTTCAAAACCTACTGATTAATCATTGGAATAATCGATGACTAATCGAATAATCGTTCTAATAATCGATAGATTAATCGATTTTCAAAATAATCGTTTGTTGCAGCCCTAATATGTGTGTGTGTGTGTGTGTGTGTGTATATATATATCACTATATGCATCACTATATATATATATATATATATATATATATATATATGTGATGCATATAGTGAGATATATACACACACACACACACACACACACACACATATATATATATACACTGGCGGGCAAAATTAGAGAACAATGTATAAACAACTACACAATTCTGAAATGTCTTTCACTGCTCAAAATTTTTTAAGGAGTCAGTGTCCTGTTTATACCGTGCTACCAGAACACTTTTTCCAGAAAATAACTAAGGCATTTAAAAAAAAAACTTTATTTTGCAAAAAACACACTGAGCAAAATTAGAGAACAACAATGACTGTTGCATGGAAAAAGATTATAACAAAATATTCTGAAGGTTACAACAGTCAACAATTAGTAGGAAGTGTGCAGGCCTCTGCTCTGAAGGACTTCAGCACATCTGCGGCCACAGGACAGCACTGGTCTCTCACACTGCTCTGGTGGGATGTTGGTCCACTCTTCTTTCAGTCTCCTCCACAGTTCACTGACTGTAGTGGGTTTTTTGGCCATGACTTTGTCGCCAAGATTCTTCTAGAGGTTCTCTATTGGTTTGAGATCAGGACTCTGCAGGCCATGACATTATTTCAACTTCTCAGTTTCAAGGAACGGCTTTACCCGTGTAGCTGTGTGACATGGAGCATTGTCCTGCATGAACACTGTGGGCTGATTGGGTGATGAACTCATGGAAAGAATCATTTGTTGTTTCAGAATGTTCTGATTAACATTTGCCTTCACTCTGCCATGTATCTGTATAAGACGCCCAACACCTGCTGCAGAAAACATGCCCCAAACCATCACACTTCCTCCACCACCTTTCACCCACTTCTTTACACTCTTTGGGTTCAGTCTTTCTCCAGTTTGTCGCCGAACATAACATTTCCCATCAGAGCCAAATAAATTAAACATACTTTCATCCCTGAAGTGAACTTTGGACCAGTTCTCTGTCCACACAACATGCTCCTCAACAAAGCTTAGTGTAGCCTTTTGATTCTATTGTCTAATGAAAGGTTTGGTCACTGCAAAGTGGGCTTTTAGTCCAAATGCTCTTTAACATCGAGACACTGTATGTCGAGACAGATCTTTACCATGTTCAGTGCAGAACTGCTGAGCAATTCCAGCTGCAGTGTGGAAACGATCGCCCATTGAGATCCTCCGCAGTATCCTGTCCTTTTTTTGTTTTTGTCTTTCGTGGATGACCAGCCTTCTTTGGGGAATTAAATGAGTTTGTGATGTCATATAGTTTCAATATTCTGAAAATCACAGATTTGGAACGACCAACGTGTCTTGTTATTGCTGATAAAGACATCCATTTGACCTTCATCTGGACAAACTGCGGTCGGAGGCTTTCAGTCACGTTTGAACAGCCCACCATCTTGTAGAGTCAGTGAAACTGGGAGTTAGGCTGCCAATTAAATAGGGATTGACAAATAATGCAGAAAATTACACCTGGTGGCAGATTAACACCAATAACTGGGGGGTATCTGAAAGTGTTCTCTAATTTTGATCGGTGTGTTTTCTGCAAAATAAAGGTTTTTGTTGAAATGCCTTAGTTATTTTCTGGAAAAAGTGTTCTGGTAGCACGGTATAGACAGGACAAATAATCCTTCAACTGTTGAGCAGTGAAGATAACATTATTTCA
The DNA here is from genome assembly GCA_028031935.1 of Paedocypris micromegethes. Classification (NCBI taxonomy): domain Eukaryota; kingdom Metazoa; phylum Chordata; class Actinopteri; order Cypriniformes; genus Paedocypris; species Paedocypris micromegethes. The sequence continues at coordinate 14,372,206 of CM051501.1, read as the reverse complement.
GAATTGTGTAGTTGTTCATACATTGTTCTCTAATTTTGCCCGCCAGTATATATATATATATATATATATATATATATATATATATTTATTTATAAATATAGTATATATATATATATATTTCTCACAGAAAAGTATTACATTAACACTTGTTTTGCTATATACATGTTTATTCCATTTGTGTGTATTGGAACAAAACAAAAAAGGAGGGACAAAAAGCAAATTTAACATAATGGCACACAAAACTCCAAAAATGGCCTGGACAAAATTGTTGGCACCCTTAAATTAATATTTGGTTGCACACCCTTTGGAAAAAATAACTGAAATCAGTCGCTTCCTATAAGCATCAATAAGCTTCATCCGAAAACCAAAAATGCACTTTTTGGCCATTTTCCGTGGCCGAATATTCGGTGCATCCCTAATATAAATATATATTTCAATGACCTTTGTGTATCTTTGTTTTATTGGATGCTTGTGTGTTGTTTTCACACAAGCATGTGTGTTATACATATGACTGTAGAAAAACACATACACGGTTTATATATAAAAATATGTAAACGAAAACCGCAATGAGAAAAACGTTGCGAGAAATAAAATAGAAACATTTATAACTCTATTTTTATTTATATATATATATATATATATATATATATATATATATATATATATATATAATATTTTTGTCTTAACTAGCAATTCTAAGACAAATGGTGGTTACTTTTTAATAGTGGTAACAGGCTTCCATACAGTCTATACAAGTGTTCTGAAGGAGACAATGGAGACAAGACTAAAGTTTATTCACCATATTCAATGTTGAGTTTTTTCCGTCTCATGTGCCATTTAAACGCAAAGTATTTCTTAACCAATGCAAAGTGTAAATAACGGTAATTTAGATTAAACTATATTAATTTAGATTAAGGTAGATTAATCTATATAAATTCCATGATTGCAGTGAGATTAATCTAGGTTAAAATGTATATGCTCACCTCTAGCTTTTATGTGTTTGTGTGTTAAATGTCATATACATTTAGTTTTCTTTCTTTCTTTTATTATTACATTTTTTCTTTTTAATAATAAAAAAAGAGAAAAGTGTCTGTCTTAGACAGAGTTGTAATGGATATACAGTATACCAATAATTATTAGCGTGTGTTCATATGTATTTTCTTGTGTGTACGTTTCAATGTGAAACAATCATAAAAAAATAACCAAAGTAGCTTTTCAAGTTAGTCCTGTTTCCAAAAGAATTGAACATGGGTGTGTGTGATGTTTCCTCACAGAATGACATTGACGTGGCTGTTAAAGCTTCTGCACTCAACTCCTCTAAAGTGGACGGGATGACAGTGATGAAGCCGGCGAGTGCCTCGCTGGACGACTCTGAAATGAAGAAGCTCCTGGAGGAGTGTAAGCGACTGCAAGTGGAAGTGGTGAAGCTTAACGAGGAGAACCGTCATCTGAAGGCAAGTGCTGGGATCAATCTGGTGATCAGAGATCCACGATAACCGATTTTGGAATTTGGAATTTGGAAAATGGCCATATATTTGGGAATTAGTATCTTATTCAAGAACAGAGAAGTAGAACCCACCAGACCGGGATTTAAACCTGCAACGACTGTGTAGCAGGAATTAATCTATGTAGTGGTCTTGTTCTGGGGTGTGTCTAATATTTAATCATGTGTTTTGCATCATTCTGGTAGAGATTTAGTTGAAATTGTTATTAGTTATCTTCAGTTATTTGAAAATATCCAGCAATGGACGGGAAAATGATAACATGCTTAGAGCAGAGCAACTCCAGTAAAGAGTCAGACAAGAAAGGAACAGGAAGTCATTCAGACATAGAGCGTATGTCATAACCGATGGTCTTACTTTAAAATGCGCTCAAAAATATGATGTGGTGCTCACAGAAATATGTGGCCTTCATTGCTATTATTGGATATGCGATTATTTATCATGATGCTTCATGTTTCAATCAGTCTGTTAAATGCCTCCATCTCTAGTTGGATGACATGACTGTTGGAGAGAATGTCTACAGCAAGGGCTGCTGGGAACTTTGAACTCTTCAGTTTTCAGGACCTCGTGTGCTTCTGCTTCTCTCATAAGATTTGTATTATAGTGTTTACACTGGTCTGAGTGCGTCTTCTGTGTTTACATGAGACGTTTCATTCCGATTCCTCTAGCCTTTTCTTGATCATAAACCTGTGTCTGTGTAAATGCCTTTCCCCAGGATCTTGTTTAACTTTTTTTCTGCTTTGTATTTGTTAGGATGAAGGGTTGAGAATGAGGAAGTTCCCACGCAGCGACCACACAACGACCAACTCCAGCTCTATGATTGGCCGAGATTCCAACGTTAGCTCGCTCCCTTCACTTCTGGTCGTCATAGCCGCCATTTTCATCGGATTCTTCCTCGGCAAGTTCATCCTGTAGGCGGCTTTGGCGATCGGTGACGAGCGTTTCCTGAGAGAGAGAGAGATCATGTGGCCTGATGAAAGAGTCTCACTGTTGACATGACCAGCATCCCTGTCTGTCTCTCTGTTCATCTGCTTCGTCCTGTTTTTTTGATGTTCTGAAGGACGAGACAGAGAGAGATGATATACAGAGAAAGAGAGATTATAAAAGCACTGGTGGTCTTCAAACTATGTTATAACTGAAACTTGGTTGAAAGCTTGAATGTCATTTTAATCCTTCCATCCATCAGTGAGACTCCGCGCTGTGATTGGACAGGAGTGGTGATGTCATCAGTGGGGCTCGTGACACGGTGCCTCCTTCCTCTGTACATTTGTTCTGTTTTTTGATCCTAACAATACCAATGCAGACTGTTTTATTACTGTAATTGTCATTTATTAATTCTCTTATTCATCTTCTCAGAGCATTTATCCACACTGATGTTCACTGTTCACTTCACTGTCTCACACTAGATGACATTAATTAAATAAAATATAAAAAAAAAAATAGATGACTTTTTTCTTGGCCAATTTGTTTAGGTCACATTGCATGTTTGTTTGTTTTATTTATTTTTTGAGGTGCAGGCTGTTCTTACCAAGTTTGATGTGGTGCGTGTAAGCGAGACAATTAAAGGTTTGAAATCATGTTGAATTAATAAAACAACCAAAGTGGAAACTGCCTTTAGTCAAACGCTCAATTTACAAACGTACTTCATGAGCAGCGTGATCGTGACGTCATCACAGAGCGCCGCCAGTCCGCCATTGACTGCACGAGATCGAGTGTGGTGAGTAACTGGTAACTCATTTAAGATTTTCTCAAGAATAGTTTATACACTCAAACCCCACTTCTAAGGCTGACGTATTCCCGAAAGAATATAAAAAAGCGTTTCGATTCAAGCTTCGTTATGCCATCTTGATACTAGTTTGAATGATAGAAAGAAAAGGAAAAATATATATATATATTTTATATATATATAAACATACACCGGGTATTTCACTTACAAACGGGTAAAACACCGTTTTGTTTCGTGATCAACAAAAGTTAAGTTGTTCAGATGTTCCTCAATTACAAGCAGATTTGTTTTTTTTTTTGTCAAGAGCACACAACGTGTATAACGTATTAACTTGCTATACATTCGGGCACTGTACTTCTAAAATTTTTCGTGAATTGCTTATATGATTGTTTCACTTAGAACTTGTCTCTTTGAACACTTGGTCTTGATAGGAATCAGGTAATACAAAAAAAAAGAGTTATAATACATTTAAAAAACCATTCTGTCTGTCAGTCTCTTGCTTCAGGAGTTCTCAGGATGGAGGTCAAAGGTGTCAAGGGCGAACGTGGAGGGAAGAAGAATCGCAGAGCGGAGAAGAATGGTGGCGTTGAGGTCGGTGTTAAAAGATCACGGCTGGACGCCATGTCAGTGGGATACTTCCGCCGTGTGAGCGAGCGGCTGGATGAGGGCTTCGAGGATGAGGAGGAGAAAGGTAAAGGTCATTGAACCCTGCTCCGTCTGCCGTGAGTTATATGTGTTTCTCCACAGGCCTGTTTATGGAGAACGTGCTGAGTGAGGTGAAGGGTAAAGCCAGGCTCACCGCCACTGACATGACGGGCAGCATCGCCCTCGAGAAGTTACTGCCGCTGGCCACTGCCGCGCAAGTCGGGGAAGTTCTGGCCGAGCTGGGCGGAGACTCAGGGGCGGAGTTTAAGAGTGTAGCATGTCATCGTTGCGGCGGTCATGTGGTCCAGAGCGCACTGAAACAAGCGCACCGGTGGCCAGGTTAGTCTGTGTGTCTTCACTCAACTGGAGATATTTCGTTACAATCTCTATAATCTGAGTCTGCTCTCCGTGAAGAGAACACCGCACACGGTGAGGAGATAGAAGAGGAGGATTGTGGGATTCTCGAAGTTCAGGTGCAGCGTGTATGTGCTACTTTCAGAGAGAACATTCTGGACTTTCTCACGGATGCGTATGGTTCTCACGTGCTGCGGACACTCATGCAGGCGCTGGCTGGGTGCTGGACCCCAGGTCAGAAACACATTCAACTTTAGACACATACCTTCGTATAGATATACACACTCACATTTAGACAGAAACATGCTTTCCCACACACAGAAGTGTCCCTAAGTTTCTAGTCCTCTCTCTCGCTGCAGACGAGAAGCAGAAGAAGAAAGCTCAGGAGGTGCAGGAGTTTGAGGTCCCAGCGTCCTTCTGGTGGGAGCTGAAGCATCTGTCTGACACGCTGATGCTCCACATCAATGGTATTTTCACTTCTCACTCTCTGTTGTTTGATATTTTGTGTTGATTGCTGTTTATATATTTCAATGTATTTTATTATGATGCATTTATTGTAGCTCAATTTAAAGCATGCTGTTGTTTTTGTTCTCGCAGCTTTTTTAATGCATATTATGCTTTAGCAATATATTAATATGCTGTTTTAATATTCTTCTTATTATTATCATTATGACAAATGTGAATAATGATTGTATGTTATTATACGTATATGTTTTACATTAGTGTTTTTCAAAGTTTTTTTGTTTTAATGGCCTTTGGCCTGATTTCCAGTACTAATATTAATAAAACAACAAAAGTGTTTTATTATTGAACATGCATTATTTCTATAAGTTTATATTTCTGTTTAATGTTATTTCTATAGGGATTAATTACCTTTCTAATTTTCTTACTGTCTTATGGATTTTATTATTTTTATTTTGATTTTTTATTTCTGTTTAATCAATGTAGATTTGACTTTTTTTTTGTTTATTTTTTACCCGGTACATTGCTTAGTTTTTAGTTTTTATTCTTTAGATATTCTAGAAATATGTATTGTATGTGCGTGTGCGTTTACTCAGTATGTGCCACCAACCCGAGCGCCAGCGCTGCCCTGCAGACTCTACTGACAGTGTGTCATAGGAAGAGACCCATCCTCTGCAGGAAACTCAACAAGTGCATTATGGGATACCTGACGTCACGCAGCTCTGCTCTTGGAGTCAGGTGAGTTAGATGTAGTGTCGTGCTCCTGAAGTCGGACATTTGCATCTGACTGTGTGTGTGTGTGTGTGTGTGTGTCTATGTTTATCAGTCCTCTGCTAGTGTTCATGAAGGACTCGTCCTGTAGTCACCTTATCCAGAAGCTTTTCAGCCTTTCTCACAAGGCCCTGCTGAAGGATGTCTACAGGAATCACCTTAAGGGAAATCTGATGACACTGGCTCTGCATCCCATCGCCAACTTCACCGCGCAGACGCTTCTGGCCGCCTCTGCCCCCTATAAGCTGGTACCTAAAGATGTCTAGGTGACAGTGTGTGGTCCCTTTGAGCGGCTTCCTGAAATGTGTCTACATCTGCTCAGGTTCTGAAGATGCTGGACGAGCTAACACAAGGGTTCGAAGCTGTGCTGGCAGCTGGACATATGGGGTTGGTGGTGCAGGTGGTGGAGAGCTGCACGCCGTGGCCAGAGAAGCAGGGAGAAGTTCTGCAGCGCCTCCTTGAGGTATGAGTGAATGATTGTTAATGTTGAATTATTAATTGTATTGTTAAAAGCAATTTACTATTGTTGATAATTGTAGGGATGAATATGTATTATATTTTACTATACATATGCATATTATATTTGTATTATTTCTTTTAACTATTAACAGAAATGTACATAAAAAGTACATTCACTTTTTATCATTTTATTTCTTAGTCTGTCTTCTAGATCAGAGTCTGTAGATGGTTGATGCTTTCCTGAATTAGTAGAGTTTGTAAAGATATAAAAATAATCAACTGACACCTTCCATGCATTAACATGTTATTTTTTATATTTAGCATAGAGTTAACAGTGTCTTATTGGTTCAGGCTGCTTTTACATTCAGATTATTTTTCGTGTCAGGCCTTTCACTGTAAAGAACCAACGGCACGTCAAGCGTCCTGTCTTCCACTGTTTCTCTCTTTACTGACCTACGAGATGCTCTACAAAACAGAGACACCAGAGGGAGACAAAACAACACCGGTACATACTACACACACACTCTTTCGAACACACACACACACACACACACACACACATTCAAGATGTATTTTCAACCCACATCTGCATTTACACATTTATTATGACAAAAACTTTCCAAATAATGACAACTGATCACATTTTTTGGGGTTCCTGAGTGATTTACTGTCAAGTCAAATACTGAGACCTAAACCAATATTTTTGAAAATAAAAATATACCAAGTACCAATTTTTAAAAAATAGCATTTTTATATACAAAACACTGTACTTGCACTAATGGATCAAATGTTTCTGGCCAGCAGTAATGCCATTTTCTTCACCATCTTAAGTGGAGACTTTAAAAAAATTATCTTATGTTTATTTTTAGTTTATTATTTTTTTAGCGCTGTGTTTCACTCGAACTTGAGGTGGTGTATCGGTTTACTTGAACGCGAAAGTGAAACTAACTTGTCTCAAGACGACCTCAGCTGTAAATCACTCTCATTCAGAGAGAAGTGTCCGTCTTTTTGCCCAACATTCTGCTAGATGGTGGAGATTTTATGTTTTGGGACACATTTTGTTTTATGACATCTGCATTACTGATGACAAAAAAGAGATACATTTAGATTGGCTTTACTAAATGATTCCTATAGAAGCTGGATTTTATCGGGACTAACCCCAGTACTAGATATTTGACCGGAAAATGTCTTACTGTAACACTTCAGTCAATGCTGTTATGACAAAAGCCACACACACACACTGAGATGTGATGGGAATAGTGTTTAAAGAGTTTTTCAGTAGTGAGTATGTGCGCACATACTTCTCTCCCAGGGTTCTCTGTCAGTGAGTTATCACGGCTCGCGGCTGATCCAGGCTCTGTCCGGCTTCACGGACCGGACGCTCCTGATGAACAGCCTGCACAGCCTTGAACCGGATCTGCTGCTGACCATTGGCACGGACGCTATCGCCAGCCATGCGCTGCAGGCTCTCGTCACTGCCGCAAGCGACAAGGGCCGTGGCAAGATCCTTCGCAAGATGGAGGTGAGACGCAGTCTGTGGGCCACACGCGCTCAGTGCTGTCTAGTAATTTGATGCTTTGACTCCAGGAACTGTGGGTTCCACTGGCGTGTTCCAGCTGCGGCAGTCGTCTGCTGGAGGCCGTGTGGAGCAGCGCCACCATCAGTCAGAGACGCTCCATTGCAGAGAAGCTGGGTAAGATGCTCACACAATAATCTGTTCGCAATAACTGTCTCTCTCTCTCTCTCTCTCTCTCTCTCTGTCTGTTGCTTTCTCGTTCTTTTTGTTAATTTCTTTTATCGGAATATGTCTTTGTCTTTTAAGACCTTTTTTAGACAGTAGTAGACAAATACTTTAGACAAAGTACTTGAGTAAATGGACTTGGTTACTTAAGTCGTTTTTGGTTATTTAGTAGAGCTGCACAATTAATCGTTAAAAGATTGCAATCTCGATTTCACCCCCCTCGAGCTCTTAATCCATCATTTATAGGATTCAGCCAAACTCGTGTGATCTTGAGATAACACGTACTCCAGTGTTTCTCTGGTATCAACTTATTGCCAAAAAAGTTTTTTAAGCAACCAGGTTTGCGTGCGTGCGCGCGCCCGTTGCTCATGTTGAGCAAACGCAGCACGTTTTGCGTCCGCGTCTAGCAGCGCGCGCACATCGTCAGTCTTGCGTGCAAATCTCTTCTGTTTGAGTAACAATCGTTTTGGGACTTTTTTGGACTCCTTAATCTTATTGGTCAAAGCAAAACCAGAACCCCGCCGTCGGCGTCCTCAACCACCACGACAAGTCATAAAACTAAAATTGCTTGAAACATTTTGCAAATATAAAAAGGTTTATAAAAGACTTACATTACAATACTTTTTTCTTACATTTATTTAAATTTAAAGCAAAGAGTATTTCTTGTTATTATATTGCTGTTTGATAACCTGACCTTAAGTTTTTATAATAAAATTCCAGGATCAAATTTATTCTAAGTAAAACAATTGTGATTCTTCATCCATAATTGTGCAGCTCTACTACTTAGTACTTTTACTGAATATCAATATAAGCAATTATTACTCTCTACTGATAAATGTACTCTTTATTCAACTTAGCATCTATTTCTACCGCGGTTAATTTCTTGGGCAGACAAGGCGATATCGCCATCTGTAGGGTACTGATGTACTGGATGCTAATCTGAGCAAAATCTAAATTATAAAATTAAACCTCACAAAAAAAGAAACTCTTTTTGCACATTTCTTGATGTTTCATGAGCCTAAATTTTTAGTAAAATGCTTAAATTCTTTTAAATTTGGATACTTTTAAATTTGGACTTTTATTCAAGTCTTCTTGGAATTGGTGACTTGTAACTTGTTTTGGAGTAATTTGTACTGTGAGGCATCAGTACTTAAGTATGGTTTTCAGGTACTCTTTACATATCTGCTTTTAGATTTCAGTGTTCATTCTTTCTCTCTCTCTCTCTCTCTCTCTGTCTTTCAGTCAGACAGACCCTCTTTTTCTTTTTACATTGTTTTTCTCTGTCTCCTTTTCAGTTCGTCTCTCTCATACTCTTTGTCTTATTTTTTATCTGTGTCACTTTTTTCTTGATCATCTGATCATGAGTGTCAACTACAATGTGAGCCTGAATGATAAAAGTCTCGAGAAATATGTTAGAAAGGCATCCAGTGCAAATGTTCGTGTGTGCATCTGCCCTGTTGACCAGTCACCTGAAACTTCCTGTTTCCTCTCAGTCTCCAGTGAAAACCAGCTTCGCTCAGACCGATTTGCTCGACACATCTGGGCAAAATTTGCATTGGTACACTTCTTGAAGAGGCCGGCGGCGTGGCAGGACATCCAGACGGGACAGTCGAGGAAGAGGAAGGCGTTTGAGGACATTCTGCACTGATGCTTGTCTGACTTCTCAAGAGACATTTAACAAACATTGCCAACGTTTCCATTGTTTACGTTGTTCATGTATCGAATAAAGAGCAAAGGTTTTTTAAGTGTTTCTGCCGTCGTGAAGGTCGAGTCTTGCTCACATGCCCTGGGCAAGCGACACACGGAGAGGGATATGGAGCACAGCTGCGGCCGCTCTCTATCTGTATGGGAGAAAGCGAGGGGAGGACGATAAAGCCCCCGGAATCTGATGAACGGGGCGCCTTGACATTCAGCTGCAGCCTCTCCAGTCAAAACCTTGCGCTGATATTAACTCTGCAAGGACCTGAGAACCTCTTCTCTATCAACGTGTGTGTGTGTGTGCGCGTGCTTGTGTGTCTGTGTGAGATAATTTATCTTTATCTCTTGTCTCTGTCTCTCAACCAATCTATAGATGCATGTTAATTGTCGGTTTATTTGTTTTTTTTTACCCTCAAAACTTTACTCATATTAAACGCATCTATTTTTCCCAATTTACAAACTGAAAATTCTAATCGTTCTGACAAACTGTCTGAAGCTTCTTTCAATATGAGTAAGTCAAACTTTATATCCCTCACTATTTCTTTTAAAGTCTATCCATCATCGTTTTCTCTGTAAACTCTACCGACTCCTGACAGTCTGCGGTCTGTCTGTCTCGAGCCGTTTTTTAGTGTCCAGTGTCCAGTGTCAGTCAGAACACGTGACTTCCACACAAAACATTTTGGCGTTTTAACTAATTATTCAGTGCTAATAGACCCGCGTGTCCCACTGGACGCCCGCAGTCTACCTCTCTCCATCTCTCTCATTAGTGATCCGATGACGGATGCCGAGGATAATATAGTCGGAGCTGCAGCTGTGGATGTTTTCCAGCTGTTGTGTCAAGACTGTCACATCATTATTGCTGCTTCAGCGAAAAACACATGGATCATCCTTCTAGCTTCTGATGTGTGTAACTCAAGTTATTTAGTTGGTAATATCATCAAAACAAGTTTAAAACATATAGCACTTATTAAAGTGTAACTGGATGCATTTTACTTTTAAAACTTGTTGTTTAATTGTGCGTGCTTTAATAAAGAACCCGTGCATACAAATTGAATTGTATGCATGATTGATCAATTAATCGTTTTTTTAATTGATAATTTTAGTGATTTTTTTTTTTAAATATTTGGGGTATGTTTTATTACCGCTGATTGAATTGTATGTTTGCATACTTGTATCATATTCTGTTATATTTAGATATATTATTTATTTATTTTTATCATCGTTAATTTTGTCACTCTAGCAATCTCAAAGGGGGAAAAAAAGCCCCAAAAAAAACAAATATTGTAGTACGTATTCTGGTTGTTTTTCCCGCAAACGGAAGCTGTTGATCGCGCTGGCGTGGCTGCCCGATGATCGACCTCGCGTCTCGATTGTTTATGGCGGTAAGTTTAAGACGAGCGATTTACCTCTCAATCGTTTGTTTTGCGTAAACTTAGTCTTGTCTAGCAGCAAAAAGTCAAATTTGTCTGACAGAATTCGACGCTGGCTTAAGTTACTTGGGTTTTTTGTGTGGACGTGTTCAAGTTTCTTTAACACTATTTTCTAACCAGCGGGTCTCCTGGAACATACCAGAAGAATCCCTTCGAACGGTTGTTTTGACTCGCGGCGACTTTGGGGGGCTCAGATGACGCGATTTGATTCACACTCGACTCGTGTCTCCTCGGGTTTCGACTGTGTCTTAGCGAGATCTTTCTTCCTTCTCACATCTACACGTGAGTTTGTTTCTTATCCGTCGTGAGCGGCTGTGTATCTTTATTATGAGAACATGTCGCACAGACGCCGATCCAGTCAGAGAAGAGCTGGAATCAGCTTCAGACGCCCACAGAGCCCGTGAAGGTCAAGATCAGCATCACCACAACACTGATACAGCACTACTGATCTTGTTTCTCATTTTCACACGCCTTAAGCCGCCCACCATTTGTGTGTGTGTGTGTGTGTGTGTGTGTGTGTGTGTGCGCGTGCTTGTTTGTGTAACCACTTCACTCTTTTGGTAGTCAGATTCTAAATTCAATCTCATAGCATGGTTCTGGCTTTTTTCCACTGTTTAATTGGCAAACTTTCACCCGCGCTTTCACGACCGACACACTGGCTAGTGAACTTGTGATGGTGAACAGCAGTGTGCAGGTGATGAGGTTTATATACTGTAGTGTCTTCTCCACTTCCATGATTTTCTTCAGATTCACTAGATGTAGTAGAGGCTGATGGCGCGTCGTGGTCCCCCTTAGTATGTGAGGTGTGAGGTGTAAAATGTGTCATGAAGTGGGGTCCGTGTCCTCCTCAGCTTCTCTTGGTGTTGAGGAGTCTGGCCAGAGATGGAATGTTCCACAAGACGTGTGAAGTGTTTAAGGGGTGTGTCTGGTTGTCATGTCTTATTTGCACTCAAACATAATCACAAAAACAAGCACACAAACAAACACTCAGAAGCCCCCCCCCCCCACACACACACACACACACACACACACACACACACACACACGTTTCTTATTGGAGGTTGAAGGGAGCAGCGTGACAACACAGATAAATGCAAGTTCATAATAAAAAATAAGCGTGTTGTTTTCTGCAGCAGATAATGTGTGCTTTTTCTGAGAGATTTACCTCTTTTGATGGAGAACTGAAAGCAAACACGTCTGAGGCTGTTTCTCTTTCACTGTTTACTTCAGAAGTGTTGTTTTGTAGTGAGAGAGGGGTTGACTAATGCTTACACACACACACACTGCGTTTGGCCGCAGGCATGTTGCGTGTCCGTAGGTCATTTCCTCGACTGCGTCTCACTCACTGGAGTCGTTCTCGTCCTCGAGACGTTGCTCACAATGCGCGGATGCTGCTGGCTGAGTCTAGCCGTCCTCCGTGTTGGATGAGGATGATGATTGATGGCTGGAAGCTCATTGACAAATGTGAGTGTGTGTGTGTGTGTGTGTGCGCGCGCACTTCATTCATGTTTTCCATGTTGCTGGCATTCAGGGATCAGAAGATTTGGGAGTTAGGAACGTTCTTCCTCACTCCATTTCTGATTCTTTTAATTGTTCTTCTTGTTTTTATTTATTTGTCTGTTTAATCTTTATTGGCACTTATTCTTAGAACTCTTGGCATGGTTTCACCTCTCTCTGTTTTTTATTTATCGCACGCACACACACACACACACACACACACACACACACATGCACGCACACCATACACACATTCTGTTACACACTCTCTTCTATTGCTTACACAGTCTAGACTTCAACCCCTCTGGAGTTCACTCTCTTTTGTCTTTCACTCTTACTTGCATTACAATATTACTTGCAAATACACACTATTTCTTGCTCTCACATGCACTCCCTCACACATCTTATCACCTCAGAAGCATTTTACTTACTCGCAAACACCACGCATTAATACTCTTCAACACATGTTTTACTCTTTTTCACACTCTTTCTCTAACACACATCTTTCACCTGCTCACTCACACGCTTGCACTTACACACAGTCTCACAGTCTTTCACTTTTACTTACACGCTTACTCTACACACACACTTTCACTGGCATTCGCTTACACACTTATACTTAATGTCACACACTCACACTGCCGTTACTTTCTTGAACACTCTCTCTATCACACACACACATTTTCTCTTGCACTTGCACACACACATACTTTTATTTCTGACACACTCTTGCACTTGCACACACACTGTTTCTCACATTCACGCTGTTGTTCACACTCTTACTTGCTATTGCACTTTCTCAGTGGTTTTCGAAGCCGTTTCTGAGTTCAGAGCTGTGTGTGTGTTACTGGGTTTCGGGGTGAGTGACGTGTCTAAGGACCCGGGCGGCCTGAAGTAAGAGGAAACAGCTCAGTAGACTGGTGTTGACAGCTGTGGCCCGGCTTTCGACGCGGCGAGCTGGACAGCACTGCGCTGGCGAGGCGGGAAAATGAAAACAATGTCCGCATCATCCCAGTTCCAGCTTGAGTCCATTATTCTTCTCATCTTGATCCAATTTGATGTGATTTACAGGGTTCGCCCAGAGAAACGGTCCGTCCGGAGCAAACCCGGGTCAATGTTCTCAGGATTCGGGCCGGTGAGAGAGAGGGAGAGGGTGAGCTAATCCAGGCGTGTGACGCATGGTCATCGCATTGATGCCGTGTTGACGAATCATCCGGATCGGCGGATCTGATCTCTTTCATCTCAACCTCCTTCATGTAAATGTGAGTAGATGCCAAGACTGGAGGTGAAACGAGAAACAGGCGAATCGCGGGTGATCTGGTCCTTCAGCGGCCCACAGATTAATCTGAAGGGAGGGCGATAGATGCGTGCGCTAATGCGACTCCAGAGAAAAATCTCATTCATCATAGACTCATTCCTAATAAACTTCCTTCTCTCACTCTTTTTGTCATTCTGATTATCTTTTTTCTGTCTGTCTTGAGCTTTATTTCATTTTCTTTTTTCTGTCTGTCTGTTTTTCCGTTTTTTTTTTTTTTGTGATTTTCTCAAGTTTGTAATCTCTCTTAAGTTTGCTCTCTATCTCGACTTTCTCTCTCACACTCCATTTTGCTACTTGGCCTCTCATTGTATCTATTTCCCTGTGTGTATTTCTTTCATTTTGTCTCTCTCTCTCTCTCTCTCTCTCTCTCTCTCTCTCTCTCTCTCTCTCTCTCTCTCTCTCTCTCTCTCTCTCATCATCATAATAAACTGTTCCTGAATGAGTTTTCAAAATTAACTGGGTTTAATTGAACTGAATCCAGCCGAGGTGGAACACGAGACCCCGTCATGATTTTTTAAATGAAATGGACTTATTTTGGCCGATTTCCCCGTTTGAAAGCTGCTCTTTGATCCACCCGCCGCGGAACGCAGCGTCGCCGCATGCTGAGTTCAGCGAGGACGAGCCCTCGCACTGCATCCAATCGCCACAGGCCTTTCTCCCTCACCTTCATCCAGTGTAGTGGAGAATGTTCTGAGAGTGTGAGAGGGACACCGGCAGAACCACTCTGAATGTCTGAAACATTATCTCAGTCTCTCTATGTCTCACACACATGAACAGTTTCCTCCCTCTTTCTATCTCACAATCTCAGTCTCTTTACCTCCTTCGCTCTGTCTCCTTTGTTCTTTCTTGCTGTTCTTGTCTGTTCTCTCTTGCTTTCTCTCTCAGTTGATTCTTTGTGTGTCTTTCTAGTGTCTTTATTTTATTTTTTTTCGCCCATACTGTATGTCCTTTTTCGCCTGTCGCTCACCCCACTCTCTCTTTCATTCTCTTTTGCATTCTCAATTTTTTCCCACATTCTCACCTTCACTTTTGCTTGCATGCTTTTCTTCTTTTTCTTTATATCCGTTACTCTTTCTTACTCTTCCTTTTTTCTTCCCTCGTGTACTTTTTCTTGCATTCTCTCTTGTTCTCTCTATTTGTTCCATTGTCTTTGTCTTTCCCTCTGTTGTTTTTTGACTCTTTTGTCACATCCATAGGACTCTCCTGGTTTACTTCAGAGTTGTTCTGGTTCTGGGGTGTTTGGTGAAGAGTGTTTAGTGTTCGAGGGGGACTGGCCGCTGGAGGAGGGAAGCGTGACGGGATGTGATGCAGCCACAAGCATCAAGACAGGCGCAAACCAGGAAACCAGTGTTTTCACAAGCTCTTCCGCGTTTCAAACACAATAGCTGTCATCACCCGGCACTTTCAATGAGTTCAGATCCCGCGCAGGAAGACGCATGATCACACCGCTGACCGCTGGAAATAGCCTTCGGCTAAAATAAGACTGACCCTATCAGCTCTTTTTAGATTACTCTTTGATTGATTAGAAGAGATTGAACTCTCTTCAAAAGTACATTTTTTATATTTGAACATTTTTTAGCATTTTAAGACACATGTATTATGGAGAATTGTGTACATGACAAATGAAATTTGATTATCATTTGAGCAAATTGGTGAATAAACGAGTAGGTAAATGTTTTATTGAATGAGTGAAGGAATAAACATGTTTGTGGATAAATGAGAGATTGTTGGAACAACTGAATAAATGAAGTGAGTAAACAAATGGGTGACAACTAAAAAGCAAAGGGTGACATGATTAAGCACATTAACAAATGTCAATACATTGTGTGAACGAATAAATAATTTTTAAAAATGTAATAAATAATAATAAAGTGAACAATTGAGTGAATGAAAAAGTTAACGAATGAGTGAACAATTAGGTGACTGAGTGGCTGATTGAGTAAATATAAGCCCTAGTGTGTGTGAGAGTGAGAGTGAGTAAGTGAGGGAAGGAGTGAGTGAGTGAACGTTGCTGTAGCAGCTGCTGCTGGGCTTGACTTTGGACTGGGAGACGTGTGGGTGGCCGCAGCTGCCGTGGCGGAGCAGCCTGAACCTTTCACAGCGATCTGTTCAAAGCCGCCACGTACCAGTCGCTCACACTCACTCAATGTTGTTCTGTTTCTCAATTATTCAATTATGACCAAGAATGATTACTTGTGAGCAAGTTAATCTCCAGGTTTTTTTGATGGACATTTTATAGTCTTGTTTTGGCTGTTATATATTCTGAGTATTTTACGTGTGTGTGCATGACACCAAGACAAATTCCTAGCTCTGTAATCACAGAACCTGACAATAAACTTGATTCTGATTCTGATGTCATCTCAGAATATGTCACTGATCTGGGGTGGGGTAGAAATGTTGTTATTTCTACTCTTACGTCTCTTTCCTTGACCCTCCTCACAGAAACTTTAAATCTTGATCGAATGTCGCTTTATTGACAATGAACTTATTGAACATGGTGTTTTCAGACTCACAGTCGTCTGTGTTGGTGATGCTCAGGAGAAGAGCCGCTTATCTGCTGCACTCAAGTCTGTCACGAATACCAGCATGAGCCGCCCGCATCACTTCCCTCAAACAGGTACAGATGCGCTGGACACGGCCGTGCTGCTGCTGGTGCTCCTCTGCGTTCAGTGAGAGTTCACTACGTGCGCGCTCGTGTGTGTGGCATGTGTGTAGGAGGCAAATTTGATCACAAATTATTATTTTATTTTAACAACTCATTTACTATGAGCAAACTGGAGTTCTTTATATCTTTGGATTTGTTTACTAGAACATTATAAAAATTGTTAATTTGTTCAATATAATTGTTATATAATAATCACATATTCAGATAGCTAAAACAGTATGTTCCTAGCTGAAAGTACAGTGAATTGTTCTTTTTCATTCTTTAACTTCTAATACAGTGTTCACAATAGTTAGTGAACAAAGGTATGTGTGCTGCTGTTAATTTTATTAAGAATCAAAATAAGAACATTTTTCTGAACTAACAAACTGCACAAAGGAATGAGAAAAACGTTTTGTTTTGAAAGATGACAAATTATATCGGATCTTTATTATGCTCCATGATTTAATCAATATTGTTGAAACAACCACATATTGTTTTGTGGATTATATATGAACCAAACATAATACAAATTTTGTGGTTAATTTTGTTTACTTTTTAATGTAAAGAAAATAAACAAGCAAACAATAAATATATATAAAAACAAACAAGCCGTAATAGATTTGTCCATCCATCCCTTTTCAACTGCCTTTTCCATTTCTGGGTCAACGGTAGTTGGATTGATTTTCAGCAACTCTGAGTCTGATACCAGACCAACCCTGAATTTGTGGGCAACCATTTGCAGAGCGTGACACACAGACACACACTCTCAGAAACATTCACACACAATTTTCAAGTCAACTCAAATTTACCTCAACTGATCTCATGTTTTTGGACTGTTGGAGGAAACCGGAGACCTGGAGGAAACCCAGACAAGCACATGGAGAACATACAAACTCCGCCAAGAGGAATGGTGACCTGGAGAAATACCTGCAACCGATATATCTTGTACATTAAGTTTTTACTTTAAAAAATAATTGTTTAATAATAAACATTTTGGGCTAAAAAAAGTGCTGTAAAGCTTCACTTTACGTTTTGACATTTTTTTTCTATGCATTCTGAGCTTCTGATTGTGTTTTCATCAGCTGTGAATCTCAGACAGTGATGACATCATCAGCTTTGATTGCCCTCTGAGAGAGATAGCAAGGCCCTGTTTTCCAGCATCTCAGACAAGAGAGGGTGGGGGGTGTCTAGGGAGTCGGGCAAGTAAGAACAAGCACATAGAGGAGGGTTCAGAGGGTCCGAGACATTCCAAAGTTTTCTCCTCATCTCTCCATCCAGACTCTCGACATTTTTCCAATCTCACAATGGATAGCTCTCATCACCTGACCATCCGTGTGATGCTAATTCAATTGTTTCACTTGGATTTTGGGATCAGTGAGAGGGATTGTGTTTTTACAAGAATAGATAAAAACTTGCAGGATCTAATATTTTTTTGCTTCGTAAGAGGATTGTGTTTTGATTGTGAGGAGGAAACGTGTCATCATGACTCACTTCCTGTTTGTGTTTGTTTACACACGCACTGAATTGCGTGTGTAAATATGGAATTGAAATACTGTTTCTTTTCTGAAGACTTGACAATCCACTGTGCTCCAACTTTATCATTTCTAAACTGATTAAATGCTAAGTCTGTACTTGAAACGTAGGTGTCATCACCTGGTAGATAATATACAGACCTCACAGAATGTACAGTAACAATTACATTAGAGTTGTAAATCATATTTGTGTTTTTATGTGTGCTGTGTTGTTTTCTCTGTCCAGGTGTGTGTGTTTAGTGTTGGTGTGGATGTGACACGTAAAGCCTCGTCTGTGCTGAACAGCGGCGGTTCTGCCGAGCTGTCATGAACAATGGTTAGGCACACCTGCAGGGTGCGAGGTCGGGGGGCCAGGGTCAAGTCTGAGCATACCTCACAGGTGCGGACCACCTTACCTGTCACTCACCTGCTCCCTTTGATTCCCACAGCCGCTTCCTGTGCAGCTTAACATTCCTGGATCCAGGCGCTCCGGGCGGCGGCGGATGAAGACTCTGAAGCCTCTGGAGATTAGCGGCGATCTGTGGCGGGAGGATTTTGCTAATGGCTTGTGATGGGGAGAAAAAGCTGATGATGCGTTTGACTCCCGCAACTGACACCGGTTAGTGAAGTGAGGGAGAGAGAGAGAGGGAGGGAGGGGGCAAGGTTGAGAGCGAGGGAGGGAGGCTAGATGTCTGAAAGAGATTAGGGCATCAGAAACAAATAGACATGGGTTTGAGAGAGAGAGAGATGTATAAAAGAGTTCAGACAACACCGACAGGCATCATGTACAATTTTGTGTTGGGTGGATGCAGGAAGAGAACATCAGAAATAGAGAAGAAACAGTGAGGGGCACGAGAGAGAGAAGTAAAAATAGACGCAGGTACTGTATGTTAAAACATCCACACTGAGGAGATGGAGAGAGAGAATTGGTTCATTTTACATTTTTGTATTCTGAATAAAAGAAGAAAAAAATACTGCAGAGAAAGAAGATGATGCAGGCGAGAAAAAATGATACCAAGATGCACTTGACCAAGATGTGCTTCCTCTAGTGTAAAACGTCTTGCTTTTTGTCACGAACAGTCACGAACTTTTTGTCGAGCTGGCCGAGCAGCTGTGTGATGTTTCTGCTGCCGATCAGCGCTGCGGTTTGATAAGCTGGAGTGGGAGACGTTTTCCAGCGTTACCCAGCATCCCTCACTCCAGCCCACCAGGTGCTTCATGTTGTCACTTGTTTTGCGCACACACGTTTTCTTAGGCTTTTTACCCTTGATGCATTTTCCTTAGATTCTTTTTACTTGTAGATGCTGTTAATAAAAATACATTTTGAATTGCTTTTTTTCTAATGTTTTTTGTGATTTTTAATAGTAAAATTGTTTATTAATAATTAATAAAATGTTACTTATAATAATACAATTTACATTTTGAAAGCAATAGCATGCATTTCAATACAGTATTTTATTATACTATTGTACCTACTTTTACTTTTCTCTGGTGTGTGTGTGTGTGTGTGTGTGTGTGTTGTGTGTGTGTGTGTTGTGTGTGTGTGTGTGTGTGTGTGTGTGTGTGTGTGTGTGTGCGCTCACCAGCACTAACTAGCAGCACAACTGACCAGCAAAAGTTCAGTATGTCTGACAGTCCAACACTCATGAGGGTTTATGGCTAATTTACTTCCACACAAAGGCTCTAAAAGAGTTGGCTTTTTAGTGATCTTGTTTTATCATTTATCGGAGATAAAACAGTGAGGGCAGTCGTTGCGCTTCAGCTGCCTTTCACAAAGAGCTAGAACATGATGGAACCAGACTGTTGTTCTGGATCATTCTCTGACACACACTCTTCATGTGTTCATTTGTAGTGTTCTTCTCTATGTAAAGTTGAAAAGGTTTAGTGAATAGGTTTCAAAAACTACATAGCATTTTGCTTACCTTTTCAACTGTGTAAGAATATGTGACTAAGTGTGTGTGTGTGTGTGTGTGTGTGTGTGTGTGTGTGTGTGTGTGTGTGTGTGTGAGAGAGAGAGAGAGAGTGATGAAGAGTGGGAGAGTGTGTCTCAGTGGTGTTGTGACAGAAGTGATTAGCTTTGTGATCTGGATCCTCGTGCATCTCATCTGTCACTGGTTAGTCGAGGCTCCGTCTTAATCCCTGCGTTTGTTTGTTTGGCTTAACACAGGGCCGGACGAGAGACACACGGACAGAGAGAGGGAGAGAGAGGAACCCTAGGCTTCTGTGTCTTGTTAACAGTGAAGGTGTTTGTTTTCCTTACCTCTCCTTTCCTTCTTTTCTCTCTCTTCCTCTCTCTCTCTCCAGGAGGGATGTGTGTTGCCGGTGTGCGGCGGGTGGCGTTCACTTGGGGTCCGACAGTTTCTGGCCTTTTCAAATCAGATGTGTGTTTGTGTTTCCTCTGATTCAGAACACATTGACCACATGACCGGGGTACAGAGCCCCTTCCCCTCGCTCTCTCCTCTGAACACTCCAATGGGGAAATGGTCCATGAGCTTGAGTTCTGCCTGGTGCATGGACGACTGATTCAGGGTCAGACCTGGTCTGTGCTCACCTTTGCTTTGACCCCAGCAAGATGAAGACAATCACAGTGATGTCAGTCCTAACACTAGGTTTTCACTTTTTTTTCTGTCTCTCTTTTTATCAACTCACTGATTTGTTCTGGTTCTGATTTACTTTCCAAATGACTGTGACTTGGTTTTTATTCTTATTTATCCCTGGTTAGTTTTTGCCTTATTTGGTCTGTTAGATTATACCTACAATAATTTTGCCACACAAACGTCACACGTGATTTTTTGTAAATAAAGGATTGTTTTTAAGCACTGTTTAGGGATTGTATCATGTACAAAATAAGTCAAATGTGTGCTTTTTTGTGAGATCCAGATTGTCTACTCATCAGGATCATTTGCTTTTTTCTTCAGTGTGGGCCGCTAATCCGAGTGTCTTCCCTCAGGTCCGCGCGCGGTGCGTGTTCCACTGACCCGCCGCTTCGTTTCTTTTACATTCTTGCACTTTGAACCATAAACATCCTCCGTTCAAAGCGCCGGACGAGACGTTTGAGGGGTTTACCCTGAAATCTGCCCCACTGTTTCTACAAAATAAAGCGCATTACACATCAGAACCAATATGTTTTCATTTAGAACCGTTTGTTCTGTTACTATTGATTTATTACAGTCGTTCGTGATTGCGCACTCCTTTCCCGTGTCATTCGTAAATGAACTCTCTTCATTAAAACTGAAAAACTATTTAAAATTTCGAAATTCTGTTTTTTAAACAATAAAAGGCGAGCTGTATGTTCGACTCTGTTTATTTAAAAGAAATAGTTAATTGATTTTAAATGTGATTATATACGTTGTATACATTATGACAATACGATTAAATTATAATAAAAATAAAATACTTTAATTAAGAAAACCTGCTAAACTGTACTGTATCTGTTTTTGTGAAACGTTTTGTGTTGTGCATTACAAATGACACCTTTATACTACAATTATAATATATTTTTATCTATTTTATTTTTATATGTCTTTTTTCTTACAATTTTTGATTGTATCACAATTTTCAGTATTGTTTAAAATAATCAAATGTTTATCTCGTTTAATATTTTTACATTACATTTGAATTAAAAAGAATAGCATTTTGGTATACGTTGATTGCTTAAATAACAAGCATATTACGTGAGTAATCTGTGCAAATTATCGTAAAATTTGTCATTTTCACGATAACTGCTTTTCTTTAAAATGATTGAGATTGTAGTTGAACCATTCGACTTTCCACTCGTCTTAAACACGATTATCTGTGTTTATATTTCTTCAACTTTGAGAGGAATTAACGCTCAAAACATTTCGTTGCACCACACATGATGAAATGGAACAAAATTAAAAATTGATCGAGATTCCGTTAATTACAGTTGCGTTTGTTAACGGGTGCGAGATGCGTGCAGACTGCAATGAGAGTTGATGTGACGTCAGCAGACTCTCGCCCATCACGGTGGAGAGAGAGAGAGAGAGTGGCAGAACTTCCGATCTTACATGAGTCTGGGTTCTTGAGTCCGTCTCAACGCAGCGTTTAATTTCTCGGAGATTTTCAGGAGCTTTTCCACGTTTAATGGACCCGCGGTGACCCGATGAGCGGAAACCAGGTGAGCCTCTTCTTGCCGTCTTCGCAGGTCTAAACACTTCTTTATCTGGACTATCACGTTCGTCAGCTCGATCTGTGTTTCACGTTTGTTTGTTTTGTTTTGTTTGTGTTTCGGCAGTGATGGCATCTTACCACAGCTTGGACGATGACGCAATGGCTCTGATGGTCCACGACACTAACTCGGTGAAAAAGGAAGAGTTTGTGAAGAGTGAGCCGGGACTCCAGGAGCAGAGTTCCGAGAAAGTGGACCCGTCCCAAAAGCCGCCCTATTCGTACGTGGCTCTGATCGCCATGGCCATTCGCGAGAGTTCGGAGAAGAGACTCACTCTGTCCGGTATCTACCAGTACATCATCTCCAAGTTCCCCTTCTACGAGAAGAACAAGAAAGGCTGGCAGAACAGCATCCGACACAACCTGAGTCTCAACGAGTGCTTCATCAAAGTTCCCAGGGAAGGTGGCGGCGAGCGGAAGGGCAACTACTGGACCCTGGACCCGGCCTGCGAGGACATGTTCGAGAAGGGAAACTACAGGCGCAGGAGGCGCATGAAGCGGCCCTTCAGACCTCCGGCCGCTCACTTCCAACCGGGCAAATCTCTGTTCGGCGGGGAGGGCTACGGGAGCTACCTCACCGGGCCCAAATACCTCCAGCCCGGCTTCATGAACAACAGCTGGCCGCTGGCCGCACATCAGCCTCCGCCCCCGATGAGCTATGGGTCGTGCCAGATGGGCAACGGCAACATGGGTCCCGTGAACGTCAAGGGACTTTCCGCGCCTTCGTACAATCCCTACAGCCGAATGCAAGCCATGGGCTTGCCGAGCATGATGAACTCTTATAGTGCGATGGGACAGCACCAGCACCAAGCGCAGCCGCCGCAGGAGCCACTCTCGCCGGCTTCGGCAGCGGCAGCCGCGGCTCTGCAGTTCACCTGCTCTCGGCAGCCGCCCGAACTGTACTCGTACTGGGAACACGAGGCCAAAGCCTCCACGTTACACTCCCGGATTGATATTTAATTGTCATAAATGGACAATATGACACTTGTTTCTGAACGGTTCTATTCGTTGGAGATAAAAAAAATGGTAAATGTTGTTCTTGTTAGGAACAACCTCGAGGCAGAAGCGACTTCACTGTCAGCACGATTTTAAACTGAATCTAAATCAAAACGAAAACAGAAAATCATCGTTTTAATCAAAAGTGGAAATTCAGTGATTTAATTCAGACAAACTTGTCTCAAGTGACTGATTAAAAATACAATTACACGATTAAGTGTGATAAAGGGACCAATGTAAAACAGTGTTTTTACAGTAACAAATTTGTTCGTGACCAGTTTTGATTGTCAGCACTTATTTCCAGGTTCTTTTTTTTGAATAAATTGTATTGTGATACATGGGTAAAACTCAGTTTTATAATAAAAACATTTCTACTTTTAGGGATCACTGAAAACAGTCAGTAATTCTGAAGCAAATAAAACAAAGAGTTTTAAAAACAAGACTGCCGTTTTCAGAAAATTGCACAAATTTAATACTTTACAAATACTATTAAATTCTGCTAAACTTTATCAAGTTAAATTTTAGAATGAACTGAAAACTATCACGCCCTTAGTTTAGAAGAAACGAAAACATTAGGAAAAAGACATTGTTTTCTTTTTTCATCGTAGTTCTTTCTTTTTCCGCGTTTATTTTTGTTCCTTCCGAAACAATGAATCAGTGGAAACCAGACGATTCTTCTTTTTCTTTAATTCTATTCATTTCGTAATCGATGTTTTGCAGGTCGTGTGATTATTTTCAAACAATAGTTGGATAAAGACGTATTTACAAATGTATTCATATCTAAACAACATCTTCTACTCAAAAAGCAGTGCAAATAGCATTATTTATAATGCTACAACCTTCAACGAGTATGATGCAACCGCGAAATAATAGTTTGTTTTGACTTTTACTCTTCCTCTGTGAGTCGATTTTTTTGTTTTTCATTCCTTTTCACGCGATCAAGGCCTGATTAAAAAAAAAAACACATGAGAAAACCTGCCTGAGATAAAAAACAATAATAAAAAAAAGTTTTTCTTTTATGCGGGGAAAATCGTTCATCCATAATTATAACATGTCTCAAAATACATAAGAGCAAACGCTTTTAATTTGTGACTTAACGTAACGTTAAACGACATTAAATCGTTGGACAAATTAAAACTCATCCGTTACACAACCTAAGCTTTATCTCGACAAAATGCTTTATGTAAGATTAAATGTTTCAAATATTAAATAAAAAAATATTAGCTTACATCAGGCCTATATTGTTAACAAAGGTGTTGTTGTTGTTGTTGATAACATAATTTTCTTGGTTACATTTTTTTGTTGTTACTCATATAATAATAGCATTATTGTGATGATAAGGATGACCCGTTATGATGAAAATATTTACCCCATCATTCAGTTTAATAGCACATGTTTCTCAATTTGCTTGTATGCCAAATCATTATGCGACTTTCTTGTCATAATATTGATATTATCATAATACATTAATTCATATTTATTTAAAACATTTATCTTTATGACTATATTAGTTTAAAATTTTAAGATTTGTGTAACTCTTGTTCACACACATTCAATAATTCGGGAATTAACACCAAAAACATAACATTAAACACTTGGTTCATACCTCAAAGTAAAAGAGTTTTTAAAAAGAACCCAAATAATGTTAGAGACCAAAACACAAGCATCAAGATAACACAAACTCTTTGCAAACACCTTAAGTTACCTTTCTACGGTTCCCTGATGAGAATGTGACACTTTAATTAAATTAAATGCATGTTCCTCGTTTTTCTTCAATAATTCAGAACTAGAGATTATCTAACATTTGAAATGCCTGAACATTCCTATAAAATTGCCTGCAAACCGATAAAAAAGAAACAATTTACCAAATCACTTTTATTCAGGAATTGAAAAAAGTAAAAAGTAGAACACATTCTCATTAAATCATGCTGATGGTTAGACAATGATTTTATTTTTTTCAGTTGTCAAACATCTAAAACAAGGATAGCAAAATATTTACTACAAGTTTTTTTTTTTTGCCAGTTTACAGACAATTTATACAGTCATTTAAAAAAAAAAAAAAGAATGTTCAGTATTGTAATATGTTGCCACACAGACGTCTTTATGGTCTCATTCTGAGGAAAAACAAAACACGGTTTTGTAGATATTTAACTCCGTACTCTTGGATTTAGTAGTTGTATTTTAGTAGTTGTATATCTGTAGAATTTGTCAGTCTTTGCCAGTCTGAATGCAACTCAAGAGAAAACAGGTGTAAAGTCTGCTGAACCTCAGCAAATCTGAACCAGAATAAAATGTATTAAAAGTAAACGTTTACATATATATTTGATAAACTTGTCAAAATTCTGTCTAAATCTAATATTTATATTGTTTTTTTTATCCACGTTTAATTAGGAAACTGAAATGTCCATCCACAAGTTTGAATGATAGATATTTGTTTATTTTGCGTTTTTTTGGCGACCCACAACAGCAGTGCTGATATCATAATAATTAACAATTCTGTTGACGCAGATTAAGAGTTCCCACACTGCAAATTAACCGACTCAATTTTAAAGACACTTCTGTTCTTAAATAAAAATCTGTTTTGTTACCAGAACTCTTTACCAGTTTAGCAGTAAATTGGTCCTGTAGTAAAAAAAAAAACGCTGCTCAATGCGCGAGTAAAAAACGTGTAAAAACATTTTAAGTCAGAATCTGAGAATGGCTAAATCCCAGAAACAACTGAAACTGCAGAAAAATACGCGGAACATATGTCCGGTTATCTAAATGATTTTGTTGTTGTTGCTACCATTGTTATTTATCGTGCATTCATTTACTTTTCATGTTGCAATTCTTTTTTTCATGTTGTTTTCATCTGGTTACAAAATTACACCTTGCAGTTTGATAAAATGAGCAGGAAAAAAAGAAACGTAAAATAATTTCCCCACTAGATGGTGCTGTAGTTTCAAACAAAACTCGAGAATTTTTTGAGTCTAAATCTTTTCAACTTAAAAAAAAAAAAACAAAAAACAAAAAAACATTCTTTGGTGGTACTAAACAATACAGCAAACCTTCAATATTATTGCAAAAACAGTATGTTTATGGTGCAGATTTGTAAACTCTACATACTTTTCTGCTTCTGGTCAAACTTCACTCTGAAGTTGACCCTCACTCTGCTTGTCCATGTATGTACGTGCTTGTGCGTGTGTGTGTGTGTGTGTGTGTGTGTGTGTGTGTGTGTGTGTGTGGAAGATATTATCTATATATACTTTATTATTATATATTTACATTTTGCCTTACATTTAAGTCGTTACATGCCGCTGCTTCTGATTGGGTCGTGCATTGTGACGACACTCGGTACCGCTCCAGGAAAATGCAGCATCACAGCTCTTCTCACGCCAGCGCCTTCTTTGTGAGCCAATCAGCGTCTTCCTCGCAGGATGGAGTAGGAAGCGTCTCCGGGATTCATAAACCAGTTCAGTTTCTCGTCCTGTAACTATCTCACATAAAGACGAAACACGAAGACAGGTTGAAATCGCGGGCTCTCTCACAGAAACGAACATTCGGCGTTGGCGCTGCTATTTATCGGCACGATGTTTCCTGACGCGGCTACAGGGTGAGTTCGCTCGCTTTAAATCAGCGACACCACTTGCCTTTGTGTTGCAGGATCGAACTGGATTCACGATCGTTTAGATGAGGTTCTACGTCTAAATAGGTTACTGTTGTGTTGGCTATGAGGGAGCAAGGGTATCGTGTCGTCTTATAACGAAGAGCACTTAGTCACATATAGTTCGTGATGAAACTCGCAGAGCCGGTTCCCTCTCATATTGTAAACTGCTGTCATTCATTATCTCAGAAGGAATTTGAACCGTCTGTCTACCTATATTTGTATTTAATTTTAAATTCAAATTGTGCTTGTATTCAGAGGATACACTTGAATGTAAACCATGTGTATAGGCCGTAAGTTGGATGAGATGATTCATGTTTTGAGATGACATTCATGTTCAGCTAGAAGTTAACATAGTCACTAAATGAAGAGCGCGCGCGCCCGCACACACCCACACACACACACACCCACACACACACACACACACACACACACACACACACACACACACACAGTGGATCAGGTAAGTGACTGAGGCTGTTTGGGTTAAAGGCAGTGATCTATTTGTGTGCAGTTGTTTATTTTAGACCCTTTTGTTTTTAATGCCGTTCATCAGGATTGAACACTTTACATTTATATTTCGCTTACAAGCCAGGGTGGAGTCAGCAATCCCAGACTCATTTGCAGGAGGCAGAGATGTGAATATCCTGCTGGAACTGCAGCTGAGACTGTGGGAGAGACTGGGACGGGGGAAGGGTCTGTTGTAAAATCACATAACTTGTAAAAGGCACCTGCAGTAAAAGATGTCTGCAGTTGCGCTGGAGCACAGCTTTTTGTGGTGTGCTGATTAGGTGGTCTGCTGTCCATAGTAACATGCAGGTGTCAACCCAAGTCTTTTCTTGGTCAAATTTGGAGAAGACTGAGTCTCCAGGTCTTAATGGGCAAAGGGATCTGGTCCCATGGCGACGGTTGTAGTAGAAGGCCTGTTTATCTTTTTTTACATGCATCCTCCTTTTAACAGTTCGTTTAATTGGCCATTTGGGCAGCAGATTTTCTCAAGTGTGGGAAGGCTAGTACTGATCTTGCTGGGCTGAATCCAGCTGTGTCACAGGGTGTTGATCTATAACACATCAACGCCAACAGTGGATCTTCATTTCGAAGTATTCTTTTGGCTGTCTGCACTGCGCTTGCTGCTTGACCGTTTCCGCTGGGCTGATGAGGGCTGGATGTCACATGTTTGAAGTTTAAGTTCTTGACACTCTGCATTAGCAAACTGGGTCCCGTTACCGCTCACCACTTCATCAGGGTTTCCAAACCTAGCAAAAGTTGCTTTCAGTCTCACAAGTAACTTGTGTGCTAATTGTCAATTGCACTTGTTGTATTTCCAGAAACCGTGAATAATAAGTCTTATTTTCAGATAATTATAAATATTATAAATATGATAAATATTTTCAGGTAATTAGTCTTTTTGTTCTTGCTGAGGTCATGGGCTATTTTTTACAGGGGAGGTCAGGCAGTGGAGTGGAGAACGGCTCTTTTTGCAGTGTTCTTTTATGTTCCTCACAGTAGCTGAGGGCCCTGACCACCAACCTGATTAATTTTTCCCTTTCCTTTCCTCTAATGTGGCCTTGGTGCCCGCCGTGTAGCTTCTCAAGAATATCTGCTCTTAGAGACTGTGGAATGATAACTCTGCGTCCTCGTGTGACCAGACCATTGAATTCAAAGTGTTCATTTTTTACTTTCAAGAAAGCGCTAATGTTCAGGGGCCCGTTACTCCTGTATTCAGGCCATCCTCTCCATATGTACTTGACAACTATGTGTGTCATGAGCTGCATCAGAGGACACCTCAGAGGAACAATCAAGGCTCTTGCTGTTGATTAGAGGCAGTAGTGGTCTATGATCTCCAATCTAAATCCATCTAAGCCACACAAATACTTGTCCAACGTTTCGCAAGCCCACCGCACCAGCCAGACATTCTTTATTTTTCTATTTGTGTGTACTAGCGTGTTCAGCCTCAGGAAGTCGCATGGAACAGTAAGCATTTGGTTTTCACTTGTCTACGTGGCAGTCTAGCAACACATCTCCCAGTCCATGGCTGCTGGCATTAGCCGACACAGCTGTGGGTTTATGACGCCGTTAAAGTCAACTCAAGGTCAATGCATTTATTGTCATGTGTGATGGTTGCCCTGAGCTACGCAATTCTTACTTTGCTGTTCTTACACTGAGTGGCAGTGGTAAACAGAAGAGTACACCAGACTGGCCACCTCTCTCCTGTAGGCTGCTTCATCTTCCCCGATCACTGCAGTGTCATCCACAAACTTCAGGATGGTGTTGTCCTTGTGTCCAACAAAAAATACAGTGGCAGAGTGAATCGGGCAGACCGAGTGTAGCCATTTTTTGTGTAATGCTGTGTGGTATGACCCAGTTCAGGGGGGGCCAACTAGTCAGAGACTAAGAGCCACTTTTTTCTGTTACTGCAAAGACCCACATCATACACATGGGCACACATAAACATCATCCCATTCCTTAATCTTGTATGCACGTACGCACACACACAGACCTCTGCTCAGCCAGATTTAATGAAAATAACTACACCAACATTATAATATTAATTATTTTTCAACAGTTAACATTGTGTGCCTATTTGACTTATGTCATGTGAAAGCTCCTGAAGAGCCGCATGAAACTAGTTTAAGAGCCGCATGAGGCTCAAGAGCCACGGGTTGGCCTCCCCTGACCTAGTTGAAGGCAGAACTGTAGTTGATGAAAAGTATTTGGACGTACGAGTTCTTCTGCTCCAGATGAGATAGGGAGATGTGTAGGGCAGTAGCAATGGCATCAGAGGTGGACCGGTTCGGCCGGTACGTGTATTGCTGAGGATCCAGCATGTCTGGCATGCTGTTCTGAATGTGCACTTGCACCACTCTCTCAATGCACATGAGTGCTACAGGCCTATTGTCGTTCAGACAGCTGGAGGACTCTTCTTTGCCTGTGGGACAATTGTTGTTGTCTTGTAGAATGTTGGTACGATGCTCTGGCTCAGGGAGAGGTTAACAATGGAGGTGAGAGCTCGTCCAGGGATGTTCCTTGGGGCTTTGTGTACTTCTTCTGGAGTTAATGTGAGTCGGGGAGCAGTTTTTACCTCTGTGTGTGCTGAGGACTTCAAAGCATGCAAAGAACGAGTTGAGCTCGTCCGGCAGACTGTCTGATGAGTTAATGGTGATATTAGTGTTGCTCCTGTATTCTGTGGTGTGTTTCACACCCTGCCACATCAGCCTGGAGTCATTGGCGCATACAAGGCGAGAACTGGTGCCGTTTAAAGTGCAGTTTTATTGTTTTAGAACGCTGATTGCTGAGGGTGGCTCCAGGTCCAGGTATTCACCATACCATACAAAAGTCTTTTAAGCTCTTGTGCACTTTTTGTAGTGACAGCTGAAGAATAGCTTCCAATTTCTCTGTGTCTGGTCTGACCCCAGAATGGGTCCAAGGAAGCATAGCTGGCACGGTCTAAAGGAGCACTTCTCTTGATTGAGTTGCAGTCCTGCTGACTCAAGGCGGTGTAACACTTTCTCAAGTTGGGGGTTGTGTATCCACAGTGTCTTCATCAACTAAAATGTCGTCCATGTAGGCCTCTACGCCTTCAAGGCTCTAGTCTCCAGCATTTTTTGTTGGAAAATCTCCGGTGCACTTGTTATGCCAAACGGAAACCTTTTGGAGCAATACCTGCCAAACGGCGTTATGAAGGTGGTCAGCAAGCAGCTATCAGGGTGAAGGGGAATCTGCCTGAATCCCCTGGCCGCGTCGAGGAAAGAGAATAACGTTGATCCTCTAAGTTTGGAGATTATTTCATCGGGTGTCGGGTGGATATAGCGCTCTCTTCTAACATATTTATTCAGTTTAGTCAGATTGACACAATGGCAAACACACTTTTCTGACTGTCTGTAAGTTCATACAAATCACGAACTTACAGAATCAAATAAAACTCTCCGCTTGACCCGTTGGTAGAAACATGCCCTCCCGTGAATGACGTTCCTCATCGGAAAAAAACATTCACCGAACTTATTTAGAACGACGTCACAGTCATCGCGGTCCTCGTCATCAGAAAATGTTCCTTTCTGGTTAGTTTCCCATCGTGTAGATCAGACAGATCACCTGCACTGCGCCTTCATCTTTAAGAAGTTTTGTCGGCAGCCTGTAGCGCTTTATTCGAACATGCAAATATCGAATACCACAATATCAATTCACTGAATCCCGCGTGCGTTTTGACAAGGCAGATTGTTGCTTGCCGTACATTCGCAAAAAAAAACATGTCGTGCCGCACTGTCGCAAAATCACGTAACTAGGAGGCGTCTGTGACAGTACGGACACATAAAAGTCTCCAAAAGTCGCCAGTAACAGCAGGAAAAACTAGCTAGATTTGTCACTATTCACTTTTTGAAAATGCGTCGCCACGAATCAGAAAAGCTGGAGGGAAAACCCAGTGTGAGTGTTCTTATGGCAAGCGGAATTAAAATTTATCCCCTCGCGGCGACTCGTAAAACATTTCTGACTAGTCACAATTCATTTCAAGATATCTTCAAATGTATTTTGACTAGTCACAAATCGAATTAGAGATATCTTCAATTCAATTGTGACTGGTCATAAATGGCATTCGAGATATCTAAATACATTCTGACTAGTCACAATTCAATTGAAGATATCTTCAAATACGTCACCGACTACGTCACTTAACGCGTCACATATCCACAAACATATTTTGAGATATCTTCAATTCCATTTTGACTAGTCACAATTAGCTTTCTAGATATCTTGAATCGTCGGCGCTGACGTAAAAAAATGGGCGGTAATAATGCGTTTCGCGTCAGAAAATGGGCGGAGATACTTAAAGTGAAAAAGTAAGGTTACTTAAAGTAACCTTAAGGTTTACGCAAAGTCATGGCGGCTTCTTTTTTCGACAAAAAACGGCAGAAACGTCGGATCATTGAAACAGCTTTCAGACGTTGTAGCGAACGGGAACATTCGACACGTGTTTATTAAATGCACAGAGCGTTAGACATGTGTTTTTTATGTGAGAGCTGATCATTTCCTGCGCCCGTTACCTGCTCTGGCCAAATAAAATCCAACCAGATTTAGCTCATAATGAGGGAAGCAGTGGCAGATAAAGTCGTTTAAATCAGAAAGTGTCCAGTTCAACTGATGTTTGAACATTGTGACAAAGGCAAATAATTATGATAAAAAGTTTACAAAATGGCATATGGAATTCCAAGACTTTCACCCTTATTCATTGTAGTTTATATTACATTTTAACTACAAACTTACAGTCGTACATTTCTCAGACGTCCCAGTTCAGACACACTACTACATTATTAATGGAAACTGTTTTAGTGACAAAAATGAATAGAATATTATCTAAATGACCTGGAAAACAGTATTGAAAATGCACAATCATCACACATGTATAATTAAAAAACACGTAAATATCGTAACACATTTAACATTTGCTAAAAACTAGATAAAAATGGGATGACAAACAGTAAGATAAAAAAAGATAGCAACATAATTAGATTAGATTCAACTTTATTGTCATTGGCAAGTACAGTACAAGACAACAAAATAAAGTTAGGTCTAACAGGAAGTGCAGAAAGTAGCAAGTGCAAGATATGATATGCATATGATTTATAAATAATAATTAATTTGATGTGTTTTTAAAGTGCTGCATGGGGATATAAATTGTAAAGGCACATATAAACACACACACATGATAGATATGATAAGGTAGATAGCCATGATGAATAGAATGGTATAGGGAGGTATATGCAGTGTATGTCACAATTGTGTGCAGTCAGGTAATTAGTAGACATGAGCATATTGACACGTTCAGCACAAGGTGCCATGAGCAGGTATTGAATTGAATTGAAAAAGCCTTTATCAGTCCCACAACGGATGTCCATTCCCTAGATGTGCATGATGGAACGTTCAGTAGTGCGATAGGTTTGTAAACAATTTTGGGTGCAAAAAGCAACGGAAAAGTCTAGTGCGAGGGCAGTGTTCAGGAGGGTCACAGCTCTGAGGAAGAACCTGTTCCTCACGTCTGCTGCTTCTTGTCCTGATGCTGCTGAAGCGTTTGCCCGATGACAGGAGAGAGAACAGTCGGTGGTCAGGGTGAGAAGAATCTTTGGAGATGCTGAGCTCTCGGCGCTCACAGCACTTCCTCTGGACGTCCTCGATGGCAGGAAGTGAAGAGCCAGTGATGTGTTGAGCGGTTTGATGTGCCACACTGTAACCCTGATGGTTAGGATGCTCTCTCTATTGTCCAGTGGTGTAATAAAACACAGCTAAAGAATAAAGAAAAGAAATTGTTAGGTACAGCAATTATTTTCGCATTTTCTCATTAAAACGCACTTACAGAATATCATAGAAATCACTAAATATAGCATCTTTTCCCTCTCCGTCTATTCACTATTACATACTGTGTTGTATATCATTAGAGGCCTAGTTTATATTATACTCACACAATAGCATATTTTGTAATTTACAAAAAACAGCACAAATAACTAATACACTGAAGCATTTTTTCGTAAGACTAGTGTTGTCATGCTATCATTTCATGCTTCAGATTAGCAGCATTAGAACTCACAAGTCAACCGTTTTGAAATCCAGATAACTTACACGCTACACATTTGTATATTACATTACCTAAATCTGTTCACTTTGCAGTAGGAAATTTTTCATTTTTAAAAGATTCTTTCTTGAGTCCCGTTTTCTTTTCGTGAAAAAAATGCGGTAGCTTTTAACACGTAATTTATCTAAAAATGCGTAAAGTCAATAAGTGAATTATTATTTACACGGTCAGACAAAGGATTTGCAATAAGTTGTAAAAACGCGGTGAAAATGACATCGCATTTTGCAGAAAAAAACACTTACCTGATTCGTTCGTGCAGGCGTTCACCTGAGGAGAATTTGAATCACAACGGGCAAAAAATGGGCGGGTTTGCTCATTTGAATATTATTTGTAGATGTCTTTAAATGTATTTCTCCTAGTCAAAATACCAATTGAAGATATCTCTAATCGAATTCTAACTAGTCACAATTGCATTTGCAGATATCTCTAAAGTTGGAGATATCTACAATGGTCACATTCGAGATATCTACAATTCTTTTAGAGATATCTCTAAATAAATTTTGACTAGGACTAATTATATTTGAAGATATCTTTAAATATAAATCGACTAGTCACAAATCAAATTAAAGATATCTTCATTTTTTAATGACTAGTCAAAATATGTTTTAGATATCTAAAATGTATTTCAAGATATCTTTAATAAAACGCATTTTGAGATATCTTCAATTATATTATGACTAGTCATAAATATTTGCAGATATCTTTAAATATTTTACTACTAGTAGAAGTGTAATTGAAGATATCTCTAATACAAATTAGCACTAGTAACAATATATATTTGAAGATATCTCTAATTATTAGATTAGATTCAACTTTATTGCCATTGTGCAAAGTACACGTACAGAGACAATGAAATGCAGTTAGCATCTAACCAGAAGTGCATATAAGGTATATTTACAATTGAGATATAAATAAATATAGAATATAGAAATATAAAGGTTCAAGGAAGTAGACAGTGCAGTAATGAGAAATATACAGGTGCATGGGAATATACAGTGGTTGGATTATATACAAGTGAATAGGAAGCAGAGTGTGCAAAAAGTGGCTAACCAAATATACAAAAACGTGCCATGAACTGTGCAACAATTGTAACAGTGCAAGTAGAAAAAAGTGGCAGTGCAGTGAAGTGAAGTACAGGCTGTTCAACTGCTGTTTAATGCAGAAACAGCTGTCGGGAAAAAACTGTTCCTGAGCCTGTTTGTGCGGGCTCTCAGACAGCGGTAGCGTTTCCCTGATGGGAGAAGAGTAAACAGTCTGTGGTTGGGGTGAGACGGATCTTTGATGATTCTCTTTGCCCTGTAAAGACACCGAGTTTTGTGAATGTCCTCCAGGGCGGGAAGTTGAGATCCGATGACTCTCTGGGCAGTTTTCACCACCCTCTGAAGAGCCTTTCGGTCTGCGACTGTACAGCTGTTGTGCCACACTGAGATGCAGTTTGTCAAGATGCTCTACGATGGTGCAGCGGTAAAAGTTCTTCAGTATCCTGACAGACAGATGAGACTTTTTGAGTCGTCTCAGAAAATACAGGCGTTGTTGTGCCTTCCTGATCAGGATCGAAGTGTTCAATGTCCAGGTGAGATCCTCTGAGATGTGGATTCCAAGAAACTTAAAGCTGGGAACTCGTTCAACCACCGATCCATTAATGTGAATGGGAGTGTGATTGTTTTTCCAGCTCGCCTGAAATCCACAATGACCTCTTTTGTTTTCCTGGTGTTGAGTTCCAGGTTATTGTCCTCACACCATGTCACCAGACGCTGAACCTCCTCCCTGTAGGCCGCCTCGTCGTTGTTCCTGATCAGGCCTACCACCGTGGTGTCGTCTGCGAACTTGACGATGCTGTTTGAGGCATGGACAGGCACGCAGTCATAGGTGAAGAGGGAGTATAGGAGAGGGGACAATACGCATCCTTGGGGGACGCCGGTGTTGATGGTGAGACTGGAGGAGGTTGCAGTGTGGAGTCGAACATGTTGTGATCTGTTCGTAAGAAAGTCCAAAGTCCAGTTCCGGATACTTGTGTTGATCCCAAGGTCTTGCAGCTGTTCGATTAGCTTTTGTGGGCTAACGGTGTTGAAAGCCGAGCTGAAATCGACAAAGAGCATCCTCACATATGTGTTAGGGTTGTCCAGATGTGTCAGGGCGGAGTGAAGGACTGTAGAGATGGCATCTTCAGTCGACCTATTGGCGCGATAAGCGAATTGGTATGGGTCCAGGCTGGGTGACAGGCAGGCTTTGAGATGGGTGAGAACAAGACTCTCTTGGAGATGACAGGTGTGAGAGCAACAGGGCGGAAGTCAGCCAGTTCTGTTGCAGCAGAGTGTTTCGGCACCGGCACGATGGTGGCAGACTTGAAGCAGGCTGGGACAACTGCCTGGGCCAGGGTCAGATTGAAGATCTGAAGATCAGATTGAAGATCTACAATTCAGATCAATACAAGATCAGATTGAAGATCTACAATTATAATTGTAGATATCTCTAAAGTAATTCAAGATATCTTCAAATCAATTGTGACTAGGAGAAACCCATTTAGAGATATCCGCAAATATTTTTCAATGGAAGTCAATGGGGCAATATGACTAGTCGAAATACATTTGAAGATATCTTCAATTGAATTGTGACTAGTCAGAATGTATTTAGAGATATCTCGAATGCCATTTATGACTAGTCACAATTGAATTGAAGATATCTCTAATTCGATTTGTGTCTAGTCAAAATACATTTGAAGATATCTTGAAATGAATTGTGACTAGTCAGAAATGTTTTACGACGAGTCGCCGCGAGGGGATAAATGTTAATTCCGCTTGCCATATGTTCTCGCCGGCTGCGCGAGTGCACGTGTGCGCGTGTACTTTACCACGTCCGGTTTCAAGAGAAATGACAGAGAAAAGCGGTTTCATCTGAATATATTATCCGTTGATTTTTTGTGATTTCTCTATTTGATTTTCACAGTGAAATCTGTGTTTCTTTCTGGGAAAATAAAACATTTTTCCAGTAAACTGCAACTTTTACAAATAAAAAAGGAATTGAAACCAAAGTTGAAGTTTAGAAACCCCTTTAAAACCCTTTGAAAGTGCATGCGTTAGTTGTGTATTTATGCTTGATGTTCCTTGATGTTTATCAGGTACAGTTATGAGGAGTGCAGGGCCACAGCTGATTGGCTGTTGTCCCAGGCCCCAGTACGTCCCCAGCTGGCCATTGTTTGTGGCTCTGGACTCGGGGGACTTGCAGAAATGTTGAAGGACCAGCAT
Source organism: Paedocypris micromegethes (assembly GCA_028031935.1). Taxonomy (NCBI): domain Eukaryota; kingdom Metazoa; phylum Chordata; class Actinopteri; order Cypriniformes; genus Paedocypris; species Paedocypris micromegethes. Next base: position 14,335,754 of record CM051501.1, on the reverse strand, counting down.
GTTGTTAAATATAGTGAGATTCCCAACTTTCCTCAGAGCACTGGTAAGTTAAATCTTTTTAACTAGTCTAACTAATCTGCTCATACTGTGAACTCATGCCGTGAACCACTATAACCAATAATTGTGTGTCTGTGTGCAGTGCATGGTCATGCAGGTAAGCTGGTGTTTGGCTCTCTGGAAGACAAGCCTTGTGTTTGTATGCAGGGACGATTTCACTTGTATGAAGGATATCCAGTTCAGAAGGTGATTCTTCTGCTAAAATGAGTGTTGAATATTGTACATTTAACGTGCATCTGCATGCATTTGTGTGTTTATTATTTGACTGTCTTTTCATACGTGTGTTTACATTTCTAAAATTAACATTTGTTTTGTCAATATTGCTTTAACAAAACAGAGAAGCAGCTGGGTTGTGTGTGTGTGTGTGTGTGTGTGTGTGTGTGTGTGTGTGTGTGTGTGTGTGTGTGTGTGTGTGTCAGACCACGATGCCGATCCGGGTGTTTAAGCTGATGGGGGTTCAGGCAGTGATTCTGACCAACGCAGCTGGAGGACTGAACCAGAGCTTCAGCGTGGGAGATGTGATGATCATCATGGACCACATCAACATCCCTGGAATCTCCGGAAACAATCCGCTGGTGGGACCTAACGACGACAGGTGTGTGTGTCATGTGCAGGTGTGTCAGCTGTTGTGTGTGTGAGTGTGAATTACAAAAAATGTGGAACTCAGATGTTTAGTCTGAATACTGGGTTTGGATTCGGCCTCTGGAACATCAGGTGCATCTTTGTCTGTGTGTGCCGCAGGTTTGGCATTAGGTTTCCATGCATGTCTGACGCGTACGACACTGAGCTGCGGCGTCTGGCGAGAGAAGTGGCAGAGGGGCTGGGCTACTCTGCCTTCACGCGGGAGGGCGTGTACAGTGCGCTGGGTGGGCCATCATTTGAGACGATTGCAGAGTGCAGGATGCTTCGCCTCCTTGGGGCCGACGCCGTAGGTAGGTCATGTGACTGGCCAGTCAAGGCACAATGTTAGAGTTTAATGCAATGGTGTTTTGCAGGGATGAGCACAGTTCACGAGGTGTTAGTGGCCCGTCACTGTGGCATGAGGGTCTTCGCTCTGTCTCTGATCACCAATCAAGCCGTGCTGGATTATGACAGCAAGGCTAAAGCCAATCACGAGGAGGTTCTGCAGACCGGACGCCTGAGGGCCAAGCAGCTGGAGACTTTCGTGTCCACCATAATCTCCCGCATCAAGCTCCATCATACGGACACACTCCCCCACGTTTAGACCACCACAGTCTATCGCTTCTCCTCTGACAAAGTTCTACAAAATCACCAATGCATTTGCTGCTTTTATGAAAGATCATCACTATTGTAACATTTATTTAAACACCTAAAGTCTTAGTCTTAGAAGTATTTCATACTTGAAAACCGTTAAATAGTTTGCTTACAAAGAGTTGTCTAATTGCAGATGGGATTATTTTACTATTTGGGTCATTTTTAATGTTCTTAAATTAATCTTAAAGGGATATTGACAATGGTTATGTATTTTAACACACTGAATTTATTAGTCATCTGAATTGGTAATTCGAAGTACATGACTTGATTTGTTTCAAAATGTTATTGTTTATTTTTTGTCTTATTTATGTTGGGCATAAAGCATAAATTACTTTGATGTTTGTGAGATGAGTTTGAGGCATTGCACTAAATTAAACCATTGTGTACATGAATTGACTTTCTTTTTGTCGTTCTTGCTTTATTTTTATGTCATTTTTCTTTTAATTCAGCCGTTTTTGTCTCTGCATTAAAACACAATTAACAGTGCCGGTCAATATGGTTAAGTTATTCAGTAATTAATTTGGAAGGTCTTCAAGAAAATTGGGAAATTGCTATAGACAGTTATTTTTCAATTTAAACGAGGCTTTTATGTCATGTTCATCAATCGTACGTTGTTTTGAACAACAGTGTATGCCAATTTATGTAAAAGTAAACATTTAGAATTACATTTATAGATCCTTACCGTCCATTCTTAGACAGACAGACAGACCGACCGACAGACCGACGGGTGAATACGACCGGCCAGGTGATGTCGCTGTTCTCACTCTAGTGCGCCGAGGAAGAGAAGCGGAACCGGAAGAAAACACAAGCCCCAGCACGAACATACTAATGTTGCTTCAACAAGGAAGATGGATGATTTTGGGTTTCTAAAGTGTACTAAGATTCTGCTCTTCTATTATTTTTTCACTTGTGAGTAGAATTACAGATGAGGATTGTGTGTACGTTGTTGAATCGCGGGAAGATGTGCGTAGATAAATGAAACAAATTAGTTAAATATGTGTTTCGGTTTAACTGATTTTGTTCGTTGCTATATACAGTACGTTCTTTTTTTTATCTTTGCGTTTATCTCTGGAATAGTTTAAGTCGCGAGATTTTGTTGTTTGATTGGCTGGTTTGGTTAATTTCATTTGCACTTCGAATGCACTGCAGTAACAATAGTGTTATTGTTGGTCAGATGAGATGTAAAGGCGGTAAAAGTGAAATTCGCGAAAGTTCCTCGTGATAGTGTCACGTGTGACCAGAAGCATCAAATATGAATGTGTTGTGTGGTACATGAGTAACAACTCTTCATAAAGTAATACATTAACGTATTGTCTATGTGTGTGTAGGTGTGAGCTGCAGCTCTGTGGAACAGAAAATCTATATTGTGCTTAACGACACAATCCCGTGTGTCCGACTGCTGAATGCCACACATCAGATTGGCTGCCAATGTGAGTGTGCTAGAAAGAGAGACAATGTCACAAATATAATCTGTAAACCCCCCCCCCCCTCTCACAGCATCCATATCTGGAGACACTGGCGTTATTCATGTGCTGGAGTCAGAGTCGGATCTGGACTGGATCCTCGACACAGGGCCTCATCCACCATACATGGTCATCATGGAGATGGCCTTTTTCAACAGGTCAGTCTAACTAATCTGTCAGTGTTTAGCAGCGGGATTGTATCTGAAGCCGGTGCCTGTGCTGCAGGTCAGTGATGATGAAGATGAAGAGCTCGTCACGTGTGGCTGGAGTCGCTGTGATCATGCCGGAGGCGAGCCCATTGGACTCTTTCTCTCCTCAGACGTCCTGCCCGAACCAGAACTCTGGTATACGGAGAACAACACTCCACGTCAAACTTCTCTCACTCTCTGTTTAACTGTTACATGTGGTTGTCTCTTTCACTCTTACTCAGGTGTATACTCCGCAACGTATGGTCCGAGTTTGGCAGGCTGTAACGTGACTGTGTGGAATCCTTTGGGTAATGGCCTGTCGTATGAAGACTTTTCCTTCCCAATTTTTGCTCTGAGAGATGAGAACCAGACTGTGCAGATCCGTCAGGTTTGTGATTGTTTGAGGCGTCCTTCTTCCCCCGGGCGCATGGAGTGACACGTGCGTGTGTGTGCAGTGCTATGAGAATCATAACCAGCGAGTGAACGGCAGCGCCCCCCAGTACCCGCTGTGTGCCATGCAGCTGTTCTCACACATGCACGCTGCGGCAGACACGGTCACCTGCATGAGACGCACCGACCTGCAGAACCGATTCAGCATCAATCCTGGTACTGCATACTTGTATTTACAGTCAGTTTTTTTTGTTTTGGAATTTTATATACACGTGTTCTACAATTTACACATATTAGTATATAATGTACTGACAGACTGATGGTTGGATAGACAAACAAGATGACGAGTAGATGAATGGATAGAAGGATTGATTTTGATCTGTTTAATTCTCTGTGTTTCTAATAGAAGAATTGTGTGACCCGCTCAGTGACTTTAATGTCTGGGCTTCAACGAAGCCCCTCAACAACAGCAATAAAGGTCATGTGAGCAATGAGGAGGTGGTGATCGCGGCGGCACGGGTGAGGAGGGATCTTCTGACCTGTCTGATGTTTAGGCGTATTTGATGTGTCTTTTCTGTCGTGTATTAGTTGGACGGACGCTCATTTTTCTGGGACCAAGCACCAGCAGCTGAAGGAACTGTGTCTGGATTGGTCACTCTGCTGGGGGCGGTGCATGCGCTCTACCCCATCACTCAGCAGGCCCCACCCCCTCGCAATATTTTGTTCACCTTCTTCCAAGGGGTCAGTGCAAGTGTTACAAAGCTCTCCCCATCCCTTCCGTGTTTTGTCTTCTCCCTATTGCTTTTTTCCAATTCTGTTATTTTTACTTTCAATCTCATTGTTTAAGTTTTTTTTATAAATATTTTTTTTCTTCCTGTCTCTCAGGAAGCCTTTGACTACATTGGCAGCTCGAAAATGGTGTATGACATGCAGAGGAGTGAGTTTGTCATAGATCTTGATAATATTCACTCTGTGCTGGAGATCGGGCAGGTAACGGAAGTCTGCATCATTGTTTTCACAGTGAAGTTTGCATAATCAGTCCCATGGCATTGTTCTTCTTCTCGCTCAGGTGGGGCTTGTCAGTGGTCGTGACCTTTGGCTGCATTCTGACCCTGTGTCACAGCGCAAATCTAACATAAGCGATGTGGTGAGAGAAGTGTGTTAAGACTCTACTATAACCGCAAGAAGGTTCTGTTTGTGACTAGTTTTCGTAATGCTTGCGTGGGTTTCCTCAGGGTCTCTGGTTCCTCCCACAGTCTAATAAACAAGACTCCAGTAGTACAGACTCTATGTTTAGTCCCCTAAATCAGATGGGTGGGGCTTTCATATGCAGCCTTATCCCTTCTGCAGTGCAGTACCAGTGATGTCATCTCTTTCTTGTTCAGGTGACTAGTCTGGTGGAAAGCATGACGTCTGTCGCGAAAAACCTGGGTCTCTCACTTAACGTGCCAGGCGGCACTCAACCGTTGCCACCATCTTCTTTCCAGCGCTTCCTGCGGGCCCGACCCATACCAGGGCTGGTGCTGGCAGACCACCGCTCTTCTTTCAACAGCAGGTCTGAGATGATCCACTTGTGGTCTGGTTCTAGAGGAACTGACCGTCTCCCATTTATTTCTTAAACAGATACTATGAGAGTTTGTACGACACTGCGGGGAACATGAACATCACGTACCCACCCAACCTGAGTCCTGAGGAGCAGCTAGTGTATGAGACGGATGCTGCAAAGGTTCTGAGCAGCTCATCTCGCTGAGACGCCAGCGCTTCAGTTTGTCTCGCAGCTTCACGTTTTTTCCTCTGTCTCTCCCTCCAGGGTCTAGCTGATGTTGCCACGCTTGTCGCTCGCTCGCTTTACCAGCAGGCGGGGGGGGATGCGAGCAGGCTAAGCAACATTAACGCTGATCCTAAAATGGTGAGTCACATGACATGCTCACAAGATGTGAGTGTGGCATGTGACGCCCCCCTCTCTCTTAGGTCAGTCAGATGCTTTACAGCTTCCTGGTTCAGAAGAACAATAGTTGGCTTCGATCATTGCTGCCTCCAGACGTCATCAGTAATACGAAGAACAGCCTGTTAAGTGAGTCATGTGTCTTTCTCACTGTCTGTGCCTTTCTTTCTCTCTTTATCTGTCTGTCGTCCTCTTTCTTTCTGTGCTCTGTAAGTGTCTCTGTCTCACATTCACTCACATCAATCCCTCTCACACTCATTTTCTCTCTCTCTCACTCACACATTCTCAGAAACATTCTCCCATGTCCCTCTTTTTGCTTTTCTCTCTCTCTTTCTCACACACACACACACACACACACACACACACACACACACACACACACACACACACACACACACACAGGCATTCTCTCTCTCTCTCTCTCTCTCTCTCTCTCTCTCTCTCTCTCTCTCTCACTCACACAAACACACACACACACACTCACTCTCTATCTCCTCTTCCGAGCAGTAGGGTAATGTGTGAAGATGTTGATAATGTCCCTTATGGTCCTTGTTGTGTTCTGCAGGTTCTGGTCCAACTCAGTTCTACATTGGTGTTGATCAACGGAGCTACGGTTCTGCCCACAGAGTCACTCGCTTCGTCCAGCACATCCTTGCGAACCTGACAGGTTTTGTAACAAACCTGACAGACTCACAGTGTCAGAAACCTGGAGACGTCCCCTCTGAGAGCAAAGATGTGAGAAGAGTAACATCACACACTGTGTTTTAAGTAGTTATACAGACATTTTAGTTCAAAATGTTCCAGCAGTGAAACTCAGACCTTTTTAACCGCTTCTTCATCAGCTCTTCTCTTACTTCTGGGTGTCGGGTCCAGCCTCCAGCAACAGTTCTGCCGAACCGGTGTGTGTACGTGCCTCTGTCCGCCTGTCGAAAGCCGTGTCCCCTGCTTTCCAGCAGCAGCAGTACGGATCCACAGAATTTTCCACCTGGACGGAGTCTCGCTGGAATAAGATTGGAGCACGCATCTTCTTGGTTGCCAGCCGAGAGCTAGAGGTGAAACATCACAACCATGTTTGAAGCTATACATCATCCATGTCATATATACACACCTGTGTATAACGAGACACACAGTCTTGTAGTATAAGTGAATTGTAATACTGTTTGTACATGCATGTAATTATTCTCTCCCCCACTCCCTCATTTTTTTCCCGACTCACTCTTTCTCTGTCTCTCAGATGTTGACCCTGGGGGTCGGTGTGGCTGTGCTGCTGGTGTCTTTTTTGGTGACATACTTCATCAGCTCCAAGGCGGAGCTTCTTTTCAGCTCCACCCGAGAAACGCCCACAACCACTTATTGAGAGAGTGTAGTCATCTGTCATTCATTCATTCCCTGTAACAGTACTTGTCCTCTCAGAATGCTTTATCTGATCCCTTCCTCTTCCATCTGTTCTTTTTATGGCTGCTGAGTTTAACATGGAATGGCACAAACAACTTTTGATTTTTAGTGGAGTGAGTGAGTGAGTGAATGATGAAATGGTCTGTTGGTGAGCTAGCACGTACGTATTAGTGTGTCAGTGAATGGCTTAGTGAGTATGAATGAGTGGCTTAGTAAGTTTAAGGTGTGTCAATGAGTGGACGAGCAAGTATGAATGAGTGTTTCACTGTGCAAATGTTTTGTGATGCACTGAAACTGATCAGAGAAATAAAATGTTTTGCAAATGTATCAGCTGCTCACCTTGTGTATAAGACCTTGTCTTGTTAAGCTTGTTCAACACACTCATTATGCAAATTATCATATTCCATACAGGTCATGTGACTTCTGGTTGTCAAGATGGAAGAAAACAGTTTCTGAACTGCATGTTGCAATCCACAATTTCCTGTTTCACCCTTGTCTCGCTTGTGTTTGTAACATTTTGAACATTCTTTCTTTCTTTATCTTTCCTCCCCGTACTCTCTCACTCTTCCTCAGTCTCTGCATTTCTTTTTCTTTCTCTTTGTTTATAGTGTGTGATAGTGAAATGATGCGTGTTTGATGAATGTGTGTTTGCATTTGTTGATACCACATTCATTCTGAAAGTGGGCTTAAAAGTCCTGTATTCAGATCAAGAAATAACTAGCTAAAAATAGAAACGGAACGTAATTTGAGTTTTAGGAAATGTGAAGTAGATGTTTTTTTAATTAAATTTGTGAATGTGGTGTGTCAGAGGCGCAGCAGGACGATGGTTGGGTTTTGTTCAGCACTTCACTTTTGTTCATATTCACTCACTCACTTCTTTACTATTTTTATAATTTAACAATTTGTCACGCTTTCCCTGGGAAGATATTATTTTGAAAGGATATTTACCAGAGAAGGTGTTCCAGACAGGTCTCACCTGGCTCAGAGAAAGATACAGGACACATTGGAGGAATTGTTTCTCAAGGCTGGCTTGAACAGCTTAGCATCCTAGAGTCCGAGAGTCCGAAGAAGCAAGAAGAGGTGATGATGGTGAAGGAAGTGTGAACACTGGCATCAGCCCTGACCACAAACAATAATTGTATTAATAACCAGAAAAGCATTTACAGTGACATTAATCAAACAAAAAAAAACAAACACATTTTCAGTTAAACATCAAGCAGCGGAAGAAGCGTTTGTAACGTTTGCTGGAGAGAATATGCAAAAACTTAAAACCGGTTTGTCTCGTTTATATCATATTCACAGATCTGCACTGAACAAACTGTGCAGCGTGTGTCCGTGCGTTTATCTCACTCTCTGCGTGTTTTAGTGAATCAGAGACTATTTAGAATCTTCTCGGAGAAGAAAGCTTTGGACGCTCTACACCGCGCCGGCCAAAGGTCAGTGTCTGTGCAGCAGTGTCTACGCATGCGCAAAAACACGCGTACACAGGTGTGTGAGACACGCACCTGAATCTAGCGACACAACGTTTTCTCCCTTTCTTCGAAGTTTAACAATGGCTGGAACGTGTGGGAAGCAGTGCAGTGCACAGTAGAGCGAGACTCAAGGCCTGCGACTTTGATTCCGATGTTTTTATGGTTCGGTGGAGAAGACAAGGAGGCGTGAGGAAAACACGGTATAAAGCATCAACATGAAGGATCTTGTGACTCTGGTTTTCATCTTGCACTCAATCTCAGGTGAGCTTTGGTTTGTCTTTAACTTCTGGCGTGTTCTCAAATGATTATCTGAAGGGAGTGCGATGTATATTTAAACTAAGAGTAACTAAAAAGCAACATTTCAGCCTTTATTTGTGTCTCGCGAGTGTTTGTTTGCGTGATCGCGCGTTTGTGATTATTGTGTTTGTGTTTGTGTGTGTGTGTGTGTGTGTGTGTGT
>CM051501.1:14293396-14327103 GCA_028031935.1 Paedocypris micromegethes | reverse complement strand
GTGTGTGTGTGTGTGTGTGTGTGTGTGTGCGCGCGCGTGTGCGTGTGCGCGTGTGTGTGCGTGCGTGTGTGTGCCTTTCAATGTGGAAAAGTTGCATTCCACTGTCAAGAAATCATTACTCACTCATTAGTAAAATGTCTTTAAGAAGCATGAGTGTGAAGAATGCATTGTTGTTGTTATACTAATGTGGTGTGTCATGGCTGGTTGTTTGTGTTGAGTTCATTTGTCTTGAAACCTGTTTTTCAAGATTTCCGATCCAGAACAACATTGCGAAGGATGATAAACATGCAAGGGAGTTGTGGTCTTGTAGAGGGTTTAGTTGGACCTGCCACCCAGGTGTTGCAGGTTTGAATCCCGGTTCAATTTGTTCTACAACTGAATGTCTTTAAGTAAGACACTCACCCCAGCATGCCCCCCAGGTCTCCTTTTCGCAGAATGGGTTTAATGTAGCCATATTTGGTCAAAGTTTTATATAAATGTTATAATAAAGTATTTATTAACTCACACACTTTTATCCTCACTATGTCTGGTTCACAGATTCTGTCACTGTGTTTGATCTAAGTGTTGAATTGCGTTCTCAGATATTCAGAAACTTCTATTTACACTTCTTTCTTTCAGATACGGAATAAAACGCTTGTTTTACAGATTGTAAGAGGCAGTCAATTTTTAGAATCATGGAATCAGAATTCCTAGAATCAGATCTTCCCTGGGAGTGGAACTCACATGGTTATGCACAACTCATTTGGTGTTTTTAAGATTTGCTTAAGTGCCAGTAATGGAAAACACAAACACACACACACACACACACACACACACACACACCAACAACACACACACACGATTCGATTCGATCGATTCGACCAAGCAGCCCCCCCTCCCACCCCGCAGCAGCTGCTTTCCACACCATCAGCACCTCCTGCAGAACCAGCCCATCAAGACCCTCTACTCACTGATACTGCAACACCACCACAACCCCTGTCTTTCTCCAGTATACAGGTGAGAAACCAGCTTAGAAGAATCAACGGTAGGAAGGCAGCCGGACCAGATGGCATCAGCTCCAGACTCCTCAAGTCCTGCGCAGATGAACTGTGTGAAGTCCTGGAACTAGTGTTCAATCTGAGCCTCAAGCTGAGGAAGGTCCCACAGCTCTGGAAGACCTCCTGTGTGGTACCAGTGCCTAAGACACCGCAGGCCAAAGACCTCAACAGCTTCAGACCGGTGGCTCTCACGTCCCATCTAATGAAGACACTGGAGAGACTAGTCCTGGGTCACCTCAGATCTGCTGTGGGAACCTACCTTGACCCACTGCAGTTTGCCTACAGACATGGCACGGGAGTGGAAGACGCTGTCATCTTTCTTCTGCACCGAGCTCTTTCTCACCTTGAGAAGCCCGACAGTAGCGTGAGGATCATGTTTTTTGATTTCTCCAGCGCCTTCAACACCATCCAGCCGGTGCTTCTGGAACACAAACTGGAGGAGGCTGGTGTGGACCTCTATCTGACGGAGTGGATCATGGACTATCTGACAAACAGGCCACAGTTTGTGAGAGCCAAGGACTGTGTGTCTGACACTCTGAGCTGCAGTGTGGGGGCTCCACAGGGGACTGTACTGGCTCCTTTCCTCTTCACTCTCTACACCTCAGACTTCAGACACAACACGGACGGCTGTGTTCTGCAGAAGTTCTCTGATGACTCAGCAATTGTTGGGTTGATCACAGGAGCTAACGATGCTGAGTACAGAGGACTCACTCAGGACTTTGTGGACTGGTGTCGGCGGAACCACCTCCTGATCAACGCAGGGAAAACTAAGGAGATGGTGGTGGATTTTCGCCGGCGACAGTCTACTGTCATCCCACCGATGCACATCCAGGGAATGGACATTGAGAGAGTGGAGTCTTATAAATACCTGGGTGTGCATCTGAACAACAAACTGGACTGGACTCACAACACAGACGCACTGTACAGGAAGGGTCAGAGCAGACTCTACCTCCTGAGGAGACTGCGGTCTTTTGGAGTGAGAGGGTCACTCCTGAAGATCTTCTATGACTCTGTGGTGGCATCAGCAATCCTGTACGGTGTGGTCTGCTGGAGCAGCAGCATCTCAGGCAAAGACAGGAAGAGACTGGACAGGATCATCAAAAAGTCCAGCTCTGTCCTGGGTGCACTCTGGACACAGTGCAGGAGGTGGGTGAGAGAAGAGTCCTGGATAAACTATCATCCATCCTGGACCTGGACTCTCACCCACTGGTGGACTCACTGTCTGCTCTGGAGAGCAGCTTCAGTGGCAGACTGATTCACCCCCGCTGTGTGAAGGAGAGATATCGCAGATCTTTCCTACCTGCTGCGATTAGACTCTACAATTTGAACTTAAATTTAAACTGGTGACTGGAACTATGCTTATGACGGGCAGGTTCATTTATGGTCTGTGTTTGTTTGTTTGTCTATTATGATGTGTGCAGTGCGTTATGGTGATGTTTGTTTATTTATTTGCTTGGATTTGTTGTTGCTGTTGTGACGTGAAATTTCCCCGCTGTGGGACTAATAAAGGATTTTTCAATTCAATTCAATTCAATTCAACACACACACACACACACACACACACACACTTCTTGTACCTCAATCAGTTGAGCTGGTGACAACAACAAGGACCAAGGTAGTTGAATCGTTTCTCGTGAGCATTTATAAGGTTTGTAAATGAGTGTAAATGCAATTTGAGTAGCTCAAGATGAGAAGAGGTGTTTGCTAATTGCATAAATCATTTACTCAATCAGTTCACAAATAATTCTAGAAAATTGCATAATTTCAATGTCTCTGTGTTTTGGTTACCTGCATTGTCAGTGACGTCAGAAGAGGAGTTGTGATTTTCTCACTATTCTGCATGAGAACGTCCTCGTTCGACCACTCATGCTGATAGTGTGGATTAACCTTTAACTGACCGTGACCTTCAGCAAGTGAGACCTACAGACGTTCACACTGATCTGTAACCTGTGTGTGTGTTGTCGTCAGTGTGTTTGTGTGGAGAGTTCCTGGAGCCCCCGGCCTCTCTCTCCCTTCACTCATTTTCGGAGGCACAGACGCGGCTGCCTTGCAAGTTTGCAGTTATGGAGGAAGAGCGAGTGGTGCAGGTTACCTGGTCCAGACAGAAAGCATCTGGAGGAGAGATAGAACAGATCATCACTGCTCATTTCACCGACGGAGTCCGAGGTCAGATCCCATCAACCAATCAACACTTTCCACAGAAACAGTGAATGAATGAGTCAATAAAGGTGTAAAAAGTAAGAGTTAATGAATAATAGGCATAAGATAACTGATCAAAGGTAGAAAAGAGTAATGCATAGATTAATAATTATCTATGCACAATAAGGGTAATTTAAATTTATGTTTAAATTTAGGTCCTCAACAAAATGGAACGATTACAATTTACAAATAAGTGTAAATGTAGAAAAGATATCATTGCAGTAAAAACAAAGTTTTGTAAAAGCGTATTCATGGACATTTAAATTTGCTTCATAAGCAATAAGGTGTAAATAATGAAATTAAATGAATGTAGGAATACATTTGTGAAACGCTCATATTATTATATTATCCTATATCAACGGACCAAAAAGCTACATATTTATAGTAATGCTGTCAAACGTTTAATTTTTTGAAGTAGTTAATTGCACTTCGCTGACCAAATTAATTGTGATTAATCACAAATAATAATAAAACAAATTATGATGATTATTATTATTATTCATAATTATATAATAATAATCATATTGTTATTATTATTATAATTATTATTATTAAATGAATGATTAAACAAATAAACTGAAGCTTGTAATATTGAATATTAAAGTGTAAAATATTAATGTAAACTTAACACAAAATAAACACTCGTTTAAATACTGTAATATAATTTAGTGCATATACGGTATATTATAATTATAACAATATACTATTTTCATGTTCAAGAGTATTCCATAAAAAGACCACAATATAAGCATGGCAAATATGTAAAGTAACAATGAGAAAAGAATACCAACACATTATAAATTGTGAACTAGAGAACATTTATTTCAAATAATAATGTAGAAACAAGTTAGCTTAGTCCTTCCTTAAAGTTGCTGAGTTGACACTGTTGAATGAGCTTTTCTAATTGTCAACTCGTGTGCGACAATCTGGCATCCTGCTTCCACTCCGCGACAATCTGGCACCCCGCTTCCTCTCCTTCATTTCACAACTTCACGTCCAATGACGCGAATGAAAACCGTCACAGTTGGTTTACGCAGTGTGCGCGCGTGCAGGGATCTGTTTCTTGTGGCAGAATACTCGTGTTTAAAACGCAGTCGGTTGCGCCATGTTCTATACTTCTTCTAACTTCTACCTCACATCCGACGTATGATCAGCGCGTGCATGCGCAGCGAACGGCAATAAAAATATTTGATGCGACAAAACAAATTTAATTAATTGCACGAGTTAACGCGTTAACTTTGACAGCCCTAATTTATAGTAAAGATTAAACGTCACTAATAATATGAGCATATTATCATTATTATGTAAGCCAAAAAATGACCTGTGTTGAAATGTGTGTTTGATTGTATGTGTCAGTGAGTCCGGACTTTCAAAAGCGAGTTCAGTTGGAGAGTTCAGACCCAACCACTGACTCCACGCTGCTCATCCTCAGCACAAAGACCACAGATCAGGCCATTTACACCTGCCACGTCTCCACCTTTCCTTCCGGAAGCTTCCAAAGACTCATTAGCCTGAGCGTCTGGAGTGAGAATACACACTAACCACAATGCACCTCACCTGTTAATTACATCAATCTTCAAAGTTATTGCTCGATTTTTGTTTCCCCTTTTAACTCTTTAACTCATTGAAAGAAAACCATGTGGTAGATGTTTCTGTTTATTACAATTTATTTAACATTTTAAAGTGTGTTTTCGATAAGGTTTAGAACGTAGAATACATTTATTATTCACTTATAGTTTTATCCATCATTGTTGACTAGTTTCCATCAACCAACTTGTCGATCTTTTATTACTTTTTTTTGGCAAGTTGTTTTAAAAATTTAAATTGACACATTTACCAGATTTAGGTTGGTTGCGATTACTTGATATTTCTCGTCATCTACTGTTTCTAGTTTTACTCGTCTTCCTTTCTAGTTGTTCCCATCTCGTCGCTGGAGCCTGTGGTCCTGCAGGAGGGTGAGTCATTCGGGCTGGCAGCGTCCTGCCGTTCAATGGGTCACCCACAACCTCGTCTGACCTGGGACACGGACATACCGGGCCGATCTCAGAACCGTAGTGGAGAGGATGGAGTTGTGACCTCTCAGTTCTTCTTGCATCCAGTGCGAAGCATGAACGGACAGCGGCTTGATTGTCTGGTGTGGCATCCGGCGCTAAACGTGCCACGGAGACTTCAAAGTCAGTTGATTGTGCACTGTGAGTTCTGCCTTCCTCATTCTCTCCTCATCCTCCTCACATCTTCCATCAGTCTCACGTGTTCATCCCTCTCTCTCTCAGATCCTCCAGATGCTGAGATTCAGGCCTCTGGTTTGTGGCAAGTCGGTCAGGTTGGAGCTCAGCTGACCTGTGTCGTCAGAGGAAACCCACTGCCGGAGAACATCACCTGGACCAGGTGACACGCTTCTCACACTATTACATTATCAACTAAGCCATGAACATATCGAAACTTGACATAACTCTATTGACCATTTCTTAATGAAACTGCATAACCTAGTCAGATATAAAACTGTAGTTCCGCAATTTTATTTTTTGCACAAGGAAGTTGTTTTCGTGTGATGAATGCAACAAAACTTGTACAAACTCGCATTCATCCACACGTTTTTTTCCCCTCATCGACACTGGCTCATGTGTTTGTGCTAGTTAGAAAATCCTAGCTGTGTGGTTGAATGAAGAGGGCGCGGTGAGACACGTTAAGCTCTAAACCACCCACTGCCCACTCTAATGACTGTTTTACCACTCGCAGACGTGCCATTGTGATTAACAGAGTTTGATGCGCTGCTCATATAATGAAGCTGACAAAAAAGATACCAGTGGAGCTTGAATCAACCCTCACCACATATTTGCAGTCACATGACTTTCAGTTGATGAGCGCGGCAGGAAAACTGCAGATCAAAACTCTCACATTAACTTTACTGTATTAGATTTAAAAGTTATGCTAAATGAACCACACCCAGAAACCTATTTTCTCTACATTTTGGTCTTCTTACTGCTTTTCCTTTAACATTAATGTCTGTCTATCTTTTATTGCTGCTGTTTTCCTTTCCCTCTCTTTATTTTAATGTTTATGTATAATCTGTTGTTCTGTCTCTCTAAATCTCATTCTTTCGTGCTCTGCATATTTTACATATTTTACATTTGCACACATACTATCACTTTCATTTTTTTCATTTCTTTTCATCTAATTTTTATTCTCTCTCTCTCTCTCTCTCTCGTCTGACTTTATTGTTTGTTTTCAGAGAGGGCATATCTGGTTTGCCGAATGGTGTCCTGCTTCAGGACAATAGGATGGTATTTAGACGGCCACTAAACGTGTCGGACCAGGGCGTCTACTTCTGCCGAGCCACGAGCAGCTCTGGAGCCACCAGAGTCCAGTTCAGAGTTGAGATTTCTGAACGTGAGTGACTGAATTGCTTTTAGTCAAAACAATCTGCGCATTTTTTTTCTTTATATTTTGAGTGTCCTATAATGTTTTGGGACATTGAAATCATGATGTTTATATGTCATCACGAAGTCATATGAAGGTAAACTCTCCAGGTTTCATTTAAATTAATAATCATTCTGCATTGTTATTTTCTCTCACATCTTTTACGTTCTTTACTTTTCATTTACTGTAAAGTCTAGCATATTTTCTCTGCTTAGTGTGAGAATATACGTATGAGAGTGTCTCATACTCCCTCCTCTCAAACCATCCTCAACACTTACTTTAGAACTTGCTTTTTCTCACCTTTACATTTACTTAGTTTTATTCAATTTGTAATGGTAGTTATACATTTTTAAACTACCCTAAACAAAAATATAAACCCCATTTTTATGAAATTAACCCAACGATCTAAAATATTTTCTAATTACACAAAACAAGATATTTATTAATTTATTCCTCTACCATAAGTTGTCTCCAAAATCCTCATTATTACAGATTGACAAAATCAATATCAAAGAAATGTTTTGTGTATGTTGAACGTATTAAATATTTTTGGGTTTTTATATTTTGGAAGAAAAACGACTCTGACAAATTAAATTTTTACAATGCGTATAGCAATTTTGTTTAACCTACGTATACTTCACTGATTTTTGGGCTATAAATGTTTATTTGCAAATTGGCAGTGTTCATTGTGTATTAACATTTGTTTTAGCTTATAAGCAGAAATCAGCCCCCTGAGTCAATTGCTGGAACCACACTACATTTTGATTCATTGATTGGTTTGTTTCAGGGGTTGCCGCAAAAATGTTTACTCTTGGAAGCAATTCTGATTGGCTGCTTCTCATCGTTGTTGGGGCATCCGGGGTCGGGCTCTTGGTGCTCGTTGTGGTGATTGTGGTTGTGTGGCTAAACTGTCACCTACGACACACGAACAAGAAGCTGAAAAGGGCCCTAAGTCGAAAGTGAGTCTGTGACGCCTGACCTCTGACCCAGAAACCTGGAGTAGTGACGTGTGTGTGTGTGTGTTTGTTTGTTTGTATGTTTAAAGTGAGGAGTTAATGAGCCTCTCACGACAGGCCTCGATGAGAAGACTGAACTCCTTTACCTCTGACCCTCGGACACAGGTGGAACATACATTCTTGTGCACACACACATTAAATCACACATTGTTATACTGCTAGCAATGTAACATCGTCACACATACACATTCTCACTCACACTTTTTCAGACAAACAGTCGTGTGTGGGTTTTTTGTGTGTCAGGTGGAGGACGAGTCTCTGACGCAGATGGAATGTTTTATGAAAAGCAGCATTTTGTCAGAGGAGGTGAGTTTATTCTATTCGCTTCAGAGACACACACACACTCTCTGTGTCTCTCTCACACAGACACACACACACACACACACACACACACACACACACACACACTGACTCTCTATTTTATGTTTTATTTTTATACCTACCGACAAAATCTCTCCCACTCTATTTTATTCTTTTTCATAAACACTGTTTCAAGCACCCACTTCCCCAAATAAATAATTATTGTTTTTATTATCCTCTTTTTGTTGCTTTGCTAAAAAGAGAGTGTGATGTTTCTCACTCTGCAGGATCACTCCACCTTCACTGACCTCAGAGAACAACATCTGTCTGGCGATTACGACAGCCTCGGTCGACCTGCCATCAAAACACCGTACCGACCAGAGCGGATCAACAGTAGGCAGAGGGAATCCGAGGAAGAAAAGGAGCGCAAACGCCGGGTCGAGTCTTACATCAAGTCCAGCAACATGTCCCTGGTGAGACTCGTTCTGAAAGCTTCACCAGAGATGATGTAATAAATGTTGTTAATAACACATCAGAATTTGACTTTTTCTGTGCGCTGTCAGGACTCGGGGCTTCATCGGGATCAGAGTTCCCGGCCGGCATCGGTGGTCTCAGGTCCGGCAGTGGACACGGGGGACGGTTGGAAGCGCAGCTCCCGCAAAGAGATACAAAAAGAGACGGTGGCTGAGTGTGATGGAGATTCAGACGGACCTCCCTACAAACTCTCTGAGGCTAGCAACAACTACTTCCAGTGCAGTAATGGCCGCCTCACACCAAGGGAGAAGCCCAACGCCATCATCCTGCCCCCTCGCAGGCTACCTGTGTAGTGTTACCCGCCTCACCTCAAGCACCCTGACCTCTTGTCACTTCCTAATTCTGGTGCATCAATGTTTGAGTACAGTTGTTTTTTTTTGTTTAGTTGATATACTTTATATATATATATATTATTATATATATTATATATATAATTTTTATATATATATATATATATATATATATATATATATATATATATACATATATATATATCCACACACACATATCTTCACACACTTTATAAAAATTTTGATGGTAAAATAGTTATTTTGTAATCTATTTTAAGTACAATAATTAACTATGTTAATTTATAAATAATGAATGTTTATATCACGTACATTTTGCAGTTTCTGAAAACCACAAGTTTTGCATTTGAATATGGTATTCTTCAAATATTTTACTGCACAGCAAGAGCAGGAAAAGAGGAGCTGAATGCGTGTAGGAAGAGGAATACTCGACTCCCATCATGTGAACGGTGCTGATGAGGGAACACCCATCACACTGTCAGGGCTAAATCTGTGGGGAGTTTTTATAAACCCCATCCTGGACACATTAAACAAGGCGGTTACCTAAACTTTACTGTTGTTGTGCTGTTGCACTGCGGTGAGTGTTACTGAACAGTTGCTTAGCCTTTATTGCACATTGATGCTGAGCGACTTTTCTGTTCAGCACGGCTGAATTTCTGATCCATTTATTGAATGTGAATTAATAAACAGTTTGATCTTTTTATTTGTTGGTGTTTGAGAATGGCACAGCAGGTCACGTTCTGTCCTTTCACCGGTCATCCATGCCCTCTGTATTAGCTCTACCTTTTATCCCATGAGAATTACATTTCTGTTGGCTCTCATGCATTTTTAACCCTGTATCTGGCCCCCAGTTATCACCGCTGTGTAACCTTAATGTCTTTCTGCCTGTCAACACATCCCGATGGTACCTGTGGGTATGCAGTAGCATAACTTTGTGTATGATGTGTAAATGCAGGACTATAGGGATGTGTACTTTCCCTGAGTTGGTTCTGTGTCTCTGATTAATATGACCAAAACGCTGCTGCTCTGATTCCAGGCGCCTCTGCAGCTACATTTATATACCTATACACAGTAGATCATTCTTCATCATGTTAACAATTTTGTTGGTTGGATTTTTTTAACCACATCGCTTTTTGAGTTTTAAATGTACAGAATTTTTTTTCCTGCTTACATGACCATAACTTATTGTGTATAATCAATTTTACAATTAGAGAATCAATTTTTTTTCTTAAGAAACGACATAATAATGGGTGTACATGTATACAAATAGTGTTACTATATTTTTTATGTTGGAATTTACAATATTAATTTGCCGTCTATACTTTATCCTTTGTAGATTCGTTTGACTGATTTAAGACAAAAAAAAACCTTGGATATCATCAACAAGACCGTGTTTGTGTCGTTCAAACAGTGAGATGCGATTCTCCTGAGCAACTGAAGGTGCGTCGTCAGCAACACCTGCGTAGTGCAGTACAGTATCTCGTGGGTACTCGTGCAGCTGGAGAAACTGCTGCTAACAGTTCCAACAATTTCACGACAACCCAACCAAATGACATAAAAATATGGAAAGTTTTTCTTTTATTGCTTTTACATAAAAGGAAAAATCCCCGAGACGAGCAGCTTTGGAGTCGCTTCCGGGCCGAGCACATTTACCGTAAATACAAGAAAAGGAGGGAACGGACTATTGAGGTCCGAAAGTCAGTTAATCTAATGAGCTTGTTGTTTTGAATGCTTTTATTTTTTTATATTGTTTTTATCAGAAGTATCACTAACATACTGTACACGCAGGGAATACTGTATTGTTACAGCATTACATATGATACAATTACCTAAATAGCTACAATAAAATAGATACAATATAAATATAAAAATCATTTAACATCCTTATGCTGTGTTGCACACTTAAAACATTTGAGAATCTTTCTGTCAATAAGAAATTTATAAATATATTTTTTGTGGGGGTTATTACAGAAACCCACAGCTTTCGTTCTTTCAAAATTCAATGTGTGTTTCCAAAACTAACATGATTTATTCAGTGTTCCTTGAGTTACTTTAGTTACCTCTAATAAATGTTCATTGAGGAAATTGGAGTTCACTTGATTTTGAAATTGATGTCGTTTTCAGCTAAATTGGTAGAGTAACTGCTGTGTTTAGTTCTATTTAGTCATTTTTCTTCCCTATGCTTAGGTCAAGGATTCAGCAGCATCTCAAAGTGTCCTCAAGCTTCTTTCAGGGCTGAAATGACAACAACCTGCATGCTGCAGAAATGGAGATCGAAGACTGAAATCGTACAGCTCAGGAAGTCAGTAAGGGAAGTGCAGCGGTTTCTTGCGTCAGCGACGTTATAACTCTGAAGCTAGAGCCATAGCAGAGATCGTGGTAAGAAACTTGTCGTTTTCTCAGTATTTCAATGTTTTTTTTTACTTGTTTGAGCCATGATGCCAGATTGTGTCTTTTGGAACATTGTGGTTGTATTTGTGGTACAGCAGGAAAAGGTTAAAGGTTATTTTGCAGCGAGGGGCTTGTGGTCTTCCGTTTCCTCCAGCAACATCACAAGGATTGGGATGGAAAACTGTAATTGACCTACAGGAGCTTGGCAGTACTGAGAGCAGGTGTTGTGGATGTTCTATTTGAGCTCAGATGAGGATTAATGGCACTAATCTAGCGGAGAGAGCAAGGGTGTGGCCTTCAGAGGAAGCGTGAGGCCTCAAGGCTTGAAGCCCTAGAAGTGCTTCACAACAGAAACCTTCATTTCTGCTCGATCCACTAGACAAATCTGGATTCTGCAAGGTTCTTCAGCTTTGAGAGATTCTGAGTTTGGCTGCACTCCCTGTGTTTGTAAAGTGCAGCTGAAAAACTGCTTTTCCCACAGTGCTGCATCGAATCTGTTTGAATGTTTCTCAAAGGTTCCTCGTACGGGGAGCATGATTTTATTACATTGTTCCAGGAGGTTTTACAGGAGGATTCCCAATTATTATAAAAAGTGAAACATTTTGTTTAGTAGATTTTTCCACTTTGGTGGTGTGAAAAATCAAATACGTTCTCTATTTATTTTATCTTTTTTTTTTTTTTTTTTTTAGATTCATTTGATTATAAATTACAAAATATGTTACAATCAGTATTAGTTAATATACATAAATGTCATTATTGGTCATATTGACTATGATTATTGCATATTGCTACATTTTTTGTAATTCTTTGTTATTACTGTTATATTTACTTTGAGCTATTGTCTTACACTGAGACTCAAGTTCAAGCCCTTTCTGTGTGGAATTGGTCTGTTCTCCCTGTGCTTGCCTGGTTTTCAGCTATAATGTTTTTTGCATTTGTAGTTGTATTGATCTAAAAATTGTCGAACTTCAATTCTTATTAGTATATCGTTATTCTGTTACTCTGAGAATTTCACTTATGTTGTCTAATTCTATTATGAAAGTCGCTTTTTGCTCACCTAAAATATTTTTCACATTCACCAGCATTTCATCATCTTTCTGTCATCATACATCCATCTTTCATCCAACTATCAGAAGTAGGTGCACAATGTAATCGCCCAGTGGATCTCAGGAGACCTTATGAAGCTGGTCAAGGCAGCAATTTTTATTGAATTCAAACATCATGTGTGGTTTGGTGTCAGTGTTTCACCTGAACATCTATTAGAGCCACTGCCACAGGAACTTGGATGATAGGCAAAAGGTGAGAGAAAAGAAGAAGGATGAAAAGAGGTCGGAGAAAAGCTGCGAGTCGGGAGAAGGTGTTTGGCTGTGACCTGCTTGAACATCTGTCTGCAACTGCACAAGAGAGTGAGTCTGTTTGTCCATCTGTCTCTCACTGTCTCTGTTTGTTTGTATGTATGTATGTATGTATGTCTTTCTTAATCTCTCTCTCTGGATTGGTGTTTTTGCTCTCTCTCACTTTCTCTCTCTCTCTCTTTGTCTCTCAGTTCCTCAGGTGTTGCGCAGCTGCAGTGAGTTTATAGAGGAGTTTGGCATTGTGGATGGGATCTACAGACTATCCGGCGTCTCCTCCAACACTCAAAAATTAAGGTGTGTGGTAGACTTGGATGCTGATGAATCTGATGCTGATGTTGCTGCTGCTGTGTGAAGGGGCGAGTTTGATGCGGAGGGCAGTCCTGACCTGTGTAAAGACGTGTACCTGCAGGACATTCACTGTGTCAGTTCTCTGTGTAAAGCGTATTTCAGAGAACTGCCAAACCCACTACTCACATACCAGCTGTATGACCGCTTTGCAGTAAGTCACACACAGCACACACACACACACAGCACTCACACTTACGTATATCATAGTGGGGTTTCATCATTGACTTACATATATCATCATAGGGCCCCACTATGATATAAAAGCCAAGCATTGGGGGGCCCACTATGACCTGTATAAACACAGACCGTGACACTGCTCTCTCTCTCTCTCTCTTTCTCTCTGAGAAGGAGGCTGTGGCAGTTCAGCTTGAAGACGAGCGAATGCTGAGAATTAAAGACGTTTTAAAGGATTTACCGCTTCCTCATTACAGGTTAATTACACACACACACACACACACACACACACACACACACACACACACACACACACACACACACATACACACACAAAAGCAAAATAAAAAACAAAACATGGTCTTAGAAGAAAATAGAAGTGAGAAAAAAAGAAGAAAAAAGAAACGAGACAAACAAAGATCTTAAAACAACACAAAGTACAGTATAAAATATTACAAAAAGGATGATTTTAGAGACTGGTAAATCATAAAAAACGAAGTGAGAAAGTAAGACAAGGAAGTTATCATTACCTGATGATACCACCTGATGATGTTGTCGGATTATGTTGCATGATGTGATCCGATGATGTCACCTTAGTGTGCTGTCTGATGATATCACCTGATGTCTGATGAAACCAATCTGCTCTCAACCTGTTTTGGCTTGTGTCCAGGACTCTGCAGTTTCTCATGCGGCACCTGGTGAAGATGTCTACGTTTGCGGATCAGACCAACATGCACTCCAGAAACCTTGCCATAGTCTGGGCACCAAACCTGCTCAGGTTCAGCATCAGACTCAGACCTTGACGTCAGAGTTGCAAGTGCTGAAGTCTAAGAGAGCAGCTGTTGTTTCTGTTGACTCCGGCAGATCCAAGGACATTGAGTCAACCGGGTTTAACGGGACGGCGGCATTCATGGAGGTCCGGGTTCAGTCTATTGTGGTGGAGTTTATTCTCACACATGTGACTGACATTTTTCCTGAATCAGGTGAAAGTCTGAAAAGGACGTGTGTGATTGTGTGTCATTGTGTGTGTAAACGTCGCATGCTCTGTATGCAGGATTGGCTGTTGAGAGGCGGAAGTCCCTCCCATCATCTTGCCTGGCCCAGTCCCACCCAGAAGAATCGTTCTTCCAGTCTTTTCCCCCACTATGTCCAGGCAACCTAAGTCCTGGGGACGGTCCTCCAGCCATGAGGCCGTACCACGCCATTATCGACCCCAGTGAGAAGTAACTATCCTGTCTGAGAATAAAGCTCTCTCTCTCTCTCTCTCTCTCTCTCTCTGATAGTTCCAGAGAATCTGTGCAATGATTTTCTTCATGATTCTGGATGGTTCTGACTGTGTTCAGGAAGAAAGGCTCGCTTAAGACCCGCAAGTGGAAATCCATATTTAACCTGGGCGGACGACTGCACGATCCCCGCAAGAAAAACAAGTTCTGTCCTAAAGGTCTGAGCTTGAGTCTGTTCTGTCTTCCAGATCCTCTCAGATGCTGTGTTAAAACTGCTGTAGTGTTCTCTCTTTCTTTCATTTATTTTATTCTACTTCAATGCCTGACTTCATTATTTTATCTCTCTCTCATCTCTTTGATTGACTTATGTATTTTCTTCTCCAATTTCTCTCTCTTTAAATCCCATCTTGTTTTCTCTACCTTTTTATCACTCTCTTCCTTCAAATCTATCTATTTGTAATTGTTTCTTTTTCTTTGCTCTTCACTCTCTGTCTCTGCACCAATATTTTATCACTCTTTTCCTCTTAATCTATAATGTTGTCTTACTCTCTTCCCTCTCCTATTCTCTCTTTTTGTCGTGGATGAGCAGGGAAGGAGACATCAACATTGCGGCCAGCAAAAAGCATGGACTCTCTTAGTTTGGGTGTGAACGAAGGTGAGTATTATTAGTAACAAAACATTTGTAACAATTAGATCATTTTTTATAAAGCACTTTGAATCTGTTTCAGATTCCAAAAATTGTGTAGGGATGACGAACTTTCTGTCCCGGTCAGAGGGAGTGACTTCGGCTGGAGGGTGTGTGTCCAGTGGTTATGCAGTGACGTACCGCCGCACAGGCGGGGCTCAGGTCAGCATGATGAGCGACGAGACTGCTGGCTCGTACAGCCGACTGGAATCCGGGTCTGGATCCGCAGTGTCGGAGTTTTCACCACAGGTTGTGTCAAGGTCACCAGGATTGAGCAGCAAAGCAGAGCGGCGCGCTGGAATTCACATCTCTGGACCATTTTCTGTCACTGTGCCCCTTCACATCACCTCCGGACTGGCTCTGGGAGTCATGCATGGTGGCCGGGGGGACACAGAAACCACCTTGCTTGGAAATGGAAAAAGTGAGGAAGATGAAGATGCAGAAATGGATGCCAAAAGTTTGCAGAGCAGCGAGGAAAAGCACATCAGCTCTGTGGCACCTCAGATGGACACGGAAGAAGTTTCAAGACATGAAGATTTGCCAGATATTGAAGCAACCGATGAAGAAACCGATGTGCATGCACAAGATACTAATGAGGCAGATGAGGGAGATTACATGGGTACAGTAGAAATTACCATTTTTAAATGATGATTTGATTATTCCTGTTGTGCTGTGAGGAGATGTTCTATCTAGTGAGATGATGATATCTCTCTCACACACAGAGATGAAAGGAAACCTTCATCACACTCCGGTCAGCACCGGGTCTCCAGAACACGAGCTTCCGCTGGATCTACAGGAGGCGTTTGGATTCTTGGATCTGATGGACAACAGCACTTCAACTCAGGTGAGTGTAAGAATATAGATGAATAATTAATTCAAAATGACAAATAAAACAAACAAATAAACAAAATTAAATGTTTATTGTCACTGACACTTCTTTAAAAGTGACACTTCTTTAAAAGTGTCAGTGCTGACGATGTCAGTAGATACTTACCTTACGCCTCTCCATCTCTCTCTCTCTGTCCTTCAGCTGGAGTTTTCTGTCGAGCCTCCCGGTTTTGAAGAGTTGGAGGAATCTGATGCAGAGGAGCATCCATCACTAAGCCTCCACATTAGTGAAATTCCCAATACGGAGACGGAAACCCCTCCAGCCCCGATCAGCACACCCACCTTTAATCACAGACCCTTATCTGGAAAATCCCACAGTTTACCCTACAAGTCTCGCCCATTCCTGCCCGCTTTGTCGCTGTCGTCTGATGACGAGTACAGTCAGGGAGACTCAGAGTCCGATGGGTCAGATCAGGATTCAATGTATGAGAACATGTTCTGTCAGAGTCTCCCATCCGCAGCTTTCCACCACCTCTCACACTCGTGCCAACATACCGCAGACGGCAAGGACATCCCAGCTCTCAACCAATCAGAGTGCAGAAGAGAAGAGCAAATCAACTCTGAGACATCAAGATCACAACCAGGCATGGACATGGCTGTAGAAAAGATAGAAGCGACAGAATCAGTTCTTCACGATCAGATGTAAGTGTAACAATGTTCTCAGCAACATGTATAGTCACCCAAGATCACGCTCGGCTGTTCGATACTAGCTTTGGTTTTCTGGTTCAAAAATACTTTTGAACTTAAATTGAAAATGAAAGAATCTATATTTCAATTTAAAGTGAAAGTTATCATCGATTTCGCCTTGTAGTTCCATCTGTTGTATTCCTAATGTAATATGAAAAATGTGCGGAATCCATCTACTACTTCACTCGATTTTTGTGTGCAGACATGAACAACATCCAGAGATTGATGACGATGAAGAAGAAGACACATACTTTGGTCCAGATCCAGTTTCACCTTTATCACCACAACCAGATAATACTCAGTGCAATAAAATTGGCATAGTTGGGCTGCACATAGGAGAACATTTGGATGATGATGATGCTCACTGCATTCACCCGGACAGTGATGTCACTGATGATGTCACAAGCATGCAGAATTTGACCGATGAGCTGTCAGCAGATGAGGGGATAACTGAGCAGCATGAGAAAGCTGGGTTAGAGAAAATAGAAAAGAAAGAGAATGATGAGGAGATGAGGAGTGATGAGTCCAAAGATCAGTGGGAAGATAAAAGTCAGAAGATAGAACATCTGACAGAAAAAGATCGAGACAAAGAAGAGCATGAGAATGAATGTTCTGAATTTAGATTTGAACCAGAAGATGAGGGAGGAACGAGTGCCGAAAAGGTTTCAGAAGAGGATGAAGCAGAGCAAGAGATGGAGACCAATTTCGAAAAAGATAAAGACTTTGACTTAATGGCAGACACTTCACATATTAATTCCTCAATCGCTGGTGACAGAAACAGTGGTGAAAGACATAGTGATATTTGTGAAAGCGTTCCAGATCCTACTGCCTCTGAGGACAGAGATATGGAGGAGAAGTTGGACGAGCTGATGACCCCGATAGCATTTCCAGCAAAGGTGTGGAGTCAGGGCAAAGCCGTGCCCGTGGTGCCACCGAAGCCCCAGATCTCTATCACTCTGAGAAAGCAGCTCCAGCACCGACACGAGCAGCACAGAGAAGATCCTGTCGAGTTGGACCGGGGGTCTGATGCTCATCAGCAGAGACGGGGGACGTGGGATAGTGAAATGGAGCAGAAAAGAGAGAGAGAGGTCAAAAGGAGCAGCGGCATCAGCATGTGCTTTGATGAAGCAGTCGCTCGAGCCACAGTGAAACGGAGCAGAGAGAGAGAAAGCACAGAGCGAACACGAGACAGAGAAGCCAGGAAAGATGGAGAAGTAGAAAACTAGTGATGTGAGCAACACTGAATCAGTGCCTCTCCTTTACAACTATCATTTTTTTCCTTCTTATTTTAAATCTTGTTTTTTCAATATACTGACATTTTAATGAGATTTTTTTACTGTCAGCAACCGGGACGTACAGTACAAGGATTTTGTAAATGGTTCAAGTCTTTGTAAAAGAAAGCATATACCGGACGTTACGTGTGGGAGATAAAATGCAGTTTTGATCAAATTAAACTGCAAAATTCGACCTGTGAGAATAATTTCCATTTCCATCTTACATCAAATCTGTTTTATTGTTTTGTTTACATTTTTGTTGCTCCTATATACGGGGGTTTACGGTGATTAGTGCCTCAATTCTATTGGCGTTCGTATGCAACGTGACGTGCCCCGGAAGTGGCTCTTCAGAGTGAAAACAACAGATCGATACATGCTTGCTAACAAGCTTCCGCCACGTTTTTTAAAGTAATAAACCCTTCAACTTGATAAACAAGAGAATGACAGCATCAGTAGACATCCGCGCGCAGCTTGCCTCAATTATTGAGCGCTTCGCCTCGGGAGCGCTCCTGGAGATGAGTCGCGCAGTCGACCAGGAGATCACGCGCAGGCAGATGGAGCTCGAGACTCTGATCGTGAAGCTGCAGTTCACCGAGAACGAGCTGAGAGCCGCGCGCCAGAAGCAGACGTGCTCGCGCTCTGTTGGAATTCAAGTGAACGACTACGAAGAAAGAGGCAAATTACAGACACACACACATACAAACATTACATACACATTTTTGTTGTTTTTCCCCACACCTTATGTGTTTACATTTACGTTAATACAAATAAATGTATGTGAAGCTACATTGGTGACTTCCAGTTTGAGAACGTGAATGCATTCCACTACAACAACTAATTCTGTTATGTGTTGTGTAAAGAGCTTCTGCTTGCTTTTCTAATTACATGTAAAGTAAGTCTGCAAAAGTCTGTACATTATATTGTGGTTTAATGTTCCATTCTATTGTTCTCTCTTCCTTCAGAGGTCAAGCTCGGCCTGGTGCGGCTAAGTGGTGGTGTGGAGGACGCGTCACAGACGGACAATTCTTTGGCACCGGCTTTCACATTCACTGTAAGGACTAGTGAGTGACTAGTGACCGCTGGTTTGACTTGAACTGAACACAAATCTTTGTATGGTTATCAGTCACAGACGGACATGATCCAGACCTTTCCCATCAAGCAGGAACAGGAGGACGACGATGAAGCTGGTAATGTCGTTAACTAAACCAATCTTACTTCACTTTTTAATAAAATCCTAATTTCTGCCTTGAATGGTTCTCTAATAACGCAAGCATGTTCTGGAAACTCTCGCAAATCAAGCTGAGTTGAGAATTTTCTGTACAAGTTAAGATGTATAAAAAATGGCAATTTAAAATGACATTGTTTATTTTTTTTATCTGGCAACTATTCATTTATATATAATATTTACAAAATTAAGACCAATTTAATTTAACTGTGTAATTATAATTTTGACAGTAAAAATCCCACATAAATGTGAAACTGGGTGAATTCAAGTTGTTTACGTTCTAAATTAGCAGCTGCACATCAGAGAGATGATTATCGAAGTTAATGACCTGGTTTGAAAAAAACAATGTACATTAAAATATACAGTACAGTATAAACATCTGGCAAACATGAACGAGGGACACAGAGTTTCAGTATTACACTCTGGCTCTGCTAATATAAACACAGTTTGTCTCATTATTTGCAAGTTGGAAGTGATTACGGTGAAAAATGTAGGTTCTGATTTGATTATGGATTTTTGTGAATATCATATGCTTGTGCAATATGTTTTCCAGCAGCTGATTTAATCCCAGGTTCTGACCAGACCATGCACTGGATTTCTCCTGTGTCCGACGACTTTCCTGCGACCTCAGACTCGCAACTCGACATTTCAGACTCAAACCCCGTTCTAGAGGAGCTTTCCCGCCGCGCCAACGACCGCATTTCAAACTCGCACTGCCCTCAGTGCGGGAAATCTTTCACCTCACGGTTCTATCTAAAGATCCACCGGCGAATTCACACAGGCGAAAGACCGTACGGCTGCGATCAGTGCGGCAAACGCTTCTACTGCAATTCACACCTGATCTCACACCAGCGATTGCACACCGGAGAAAAACCCTACAGCTGCGAGGACTGTGGCCGATCTTTCTCACATCTCAACTCCCTCAAACTGCACCAGCGCACACATGGCGAGGACCAGGCTCTGTTGTACTGCTAACATCATTACGGCCAATAAGATTACTGTATTACAAACAGCCATCACCACAGACGATGCCCACGGTGCCATCAGTGGCATCACTGACTACACCACAACTGAAACAATGGCATCACTACCCAGACAACATCTCCACTTACACCAATAATGAGTTGCGTCTTCCTTGATGACATCACCACTGACAACACATCTTCTGTGATGCCTCTGCTGACATCAACATTTTAAAAATAAGGTCTGTTTGTTGTGATTATAAAAATTAACACAACTTTAAAAAAAAATCACAACTACTGCGTCTGTTGCTCCTTTTGAGATAAACTTACAGACTCAAGCCGTTTTTTATTTTTTCACAGCCATTTATTTGAACACTTGCTTGCCCAAACAATGCCATCAGAACTCATTGGCCCTTTTACACTCAAAAGGAACAAAATCCGCGTCACAAAGCACACCAGAAACAGACTGGCGCAACTGTTGATCGTTACCCAAAATAAAACCAAGACAAGGTAGGTACCCCCTTCCAGTGATATCCCGTTGAACAGTAACAAAAAAAAAAAACGACATGTGTCGTTTGAATTCAGTTTTTCATTACAACAAATAAAAACAGTTGACACGCCAAGCCAAATTAAGGAGATTTTGGAGCATTTTTCTGTCCTTATGCAGAGCTTAATGATGATGCTGACTTAATTCACTCCTGCCTACACTGCCCAATGCACCAAAACCAGGATGCCAAGAGAAAGATGTGAGATTCTTAACCTCTATATCGTGCCATGTAGCATATACACATGTAATAGTTTGCCCTTTTAAGTTGCATTTCTGAAATTAACAATTTCACTGTATCGATAGATGTATCAAGCAGACAAACCTTTGGAAATAATGGACTTGCACGTCGGTCTCTTCAGTGAATCATGTCTCATTCGCCTTTCTTTCACTTACACTGACTGTCTCTTCTTGTCCACAAAACAAACAATTAAAACATGCTATGTCATGGGTGAAACATTAAACTTGTGTGTGCGTGTGTGAGATATATATATAACTCTGAAAAAACATTGTCAATTTACATCCCCACAGATGCACAGTGCCGCCGGTCCATAGAGTATGTATTTATATATGTATTACAAATATATTTATAGACATACATTATATCTTCTTCTCAGTCATTTAGCAGACGCTTTTATCCAAAGCAATTTACATTTCATTACAATTCAACAAATTCCTGCTATCCCTGGGAAAATTATATAGAGTATAAACATTTTTTGTAGATTTTATTTGAAGTTATGTGAAACAATTTTGGCATACGTTCTCGGGAAAAACATCCAAAGTCGCCGTGTTTTACAAGAACAAAAAAATAAAATTAAAGCTCTTAAACCTGTTAAAACCAAACAGATTAAGGACAGATCGAGTCCTTGCAGAGAACGACTGAAATCACGTAAAAATCGATGCCGCAATAAAGGAAACTATGGAAATGCCATGTCAAGTTAAAATGAAGAAGAAAAAACAACCTGAGCGTCGTCTGACCTGCGTCAGTGCCACGTGACCATGACGCTGCGTTTGGATGAACTGCATTGACGCGACGGAACCCCACTTGGTATTACACTATCATTACTTTACAAATAAAACCTCGTTCTTCTTGAGGTCTGGGCAGATATGGCGAATAGTGCGTCTGTCAGGGACACGCTTGTCTGAAGGACAGATGGCGGAGAAGTCCGAGACCAAGGCAGACGAACCGGCGAGCGACGCGGAGTTTCTTACACGGACCGGGGCGACCGCGCTGCTCCGTGCCGCTCTGCTCAGGCTCATGGAGTCAAGGCCGGAGGATCCCGTCGGTTTCCTGGCGGAGCACTTCGGTCACGTGTGCGCGGAGGCTGAAGACGGAGGCGCGGAGCATCAGGCGGTGAGCCGCGCGCTCTGGCATCTGAGTCTGTCCCACCACTCACAAAGGTCTGACCCCTACTTCACCTGTCTGTGTGTGTGTGTGTGTGTGTGTGTGTGTGTGTATATCAATTTTTCTAAATCACATTTGTTGTTTCTGTGTGGCAGATCAGTGTTTAACTCAAATACACACTCGGCGTATGATCTTTTAGCACCAGCGGGTTTGGTCCGGGGGGTCCCTGGGAGTCTGTACACAGAGATGCTGCAGTGCCTGTGCAGTGAGGGGGGTCTGTCAGGCTCCACCGCCGCTCCGCTGCTGCGCCGCCTCCGCTGCCACGACCACGAGCTGGTTCCTTTCCAGCTTTTTAAGCAGAGCGTCTTGACCTGCGCCGTCTTCTGCGACTACATTCGCCGCTCCCAGTGTCTGTATGCGGCTGTGTCCAGTGCTCCGGACCGGCCCGCTGAGAGAGAGCTATGTCGAACCGTCCTGGACACCTTGCGAGAAGCTCTAGACACGGCTGAACGCTCAGATGCCACCCGCTACCTAGAGGCCAGTGCCAAGATCTCCCCCGGCTCACTGGCGCAGGTGATGGCGGGGGCACGGCCTGGGCCACAGCAGCAGGAGGGACCTGGCATGGACGCACAGGAGTTTGAAGATGCTGCGGCGGCGCTGTTTATAGCTCGGGTCAGAACAATGACCTGATTCTGATTCGGTACACACACACACACACACACACACACACACACACACACACACACACACACTTTTTAATTAGGTGTTAAGCTATATTTCTGAGTGTGGTTTTTTTTTGTCGTCGTTTCATTAAAGATAATACTTTAATGCATAAAAAGGCCTATGTTGTGTTTTGCATTGAATTGACTATTTTTGGTCTTTTTAAGTTACCAAATGTATAAGTTTTGTTTTTTTCAGCTTATTTTTTAGTTTGTACTGAACTTCCATTTATGGACATATACTGCCGTTTTAATTAAATGCTTTATTTAATTGTATGATTACTAAATGTGTGTGTAAAATTGAACATTCATATTTATATATCATATATAATAATATGTCATATTCAAGAGCAGCATGAAGAATAGAAAATACCTTCACCAGAGCTTTTGCCTCACATTCTGACTATGCGACTTGTTTGCCATCAGCAAGTGCAGAAATTTACATTGCTCTGCATTTAATGTCCACGTTAATTGCAAATACACTATGTGAAGAGAACACACACAGGCATGGAGCAGTGGACAGCACTTGATCAGTTCTGTCTTAATCAGTTAATAATAATAATAATAATAATTGAACCTTTATTAGTCCCTCATGGGGAAATTTTTTCTCTGCATTTAACCCATCCGATCAGACACGAACTCGGAGCAGTGGGCAGCCACACAGTGGGGCGCCCGGGGGGCATGTGGGGTTCAGTGTCTTGCCCATGGACACTTAGTTGTAGAACTAGTCGTAGGGGGGATTCGAACCGGCAACCTTTTGGACACCAGTCCAAGTCCTCTACCACTGTACCACAACTCCCGATAGTTGCGGTAACTGTTGGTTCAGAGTTAAAACCTTGATATAACCAAGCATTACAAATTTTGTACCATTACCAGAACTGCCCTACAAAGATTTTATAAAACTGTAAATGAAGCCAAGACTCATTTAAACTGTTGTACAGTGTTTAATATCTGAACAGACCATCAAATCCACTAAGGTGTGAATGACAGACCTGATCAGCATCAGTACAAATTAAATCAACCCTGGATATTTCACAGATGATCCTCCTCTTCATCACAGTATTCCACAGAAACATACTCAGCCATAAAGCACTGACAGTGCAAATTATATACACTTGTACAATTAATTAGTGTCAAACAAAATTATTGATTTATTGTTGAGCATACACTTGAGAGCTTAAAAAGGAAGAAAAAAAATTAACCAAAAGAGAGAAAAAAGAAGAAAACTAATGGCAAAGAGAGTGAGAGAGCAATGTGTGAGGAAAAACTCATATCGTTTGGCTGCAGGGAGCTTAGATCTGACTGATGGTGCAGGAGGACAAACAATCTTTACTCGCATTGATGCTTAATCTGACACAGAAGACATTCAGACAGAAAAGCACAAGACTTTACGTGGCTGGTGAAACCTGGAAGCGTGTCTCTTCTGAGATGCCATACTGCTCCAGAGGGTCCTGTACACACAAGACCACCAGAATGAATGTATGTGTGTGTGTGTGTGTGTGTGTGTGTGTGTGTGCGTGCGTTCTCCCTCACCTTGCCAGTCAAGCGATGAATCTCAGAACGGAAGAAGACAAGATTCTTGCGCATGAACTCGTAGCTGCAAAAAGAAGCAGCATCAGACTGAACCACCACCACAGAGAAGCTTCCCTCACCTGCATCTCATGATAGAATCCATCCAGTCCACACACTGTTGCGCGGATGCACACTCAAACACATATCGTCGCTCGCTCTCGTCCAGGAACACTGCCGATCAAAACAGAGTAAGTGAGAAGCAAAGACAGAGGAAAAAGATAAAAATTACAGTGGAGGGAAAATGAGAAAAAAAAGAAAGCTGGAGAGCCAAAAAGGTGTATGTGAGATATATAGAGTGCGTGTGTGTGTGTGTGTGTGTGTGTGTGTGTGTGTGTGTGTGTGTGTGTGTGTGTGTGTGAGAGAGAGAGAGCGAGAGAACTTGGTAAACTCTCTTACCAATAGAGAAAACCCGCTCATCCTCTCTTTCCACCCGGCACTGTTCGAGCAAAAGAGCCCCAATCGGCTGAAACAAACAAACAAACAAACAAACAAACAAACAAACAAACAGTCAGCTGATTCACAGGCTCGGACATAGTGAAGGGGCGCGCGCCCACCTCGTCTTCGTCAGTCCGGAAGTAAAACAGGAAGTTTACCACCAGCTTCACCAGACGCTTTTTCAAAACTGAAAACAATCACATTGGTACACAGACAGAGTCTATTAAAAGTCGTGATGTAATAGCCGCTGGAATCCGCACTCACCGTCTCCTTTCTTCGGGCCTCTCATGCCGAGCTCGCCCGTTCTCTCCGCCGGCTGACGGCTCAGAAACACCAGCTCCTTCTCGTTGAATCGCATTTTCAGCTCTGTTTCGCCACCGTAACTCGCATTTTGAGAAGGCTGCTCCGCGCGTAACCCGTGACGACAAGTAGATAAATAAAGCAGCAAAAAGCGCTCAGCTCATTCGTTACCTGCGGGTAAAAGAAGCGTCAACATCTCCAACTGACAAAACACAACGAACTAAGCAAATAGTCAAAGCAGTGCCATTATCCGACCACTAGAGGGCGAGCGTTTCCTATACTGCGTCTATTAAAGGGTTTTATTTAGATACTTAGATGTTTGATTTCCGTATTGTTTGTTTAAAAACAAAAGACGACGATGAATAACAATTGGGTAATAATAGAATAACAATTCACACTGCAAAGTTGTCATTCCACTGTCAATCAATAATGGCTTTTTCACAACCACCGGAACAGGAACGACGTCAGAAATTGCGCATGCGCAGTCGAGTTTGTTGCGGCAGCGAGTAAGCGTGATCTGGATCTTTAGGTAAATTTGTTTTGTTACAATCTCTTCAGAATTAGGGGTAAAGTTTTTTCGTTAAGCAAGTGTTTATTAATGTCATAAATTGGAGCTCATTGATTATGGAGCGTCGTGAATGTTTTTTTGATCAAGTATGTTGAGTGTATTGTTTTTCGTTTTGTTCCTTGAGTATAAAAACGACACACGATCTCACACAGAAGTCACACAAATAACTAACATTGTGGATTTCATTTGCCGTAATTCGGACGGTGTAGTTTTAATATATTACTTGATCTATATTAGTCCATTTGTAATCTAATAATCAATCTAGATTGGTCTCTAATCCGTCTTCTGCAATAATTAAGGGATGCTTCGGGTATGCACAATGCAGATAACTTATAACAGATAACAGGTCTTTTGGGGGTTTCCATTGGGAAACTTCTTAAAAGTAAAACTTTCCAGCTTCATAGCTGCATCAATGTTATCACGTCACGTTTATGTGGTAATTTATTTTCACAGTATAAACGTGCAATGGCCTTGTTGTGCCCGATATCTCGTTACGTTTGTAGCTTAATTCCTTTTTAGTTTGGATTCTGTTGCTCCCCCTGTTAACTGTTAAGTTGACTGTGTGCTTAAAACAAGCATTCCTTGTCTTTAGTTGCTAGTGTGTTCTGTATGTGAATGTTAAGTGTTGTAAGTTAGTGAAGTTTGGTTCCCTAGTCTAGAGTTTTGCAGAGGTTCACCACTCTGTTTGAGGATGCTGCCTGCAGCACATTTTCTGGCCGCAACAGTAGCAGGCTGTTATAACAGAGAAACATTATTATATATTTAATATGTCTGATAATGTTTACTATGTTGTGTAGTTGTAGGGAGTGTTGGGCATCATGGACTTCCAGCACAGAGCGGGAGGAAAAACGGGCAGTGGGGGCGTGGCTTCTGCCTCCGAGAGCAACCGTGATCGCCGTGAGCGACTGCGGCAGCTCGCCCTCGAGACCATCGACATCAACAAAGACCCCTACTTCATGAAAAACCACCTTGGCTCGTACGAGTGCAAACTGTGTCTCACACTTCACAACAACGAGGTCAGAGCTTCCATCACTGTCTTCTATTTTCACTCTCTTGGTTTTCTCATTTCTGTCTCCATTATTAACTTTCACATATCTGTTTTGTTTCAGGGCAGTTATCTGGCACATACACAGGGCAAGAAGCATCAGACAAACCTGTAAGTGCCATGTTTACATCTATGAATTGATCAGATCTTTCTCTTATTGCTCTTTTTTTTTTTTTCCATTTAGCGCAAGACGAGCCGCGAAAGAGGCAAAGGAGGCCCCGGCACAGCCTGCCCCTGAGAAGGTCAAGGTAGAAGTGAAGAAGTTTGTGAAGATCGGCAGACCAGGATATAAAGGTGTGATATCATACATTCTTAACCTGTCTACATTAACACTGAACACCCGAAGAAATTAAGCGGGTGGTAATAGGGCTAGGAGAATGAGACGACTGAAAAGATGTGAGGGAGAGGACCAAATATGGTGCAGGAAAGGGAAAATTGCGAGGAATACTGACAGAAGAATGGAAATACAAAAACAAAGGATGACATTAAAGAATGGGACAGGAAACTGAGTGGTTAAAGATTAAGGCCAGATGAGAGGAACTCAAGAAAAGCAGGAAAATGGATGGTGAAGTGGAAGTTGGTTGAGAAAGGAAAGCGGACATATAAATCATGTTGGGGAAAAAGATAATTATAGTGGAAGGTCAAAATGAAAGTGTGGAAGGTAGAGATATATTTTATCAGTCTCTGTAACTCTCTCTCACACACGTGTCTACTCTTCTCTCCCGCTAAAAAGGAAAATGAATGTTTCCATTCTGAGCCAATACATTGCCATTCTAAAAACGTTCTGAGCCTATCAGAAGAGAGCAGGATATTAATTAGTTAACGGTGATGTGTTTGTGCTCAGTGACGAAGCAGCGGGATCCGGAGGTGGGGCAGCAGAGTCTGTTGTTCCAGGTAAGTTCTTTAGTTGTTTCAGAAAATCTTCAGTGTGGAGTTTCTCAGAACACTTTCCTTCATTCAGATTGATTACCCAGAGGTGGCAGAGGGCATCGGACCCCGGCACCGCTTCATGTCTGCTTACGAGCAGCGGATTGAGCCGCCAGACCGCCGCTGGCAGTATTTGCTGTTTGCCGCGGAGCCCTACGAGACCATTGCTTTCAAGGTCTGATGTTCTCTCTCTCTCTCTCTCTCTCTCTCTATCTGTTTCACTCGCTTCTGTTATATCTTTCTTGCTTTCTAAATCCCTTTTGTGTTCTTTTTTCTCATAATATTTTTTGTATTACTTTCTTGTGGTAACATTTTAATAAAATCGTTCTCTCGTGAAGTCTCTGTCTTGTTCTCTTGCTGACATAACTTTCTGCCTCTTGTGATTTTATTATATCTCATTCCTTCTCTCACATTCACAGTAGTTTTTGTTTGCAGGTACCAAGTCGAGAGATTGATAAGGCAGAGAGTCGTTTTTGGACGCACTGGAACAGAGAAACCAAGCAGGTGAGAGAGAGTGTGTGTGAGCGGACGAGTCTCCCCACAGACTCTGAATCTTCTCTGCTTGTTGTTTTTCCAGTTTTTTCTGCAATTTCACTTCAAGATGGAGAAAGCTCTGGTTCCTGTGCCCGGGCAGGCAGCGGGTGTGGGTGTGAAGCGTCCCCCGACCCTCATCACTGGACTTGGTCCTCGTCCAACCGACATGCCACCCCTCCAGATGGATGGAATGTCGGGGATGCCTCCTCTGCCTCCTGGTGCCTCCATCCCAACGCAGATGCCCCCACAAATGCCCCCTCTCGGTGCCCTGCCCCCGCACCTCCGGCCACCGCTACATGACGTGCAGCTCTAAGCTCCACCTCCCAGTTTTTCTAAACCAGATGGACATTTGTTTTGTACATGGCTTCATGTGATTCGAGAGTATAGTGAGTTTTTGCTTTGTCGAATCAGAAATCACAATGACCAAATCTTTTTATTCTCATGTTAATAAAAGAGGGAAAACTGCGTCACTTGAATTGTGTGTTTGATGAATTGACTGCTTGCCACAGTGTGGCTTTAGGATATTCTGCTACATTAGATATCCCATGATTCATCAGGAGAGCATCCTCAACAAATTTTCAGCTGCTTGTTAACTGTTGTGAGTTTCTGGTCTGAAAGCAAAATATTTCTCTTTCTTCATTTTTCACGTACTCGTCTTTTTTTTTTACTTTTAGTTTGCCTTTTCTTGCAATTGTCATACACACACTTTACATCACTCATTGATTTCTCTCTCTTTGGAGAACAGAGTTCATGTGGGTAAAAATATCATGCTTCAATCTATTTCACCTCATCTAAAATTCCTCATCAAACTACTGTCCCCACCCATCACTTCTTTTTTTTCATTTTTTTTTCTGTCTTGCTTTCATGAGTTTTCTGCTTCATCATGGTTTCCCCCGCCTTCCTTTTGTCTTTCTTCTTTTTGTTCTTTCTATCCGTTTCTACCGTGCGTCTCACTTGCCCTCTGCGCTGGGGAAAGCTGCTCTCTCTCTTCTTCAGAAGTGTGAGGTCAGTGAGAGACTGATGTCTGAGACTCTTCTTTCTGGACTCATCATCTTCGTCGGCCATCCACCCCAGCAGAGAGTCCCAGAGCCATGAGTCCTGCCGAAAGGTCAGATGTCACACACTAAAAACATTTACATTTAAACTCCCAACCCTTCTCATTTTATCGCTTGCTTTTCATTTTTTTCTCTCTAATGTCCTTTCTCATATCTTTTTTTCTTTCACACATTCTTTCCATTATGTCCTGTCTCGCTTCGTCTCTTATCTTTTTCATAGTTTTACTTTTTTATTAGTTTAGTTTGCTCTTTCTCTATTGTTTCTTTTTCTGTTCTCATTTCATTTCTCTTCGGTCTCACTCTTCGGTTATTTATCTGTTTCAAGTTTTACCTGATGTGTTGCTGTTCTCCCTCTCTTCATCAGTATCTGTTTGTCTGCCGGGGCTGTGAGCTCTACGCCACTGCTCCTGTGGCCCCAGAGGGCCTCTGTGTGTGGGCAGAGAACATGTGATCACAGGTTGTTCTTTCTGTCCTGTCTTTTTCCTTAAAATTGTCCCAATAAATACCAGTTCTTTCCCCTCTCTTGTCTTTCTCTACCCCTTCCGCCATCCTGTCTTTCTCCTCTCTTTCTTATCTGCCCACTTCGCTAAATTCTGTATTGTTCTGACTTTCATTCTCTCTTTCGGTCTCTACCAATGTCTCTTTACTTTGCTTTGTCTCTTTTCCATAATTTCTAACTGTTTGCTCTCTCATCTACCAACATCTTTTTATTGCTCTAACAACGTCGCTTCCTTGCTCTGTCTCTCTAACGTACAATACATTTTTCATCTGAATCTGTATCTCTCCCTCCCACCCACTTTTTCTTCTGAGGTTGATTTCTCTCCAGCTATCAGCATTTCTCACTCATTCTCTTTGTCTCTTTACCAACACCTCTATCTCCCTCTTTCTGCTTCTACCAACATCCTTTTCTCACTCTCGATTTCTCATACCATTCAGTCTCTGTAACCCTGAGCTCAGCATCAGGACCGTCATGGCCACAATCAAACAGCGGTTCAGTGTGACTCCGCTCCACGGCGGGTCGGTTCCACTAGGGTCACGGTTGGTTTGGGTTTTTCTCAGCGGTGCTGAATAATCACAGGACAAATCACATTTATCAATCTAAAACCACTAAGCTACATCAAATATTGACATTTACATTGTAACTAGCCTGACAATTATATTCACAGCCAGAGATGCTGTGATGTTTTAATGTTTTGTGTTGTTGTGTAGTGTACTCTGGTATGATGCAGTGTAGTTTTGTGTTAGTAAGTTGTGTTGTAATATTTTGTTGTGGCTGGTGTTGTGTTCTGGCTGGATGTTATTATTATTAGAACCTTCAGCCTGATCTGAATTTAGCAGCTTTGTTCAAGCATGTCTTGAGTTTCAGCCATTGACTCTGTGTGTGTGTGTGTGTGTGTGTGTGTGTGACCTGCACGTGTTGCTCTGAGAGTTCTGTGATGAGTGTCCTGCAGTGCTTCACCGAGCTCTTCCTCAAACGTCTCATAGCAGCTTTCATCCATAATTCAGCTGAACACAGGTCAGGCCCAGACACAAATGATAATCATCTACAAACTTGTTTGTGGGACAAAGAATCAGAGAAATAAACAAATATAAATACCATGAACTTAAACACACTTTCAAACATTGCACTAACTGCACATGTTTTAACACACTCTTCAACAAAGTTAAAGCTCTTTAATCGAAGCTCTTTGTTTATGTTAAGTCCCAGAACGTCATTTTCAGTTGTTGCTGTTGTTGTTGTTAGTGTCTATGACGTCACTGCAGAAAACGACAGCCATTAGACTTAAAACCACGACATCTGACCCGCACTTACCTGTTTGTAGATGAGGACGAGCTGACAGAGTTGACGCTCGTCCTCGAAAGACGCTCGTCCTTGTGATGCAATGCGCATGCCCGCGCGGTGACAGACGCGCACAGCTGTAGTACAGGAAAGAACAAACACCAGAAAGAGAGATAGGCCTGCCCTCATATCAAACTGATAATTAACGTAAGGTTAGATGATATTTTAAATATACATATACTTTTCGTATAACAACTCACAAAAATATGTTTCCAAATGTGTGTCGTGCATTTATTTCAATAGAGGGCGCAACAAATCCACAATCTCTCTTTTTTCCACCTCCACCCCCCGTCAGTGGGTCAGTTTGCGAACTCGAGTCTCTTTATCAATATTAATTGTACTGACACATGAAGTTACGGTAATTTATTCACATCGTCCCAATGAGACCCTCCACATCTCGCTATAATGAATCAGTGCTGCTGCGCATACAAACACTATTACAGTTATTGATAATTCTTGTGAATAAAATATTGTTTTTATGCATTCAATCTCTCTCCCTCTCTATCTCCCTCAATAACACACACACACACACACACACACACACCACACACACACACACACCCACACACACACACACACACACACACACACAGCACGCACCACGCACGCACAGCACACACACACACACACACACACACACACAACCACACACACACACACACACACAACACCGAACACACACACACACACACACACACACACACACACACACACACACACACACACACACACACACACCACACACACAACGTCCCTCTCACGTGGCATATAATCAGTAACTAATTTTGCTCTTCTTTCTCAATGCCTTTTTCACTCACTCACTCACTCACTCACTCACTCACTCACTCACTCACTCACTCACTCACTCACTCTCTCACTTAATTGTATTAGCTATTTCTGAACCTATTTATTTCAATTTCTATTAACTTTCATTCTTTCTACAGTCTTCTTTTTTTATCTGTCTCTCTCTAATTGGTTGCGGTCTTCATTTTGTGTGGTTTGTATTCAATAGCTAATTTCACACGTCTCTCTCTCTCTCTCTCTCTCTCTCTCTCTCTCTCTCTCTCTCTCTCTCTCTCTCTCTCTCTCTCTCTCACCCTCTCTCTGTGTACGTTCACTGTGGATGGTTTCTGCTGTTGTGTGATGTGTAATCGATAGCTGTTTTCACACACACATCTCTCTCTCTCTCCTTCTGTGTGACATTCCCGTCTGTGACCTTGAGTATTGGTTTGCATTGATGCTCCTGGAAGCAGCTGGAATCTTCTCCTTCATTTTCTGACGGATAAGAGAAATTATGGGATGGCCTTCCTTCGTCTCTGTGTTTCTATGGCAACACAGTCCTGCGGTGGACGACAGGAAATAAAAGCAGCTGATGCTGAAAAGAATCACTGAAAAAGAGACTCAGACGCGTGGGCGATTCTGAACATGTTCATCAACATCATCAGGAACCAGAGTTTCTGTTGCTACTATCATTTCCTTCTGCTATAGTTTGGCTTTAAATGGGATTAAAAGTCTAAAATATGAATATGAATTTAGCACGGCTCTGTGTCTCTCTGTTGCTCTCATTTTTCAAATCTTATCATGTTCTTATCCTCTGCTCCTCAAAGTGTGACTCTGGCTAAATCTTCTTGGATTACTCGCATTATCTGCAGCAATCTTCATCGTCTGGTTAAGAAACAAAACTGGGAAAATATCTGGCAACACTGAGCTTATGTCTGTTCCATTTGAACCAGTGTCTGGTCGGTTTTCCCTAATCTGGGTCATTTCAGTAATGTCAAACCCTTTTATGTCGGGGTCGTGCATGGGAACCTGAATTTTACTGAAACAACTAAATTTTTCTGAATTAGTTGAATTTTGTTTGTCTCAATTGCCAAAACATTAAAAATGTCACTGGTGCACCTCTGCTATTTCTAGTTAGTTGTGTTGTTTGTCAATACTGTATAAAGAATGTGACAATTTAAAATAAAAAGATAAAAAATAAGGTGGATTCTCACACGGTGGTGGATAAGGATGAGGCCTACTTGTTTGTTTGTTTTTTTGTTCAGTTTGCTTTAAAAACTTGTTGTATAATCTCCTGGAGTATAAAATATTGAAACAGTGATATTAGGTCACATGACTTCATCCACATCACATTCAAAATGTTATGTTGCAATGCACAAGAAAATTCTTCTAGCCTTGACCGTCGTCACTTTCAGCAGTTGGCTGGGCAGCAGCGGTCATTTCATTCCATGCATTTGCTCATAATAATGATATTTATCATAAACCTTCCACCTCCACAAATTGAAGAACTTCAAACATGGAGAACATTCTGGGAAGAACTGCAAAGTCTAATGAGGATTATGTTTGTCGTAAGATTTCTCTTCCTCTGACGCTCACTCTCATCTTCCTCAGAACCCTTAACTTCAAACTTCCTCCATTCTGTTGAGGAACCCGTCTGGTTCAATTCTTTCGGTCTGGAACAGTTAATGGCCTGGTTGTGTGTAGAATGTTTGAGATGAAACTGTATCTGAAACTAAATGGATCTGCGCTAGTGTTAAATCAGCAAGCGGCCACAGAAATGCACTGCCGCCTTTCACTGAGATGCAATTATCTGCAATCAGCAGCGGACTAGCGCCAAGGACAATTTTAACGCTGTGTTATCAGCAAGAAACGTCTGAGAGAGAAAGAGAGAGAGAGAGTGACTAACAGAGAGAGATAGTTAGACTCAAAGACAAGAAGAAAGCCAGATAAAGTGACACAGAAAAAGTGTGTGTGTGTGTGTGTGTGTGTG
Organism: Paedocypris micromegethes; assembly: GCA_028031935.1. Classification (NCBI taxonomy): domain Eukaryota; kingdom Metazoa; phylum Chordata; class Actinopteri; order Cypriniformes; genus Paedocypris; species Paedocypris micromegethes. The sequence continues at coordinate 14,293,423 of CM051501.1, read as the reverse complement.
TGTGTGTGTGTGTGTGTGTGTGTGTGT
>CM051501.1:14280580-14291986 GCA_028031935.1 Paedocypris micromegethes | reverse complement strand
CAACCCCCCAAAATATAACACTGTTTCACGTTTCATTGAAAGCTTTATTACTCTTCCTCAAATCCCTCCTTAGTCGAGAGGAGCGAGAGGAAGAGTGAGGGAGAAGCTCAGGCGAGCACTGCCTTCCTCGTTGCGCCTCGGCGGGAAGCAGAGCGCGGAGGCTTTCGGCACAGAAGGAACAAAACGTGATCGGACGTCAAGTGATTTTGTGACTTGAACTTGATAACGCGATCGCTGGATACACATACGAGTTTTACGCGTGTCACTGTTTTGGGCGTTTTGCAGATGAAAATTGCCACACTTTTTATGTCTTTTCGACCTGGGCAGGATGAAAAACATCCTCTAAACGTGTGTTTCGGACAATACACGAAATCCAGACATTCCTTCGGAGGCAGGTGTCGGTCAGGAGATGTGACAGAACTATGCTTGGGACATTTTTCCCCTTTTGACATTAGAACTGTTCGCAGATTTGGGCTTTACCGTTAGTCCGCGGAGCGCTGTCCAGTGCTGACTTTACCGATCGAACCGGGTTGCGCGCACCGTCTCATCCAAAGTAACTTGTCGTCTCTAGATCCCGCTCATGGGTGACTCTGGACCGGATGGCGTGCTACTATCTTGTCATCAGCTCCACGCACCTCAGCAATGGACACTACCGGAGCATTAAAGGGGTTTTCCGCGGACCGCTGCGCAAAAGCACCGGAGGCGAATCACCGGTAATTAAGTCGCACTTGTCGGGAGCGCTTACACATCGCATACACATTACTCGTGACATCACTGCTCACAAAACTTCTACTTCTAAAATTGCTGCTCAGACACTGAATTTTGCATCAAGTAAATGAACTTGTGATCTTTAGAACTTCATAACACTTCATAATTTTTTATGGTGCTCATCTGAAAATTATGGCAGGTCTTGCTCTGTTAGGCTCAGACAATTCTGCTGCGAGTTAAACTTTGACCTCGGCTTGAAGCCACTTGCGCTAGAAAATGGCACTTGGAGATCTGACCTTATTTTTAATAAACCCACTTTATTTGGTTGTGAGATGGACGATCGTGTGATGATGTCCAGTTGCTGCACGGTTCTGGTCGAGTTTGTTTGCCCAAAGGCTGTTAAGTTAGTGTTGGCCTCCTCCACAGGTGATGGTGTGTTGGTGTGAAGTCAACTGGATGAATTTAAAAATAAAAATAAACTTTATTCATCCCACAAAAGGGAAATTTTATTAAACCAACAGCAATGAAAGTGACAACAATTTAGAGCCTGAAAGGTGCTGTGTATGGTATAAAAATATACAATAATAATAATAATATATAACAAAAATACAATTGCTATAAATTAAAATGAATAACATCAGTAAAAACACAAAATATACAAACACAGAAGACCAATGAAATATTACATACATTGATTTTTTTTTAATTAGTGAGATAAACCGTATGCAATCAAGGTCACAAAATAGTGTGAATTTGTATTGTTTTTATTGGAAAAATAATTTTAAGAAATAATTGTAAATAATAAAAGGATACGTGAAATACGTGAATAAAAGGTGTGAAAAACACAATGAAAAGAACCAATAACACAATGTAAAGTTTGTAAATTGCCATTTTATGTCTTTGTATTTTCTTTCTAAAATCACCAATGCAGACTTTTTTGACCATCCATCCGTCCAACCGTCCATCTGTCCAGTCATCATTCCACCTGTTTGTTCATCCATCCAATTTCTGAGCCAATTTTTCATATCTGTGCCAGAATAAGTGTTTATACTAATGCAGAGCTAGTTTATTTTCCTTTATTCCAACAAGTTGCTTGAACTCAAACACCTTGCGGCTTGTCCTGCGAGAGGACAAACCGCTTTCTTGTGCTTTGTTCAGCGTGTTTTCTCGGACGGACTGATGGCTGATTGGAATGACGCTGGGCTCAGTGGTGACAGGTTTGATGGGTAATTTTACAGCATGTGTTTCGAAGGTGTGTGTGCGCTTCATCTTAAATCAGAGTGCCATGTTCACTCCAACTCAAAGCATCAGGAGGACACACACACACACACAACACACACACACACACACACACACACACNCACACACACACACACACACACACACACACACACACACACACACACACACAAACTTGTAACTCACAAACACAATGACAGCAAAAAGACAAGCTTGGCTTTTTCAGCTATTCAGCTGACAGCCTCCATTGTCTTGCATCACATCCACATTAATAATCTTCTGCATACATTGCAGTTACGTGCTCCCGAAATGTCAGATATGCAATAAATCATTTAAGCTATGCTAAACGGCTCGAACCGTACCACAGACATTCTGAATTGATGAAGCTGGCTTCTATAATAGCTGCCAATTCTGGCTTGCTTTGTGTAAAAAGATAAAGAGCTGTTAGGCCAAAAGGAGAGTTGTGTGGGAACGGCTTTCTTCTAAAAGGGTAAATATGAATTTGGCTTCGGAAAAGCTCTTGGTAACAAAAAGGCAAAGCATCTAAGTCTTTTCGTTTCAAATCACATGTGTTTGCACACATAATACACAAACTACAGTGCCAGTTCTTTTCCAGCCCACCACTAGAGGGCGCCCACCTGGTGGGAGCATTTCCAAATGCTCACTGTCAGTGACTCCCCTATGCAAGCCGCTGAACTGGGAAGTGTCTCGAGTGTGTTGTCCCAGAGTTCCTAATCGGGATCATCTTTCAGCAAAAGCAGTCAACACCAGTCTGCGCGCCCTGTGGTTCTCCATTGCCCTCATCCTTCCAGCCTCGTGTCAGCGTAATGTGGGCTCGGAGAGATCTGATTCTGAACTCACTCTGTATCTGGGTTATTTCCCTGCACTCCGCCCCGATGCTGCGTGGATGTTTGATGTCGAGCTGCAGTAGGGACCCGGTTTGCATTGCAAACTGCCAGTGCGTTTTAAAAACACAAAATCTACCGAAAAGGCAGATGTTGGTAGTTCTGCCAGCTTGGGTTTATTCGAAGCTACGCGATCGACTTCCATCAAGCCTGTCCAGTGTAGAAAGCTTGGACATTTGTTTTGTTTAGTTTTATTTATTTGACACAGCAAAATCAAGTTGGGAATTGAGGCCCAAAAAATCACATTGTGATATTTTTAAAGCAATATTGCAACTACAGTTTGTTATGCAACTTTAGCAGATTTTTTTGTATTGATTACATTGTGTTCAAAGAACACAAAGTGCAGGGTTTCCTGTTCTGTTTACCGGCTCAGCTTTACTATAAAGATTGGTCGATGCATTGCATTGTCATATTAATGATTGGCGAGTCACTAAAAAGCAAATAAATTCTCATTGTTACAGTTAAACTTGAAATTATTCAAATCTGTCACACAAAGAGCTTTCGCTTTTTTTTGAGACACATTGTCTCTAAATAACAACCTTGAGGCAACATTTTTGCCACATTCTGCATTTAGGCAAATGGAAACTGTGTCTTCTTGTGTCTTTTAGTTTTCTCTTTTTTATTTTCTCTCCCAAAAGATTTTTTTTACAGTTGTGCAATTAAAACTTTGTTCAGACATTACTCTCAAACAACCTTGCAGATTATTCATTTCACAAATCTAGCCTGAATTTCTAAGTTGAAATTTATTAAATAAAAACATGACATTTATTAAATTAATTTCATTGACATTATACAGTTGTTCCGTCAAGTTCGAAACCCTGTTTTTAAAGTAAAAGCAAGCACCCGGAGGCAAACCTCCCTTACTGTTTTACCTGATTAGTCGCCTGACCTTTACTGACTCAAGAACCTAATGGTCAGTAAATGTCAGGGTGTTTTGAAGTCCATCAGCTTACAAAAACCTTCAGTTTCTGAGTGTTTCTACTGTTTTTTTTTCTCTTTTAACAACTTGACTTAACAGCCACCTTCAGTAATTAAGGGTTGCCAAATAAAGTCAGTAAAGCTGGCTCATTGAGTTTGAGTATAGTAATTAAGAAAAATGATGAAGAAAACAAGCAGGTGTTTGTAAGTTTCTCTTGGCATGTGATGCCTGACTTGTGGAGAGGCAGTTGTCCAAATGCATATTAGGAACAGCAGAATTACTCTCAAATGTGGTTAAGATTTGATCCATTTTAGAATGGTTGAGTTTTAAAAGAACGTTGTTAAATCTGTTGGGTGTTTTGATTGAATTTTTTTTGTTACTCTAATTGTGTGTAAAGTCCTGTTCTTGCTACCAAGCTACAGAGATTGGCTCTGGTTTCTCATGAACCAGGAATTGAAGAAGCAAAAAACTATAAATACCATACAATACAATACAATTTCTAACCTATACATAAGCTGTTAGAGTTTGCTGAATGAACAACTTTGTGCCACAAATAGAACAATTTATTATAAAAATATGTAAAACCGCAAAATGATTATTAATAGATCGCTTTGAGGATTTCAGAATTTGCTTGAAATAGATAGTTTAAAATTGCATTATTGAATTAGATTTGAATCCTTGACGTAAAGAATGAATGAATGCATGAATGAATGTAAATGAACCTTTATTAATCTCCAAAGGGAGAAATTCATGTGTCCGGCAGCAAACACACAACACAATCGTACACAGTATAATAACAAATATGATGAGCTACACCAACCGCAATAATAAAGCAATAATTTCCTTAATTTAAAATGTTTCTCACAAAGAAACCATATGTTGCAATACTCATTATACATATTTTCATTAAACAAACACTACTGCTCTTCAGTTTCTTGGCATCTTCTAGCATTATATAGTCTTTGTTTCTAAGAAGAAGGATAGAGTGTCGAGTTTCATTAAACTTCTCTTTTTCTGGTGATTTTGAGCATATGACTGACCATACTCTCCAGATTCTCAAGCTGTTTCTTTATGTCCGTTTTATTGCTTCTTTAACGAGCTAAACTGTTTCCAGCAGTGCTAACATGATTGCACAGGGGTTTTCCAGTCATCCATTATTTTTCTGACACAATTAGCAAACACATTGTACCAACACTGGAGTGACAGTCACTGTAAATGTGCCTCTATTATGTATTGCACCAAAAAACAGACATTTAGCTAGAATAATTATTTTTCCCACTAGCTATGTATAGAGTGCATTTCTGATTTTATGTTATTTTCAGTGACAAAAACAGTACCTTTTTTTCAAAAATAAGTAAATTTCAAGTGACCCTAAACTTTTGAACAGTAGTGTATATAAACACGTATATTCACCAGAGAAACAAACTAAGTTAAGGCCCAACTTAGTTGCTTGCAGCTGCTTGCAGCTATATAAACACCAAACGCTTCTGCTTGCAGCTATATTCTGAATTGTGTTTTTATTATTTACTTCTTTTTTTATTGGTTCATTCGTTTTTCTGAGTGTATTAGACGGAACATCTTACTAATGATTATAGCCACTGTGTAATTCAGGGACTTAGCTCAGCTTTTTTGAAGATGGTGAGCGCTGGATCTGTGCTAATGGACTATAGCAGCCAGCGTTTAATATTCAGCTGCTCGCTCGGCCACAGCCGTCCTAAGAGTTCGCCTGTCTGAAACTCTTTGTGTTGGGGGTCCTCGTGTTAACACCGCCAGGGAACCCTAATCACACTGGAAAGCTAATGAATCACTCTGTGCTTTCAGCTTACAGTGCAGAAAAGTGCAAACAAACGCTCACACACACTCACTCACACACACACACACACACACACACACACACACACACACACACACACGCACACGCACACGCACACACACACACACACACACACACACACACCAGTGCACCTTTCCTCTTAATCCCACTTATGGGTCATGTCTGTTGCGCTAATTTGCCTGATTAACTGATTAAATGCTTCACGAGAGCCTAATTAATCAAGGGGGTCAGCTTAAATTCACAGGCGCTCCAGCACATCGCTGCCGCGTTCTTTGCCTCCAGTTCTTATGCTTACTGTACAGAAACGCCTGAGAAAATATCACAAGAGGGTTTCTTCAATGGATTTATTTTAACTATAGGTAATTAAAATATGTATTAATGGTTCTATGGCAATTTTTTTTATATTTAAGCTGAGATAGATAGAGAGAGATTTGAATCTTAATGTACCAAAGAAAAAACGATATATTAATATGACATTGTTAATAGAAATACTTTTATACACAAATTAGAACTCTAAAACACAACCAGAACACACATTGTGTGTTCAAAATAAGTGAATAGATGAAAAGTGAGCGAGTGAAAGAGAGACAGAGAAAAAGTGATTCAAAGATAGGTGACGTGAGAAACCGTGTCTCTAAGAAAAAAAAAGGCATGATAGTTTAGAGAAAAACTAAGAAAAAAAGAAACCAAAGTAACGGGAAGACCAATAGACAAACTGAAATAATACATGGATGGATGGATAGATGGGAGAGAGAGAGAGAGAGAGAGAGAGAGAGAGAGAGAGAGAGAGAGAGAGAGAGAGAGAGAGAGAGAGAGAGAGTGAGTTTCAGCTTCTAACTGATTCAGCAGGCTGGCTTGAGCAGGAGAAATAAAAAGGTCTTGCTTGGAACCGGTCGACACAATCTAAATGGCTTGAGGATTTTCTAACATGTTTGAAAGCAATTTGTCCAGACCCTTAAAGGCCTTTCTAATCAGGGGAAATGATTGTTAATGGCCTCTAAGTGTTTCCAAGTGGATCTTGAGAGGAGACGTGAGAAAGGGAGAAAGTAATATTCACATCCACTCACGTGATCTTTTACTAATATATTTAATTAAGCTTGGTATCTGGAGGAAACATGTTATGTTGTGTGAAGGTGTAATAACAAGTCAGAGAATCACTTTAAAAGCAAATCTCCGGCTGTGACTAAACCACAAATCCCCTGATACTAAACAGACAAATTATTTACAGCTTATTTTTGATTAAAAGGTCAAAAGAAAAACAAAAAGACAAACAGGCACTAACAAAAAGCTTGAATAATCCAATTATAAATAATGTGTTGGTTCTCGGTGTCGCAAGAAGTAGCCATGTTGTCCAAAACAGAGTATGAATCCATGCTTTTGTACAGCCATTTAACAACAAAATGCCCTTAAAGTGATTCTTTCATCATTTTCCCAAGGTTTTTACGTTGATTCAGATATCAAAACAGAACCAAAATCCATCTTGACTTCAACATTTGACCACATAGCGAGGAAGGCCGGGGTTTTCTTAAAGCCACGCGCTGAAAAATTAGTGCTATTTGTTTTTACCATTAATGAAAGGAACAGAAAGACTTTAGCTTGCTTTCCAGGCAAGTCGCAGCGTTCATGCTTTGTGATGCTGCAGCGGGGCTGTTGTCATGGGAATACATGATACAAGAGGTGATGGGGAAGGTTCTGCCGTCTCCATCATTTCTTTTCTCAGCAGTTAAAGAGTAAACAAAATGTGTTATCAACACACTATGACTATAACTGTGAGGATGAGCCATGACACCGGACTGTAGTTGAAGACACAACTAGAAAGACAAATCAAAGGGTTAAGACATGTTTTACTCTAAGTATTTCAAATTTAAAATCAGCAAAATATATAACAATAGAAGTACATTGCAACTCGGTAATTGAAATTAATGATGTGGGAAATCTTAATATGGGTTTTAAGTTTAGTTTAGTTTTTAAAATTTAGGGTCAATATTAAAAAGGAGTTTAATCTCCGAAAAGTTTGACACATTTTAGCTTTATATATATTTTTTAATATTGTGTATATTTTAATTCCATAATCAAAAAGACAGGTCACTACTTCAGTGCTATGTATACACATTTAGACTACATCACCCACAATTCCAAGACAAAATGGCGAGATGCAGAAACTCACACTGCCCGAAGGTACACACTGACCGAAAGAATCTGAAGTTTTGATTCTGAAGACTGGTAGAAATTCTAAAAGACACACTGTAACGCAATTATAATGTATTGAACTAACTTCTAAATTAAATACAAGCGTTTTAAATTAGATACATTTAATTTAACTTAAATTTAATTTAGCATTAACAATTTTGCAATGCATTTGCATGTTTCCTTTATAACAATTTCGCCTGGAGTCGAACCCATGACCTTCAGGGATCCAATCATCACCGCTCTTCCGAATGCAGAGATTTGAGTCATTCTTTGCGTTTAAACTCTAGAAATTAGCATGAATTACTGTTTTCAGCAATTGCCGATTCGTAATGATGTTCAAAGATACCGGTATTACTGCGCTTGATTAGTTCCTGCATAATATTTTATCCATCAATTATGTTCACTTGGTAACTGATTTGCTGAATAAATTGCCATAAAACGGCGTTGGTTGAAAGTTCTCACAGTGCTACGTGATATCATTTGAACAGCAGCGCGGAACCGGCTTACCCTGTTATTCCTGCATCTCATTTTGCTTTCTTTCCTTGAAGTTGATTCCTGTTGAGCGGTCAGGCTGAATTATAGTGGGTCGCATGTGCTACCGCATGGCGTGGCAAGCGAACGCGCGGCTCCATTTGTTATAGAGCTCTAATTTTGAGTACAAAGCTGAAGCGAAGCCGTCCGCTGAGAGCACTAATTAAAACCTGGAGTCTTCTCAGACAGGATGTGCTGACATTTAGCCATGCGCTAACCTGCGGTAAACAAACTAGCAGAGAAAAGCTCTCATCCAACTTACCCTCGCCATCGTTGTCAATACACCTGCCAATGTACCAATGAGTTAGAAGGCGTCTGCGGAGAGAAGCAAGCTGGATTTTATTGGTCGACGAAGCCTGAAAAATCCAAAACAAGCAATGCAATGCAATAAGGCCACAAGAAGCGACTCATTTGAATTCCGCTGATAAGACCGTGGTGGGGAAAGAGAGAGAGAGAGAGAGAGAGAGAGAGAGAGAGAGAGAGAGAGAGAGAGAGAGAAAACCAAGCAGAATTTTTTTGGTCGACGAAGCCTCAAAAGTCTAAAACAAGCAGTGCGAAGCAATAAGGCCACAAGAAGCGACTCATTTGAATTCCGCTGATAAGACCGTAACGGAATAAATGTAATACAGCAGAAACAAAATAATATCTCTCTCTGGCATTCACCACCCAAACCAGAGGAAGATTTGCTGCTGTTTATTAACACAATTATTCAAGCTTATTCTTTCCCGCTGCTTCTTGCCGACACCAAAATAAACTACACATCAGTTTTATTGAGGGCAATCCTCAACGTTTTCCTGCTTTGGGAGAATATGTTTGAGTCCCAGGACAGTTCTTCACAGCTGTTTTCACACGCTTCCGAAGAAACCTGCTTTCCTCACCAGGCGTTTCAGTGGCCATTAGCGGGAGACGCTAATTTCATTAGCACAGCAAGTGTATGGTGTAACTCATCATCAGTTTAACTAATCAGACACTTTCATCTTCCCGCATCAATCATCCTGTCCGGGATCTGCGATCCATTAACCGTCCTGACAAACTCTACTTGACAGTTGATTCACATGGGAAATTCGGAATTAACTCCCACTAAGTTGCAAATGAGAGTAAAAATTGGCCTAGAGAAAATAATAGGGTTTATACACACTGTTAGATTTACGCATAACATGACTAAGTATTGCCTTTTAAAACAACGATATTGGATCTATCAAGTTTCATCACTTTCAAAGGGGAATTCAGGGCAGGGAAATTAATTATGCATGAGTTATAGATTATCAAAGTGCTTTTTCAGTCAGATAGTGATGTAACATCCTCTGTACGTTTTGTAGATGGATTTTAATTGGTTTGCTGCCAGTTTTATTTGTTTTTTTTTATCTATCAAAATCTTGTTGAATGCTGAGTGTTTACTGTTGTTTGAAGAAGAATTCTAATAACAAAATACATTTGTTTACAACATGCATTTCATACAACTGCATAGTTTGTAAAATACAAGTAGTATTTGCATAAAGTTGTTATTAAAATAATGTTATTTATTAGTGAATATAAAGAGATTTAAAAAAGAAAACATTTTCACTGTTCCTTAGTTCATCTACGCTAAATGGGTGATAATACTTGAGGAAGAAATTGGAAATGAAGATAACGTAATTTTCTGACAAACGGTCAGTTAATCTCATCAAAACTCACGCGCTCTCGTAGGATTTATCAGGTTTGAGTTAATTGCATAAGACAACAACATTGACCCCAAATGAACTTGTACATACACAAACAAACGCGCATACATTCTCAGACAGTTTTATTCGCACATTAATTTTTTCATTCAGAATTGTTTGTCCATTGATTCATCCATCTTCTGAACCTCTTTTTCACTTCTGGGTCCATTTACCCATGCATTTATTTTACATTTTATTTTTAAATTTCATCTACTGTAGTTTTTTTTTTTTGGCTAGGGGTCATGGGATAAATTATACATTTTAATTAAACATGTTTTTTTTGCTTATTGTTTATAAATAAACAGCCATTCAGCTTTAATACATTTCCAGAATATTAATATATTAATTCATACATGCAGTGGAATTTACACACAAACTTTTATAATAGCACATGCTCCCTCCTGATTTCATTTTAATATATTTTAGCGTAGCATTTTCATAGAGAAACAAAAACTGTAATAGACCATAATGCATTGCTTCAGGCATAGACAAACTCACAAGGTCAAGGTCACAGTGACAGCGGGTTTCTGCAGGGGCTGGTGCGTCCTCTGCATGATGAGCTTGACTGGTGTGTGTGTGTGTGTGTGTGTGTGTGTGTGTGTGTCTCTGAGTGGCTTCTATGTGTATGTCCGTGCATGTATTTCTCTGTGTGTGTGTGTGTGTGTGTGTGTTGTCTTTTTGTGTCTATGTGTTGGTCTGTGTATGTCTTTTTGTTTGTGAGTGTGTGTGTGTATTTGTGTATCTGTCTTGTATGTGAGTTTTTGTGTGCATACGTGTGTTAGTCTACCTTTGTTTACAGTTCGTGTAGATGTGTGTGTCTGTATGAGTTGAAGTTTGTGTGTTTAATTGTGTTAACGTGAGTTGTGTGTCTGTTTCTGTGTGTGTGTGTTCAGTAGCATTCTGTTGCAGTTATATCTGTAATGTATTTACATGTATATTTATTTTTACACTGCGGTCGACAGACAAGGGCAAACAGGAAGTGGCTCGGCTGGATCATGAGAATAAACATTAGCCTGTTTAGCATCCGTGCAACGTTTGTATGTTATTCATGCAGTTTTCCGCCAAGTAGAATCACAAACACGCTTCAAGTTGATTTCTCATGACATCCACGCGTTTGGCGAGAAGTTTGGGCAGCGCAGAAACTCTGTTCAAGTATTTGATCAGGAGTTTTAAGATGATTTTCTTTGCTTCTTTCAGCCTTGGATGGATTTCGATGGCTTTTGTTAAATGCAACAGGTTTAAAGCTCTTCTGCTGGTGCTTTGATCTGAATAGCAGGAATAACAGAAATATTGAGATGAGCTACAGATTTTGTTTTTCACTTCCTGACAATCCTGCAGCTTTGTGTGTGTGTGTGCGTGCGTGCGTGCGTGCGTGCGTGC
>CM051501.1:14200113-14280575 GCA_028031935.1 Paedocypris micromegethes | reverse complement strand
TGTGTGTGTGTGTGTGTGTGTGTGTGTAAAATCCCACATCAGCCAAAGATCAACTCAACTGCTCAAAAATGAAACTAAATAAAGACAATTTCACAATCCAGCTTTATTCCAGTTAAACGGAAAATTGCAAAGCTGTGTCATGGGTCATTGTTTTGTGTGTGTGTAGGTGTGTGTGTCTGTGTGTGCGCGTGTGCGTGCGTGCAAGTGTGTGTCTGTCCGTCCATGTGTGTGTAATTCTTGGTGTTTCTGTGTGCGTTTTGTCTGTCTATAATAGATATTTTTGAGAGTGTGTCTGTGGGAGTTTGTGGTGTGTGTGTGCCAGCATAAAAAATGTTGGTATTTATGCATTTGTGTCCATGTGTTTGTGTCTGTTTTTTGAGTTTGAGAATGTGTTTGTGTGTTTGTTTCGGTGGTTGTTTGAGTTTATATGTCTGTGTGTGTGTACGTGTCTGTCTTTGTTTTTTTCACCTCACACACACACACACACACACACACACACGCACGCCCTTTTTATAGTTATATGCTAACATTGATATATCAGATTACTCCAGAAGACATATACCTGACCGCAATGTTTCCCTGTCTATCATGGAGAACACAGCACCACTCGCCGGACATGAAACACTTGTGAATTGAAACGACTGTATTGAAAAGCACTTTTCTCTCTCCAGTTTCTGATTCGGGATGAAAGTGCCACAACAAAGAAGTCGCAGAACTGTCTCGTCCGTTCCCTGGTGCGACTTCGGCCGCCCTGTGCAAACGCTGCCGTTCCCCCGTGCGCTTAATCAATGCGCTCTAAATTATGTAATTATTAAATGCTTGCAGAGACCGGTGGGATTTATGTATTAATTGATTTGCTTTTGAATGAAAATGCTGTAGGCAGAATATGAATATTTAATTGGATGTGTTCCTGCGGACATGCGAGTTCTCCCCGGGTTGTCTGATTGTTTTTTTCATCAGTCTCTCGTTTTTTTGATGAATTTCTTTGGTTCAATAAGGATGAGGGTTTTTTGTTTAGCTTTTAGGTGTTTTTTTATTTGTCGGTGTGCGTCGGTGAATCTATTTTATGTGTGTTTGTGCGCCAGACTTTTCCCTGATGATCTGTTCACAATGCCCACATTCCTGCTCATGTAAACCCAAACAGAGTCATTAAAGCCGGTGCGTGTGAGTGCAAGTGTGTAAACCCACTGGTTTCCTTCTATTTTTACCTTTGGAGAACGGTGAAAACGGTTTTCTACCCACTGCCCTTGGCAGAACCACTCAATCTCCAGAAAAACACCAAAATCCACTCCCAGCCCCGTCATTCAGTCTGATGCACACAACATGCACTTGTTTCCACTAGTTCACATTAGAGGTTAGTTTTATACATAAGCTATGATTTTTTTTTTGGTCAAGCTACCCAGCAACGTGCCAGAATCTCGGTTGTCAAACAGCTTCAGTGCTATTCACAAAAGCAGAACTTTTACAAAACATGAGCAGTTGAACTCTGGAACTGTTAACAACAGGGACCGATTTCAAGGCCTGGTCTAGGCTTGTTTGAATGGACGTTGATGTCAGGTTTTTCTACACTAACAAGGACCAAATGCATAGTTTGTGTGGATGGAAGTTTCTTCACAACAACAGGGAGTTGTTCGTGTATCGGTCTGGACCTGTTTCTGGACCTTGCTGGCGGTATTTCTCACAGCGTAAGGAACCCAAGTTCATGGCCTGGTCTGGGCCAGTGTGTGTGGTTCTTGTTGGCAGCTTTCTTCCCAGCACAGGGACCTGAGTTCAAGACCTGGTATTGGCCTTATTGTCTGGACCTTGTTGGCAGGTGTTCTCACATGAACAAAGACTGAGTTCAAGGCCTGTTTGAATGGATATTTAAGTCGGGTTTTTTCTCCCCACACCAAGCCCAAGTTCGAGGCCCGGTCTGGGCTTATTTGTGTAGACCTTGATCTGGAACTTATTATTAAAACAATTTTCTTTACATTCAGTTGTAATTTCATAGGCAACACATGTTTGGCAAGATCTAAGTAGTTTCCTGTATTGTGTTGTTTTGTCAAGTCTCAAACGTTGAGATTGTTTTTTATAAGTGTATTTATATTATGTGTTGTTACATTTTTCAGATTAAATTTAAGATGAACTCAAGTTTTTTAGCCTACATTCATTTCAAGTTCAGGTTAGATTTTTTTTTCTCACCTTGCTCTGAAGTGTTGCACTTATAATCATTCTGGTGTGACTCTCGGCCCCCCTCACATCCATTAGTGATGCCTGAGCATCCTGACTGATGAGAAGCTCTGTTCGTCAGGCCTGGGAATACTCCATCTCGCAGGGTGGGTGGCTGTCATTACCATAGATTACACGCTCCCGTTCCCCTTAAGATTGGCCGTGTGCGCGTGCACGCAAGTGTGGGGGTGTTAGCATCCAGAGCGCTGGGTTTGTTTACTCATCAACCCTTGGTGTGTGTTCCATGAGGATGCTCTGCGTGAGGAGACTCGGTCAATAATGGGGCAGCTCTCCGCAGCAAACCTTGGCATTTCCCAAAACGCAGCATTTCACTGAATTGCCCTAAAAACGTCCAATCCGAGCAGGTGTCAGCAATGATGTCATTTACAGTGTCACATCAAGAGATTAATACTTTTCATCCGCCTCCCACGTCCATTTATGAATCCTCTGGTTTGGTGATATAGCTAGGCCGTTTGGTAATAATCCCTTATTGCTACGTGTAATGTTCAACATTATGAGAGGTTTGTAGTGATTGTAGATTCTGTAATCTGAGCTTGATAAGGAGCCAGGGATTGGTCGCTCAGTCACAGACCCAGGTAGTAAGTTAAGTTATATGTCATGTATTTCCGTTAACCTTCTTTACAATAGTCATCACATAATTATTAGTTCAATTCAATTGAATTGTGAGGATTATGTAATGTCTACTGGATTGAAAATTTATCAATTTAAGATGCAATTTTCTGTGGATGACTCCAGCTCCCTGTATCCCAGAAACGAAGAAGTGGTTCAGTAGATGGATGGAAATGTATAAGAAATAATAAATGTGCCACATACAAGACATCTGCTTGTAATATACAACCTTATTATAAAGGCTAACTACACCAATCATGTGTCGAATTTAATGATAAATCATTATCAGAATCCACCTATTTGGGATTTTTCTTACGCTTTGGTCTTAGTTTTCAAGTCATTTTTCTAGCTGACACAATGTCAGCCATGAGTTTCTCATTAGTTTCATTGCACTGCTGTTGTATTAAGAACTTAGTCGATGAAAAAGCAAAATGAAGCTGGCAGTGTCAAGACTCCAATTGAAAGGAAACGACCAAACTAATCACACGAAGACGCCGAATCACCGCTCAGCCCAAGGTTTCCTTGCAAAGCTTGTCTTGTTTGGAGTTGATGACATCCTAAATTTTGGCTCGCCATCTGTATAGAGGTCATCAGCTTTGTGCTCTGGTTTACGGAAGGTCATGGAACACCAGATGTTTACCTGTGGTTTTTGAAAGCTCTGTTTGATATGGGAAATTCACTGCAGCGTGTCTCTATAACTCTCAAGGGTAAACTAGTTTAGTTATTTCTAGAGAGGCTCTTATTTTTAATCAGAGAGATGCAGAATCCTCTGAAATGGTCTCGTAAAATGTCTGTCAATCAAGTGAATTTATGAAGGGGAAACGTCTCCGGCTCGGAAGCGCTGGTGAGGCAGTTTATGACTCTGACAACCATAAAAGTGCTGATGATAGAAGGGAATCGCTAATCATTGCGGTTATGTGCGCGCGAGGACTGGCGGTCTGTGCTCATTTAGCTTTGCTGTTTCTTTTTGAGATTTGTATTTTTATGTTGTCAGCTTGACCGATGTGTATAATATACAGATTTCTTTTTTTGCTTATCTGCGCAGAACCGCACGTTAAGGTGAGCTGTGTAATGCATCAGCAGTGTGAAGTGGGTTGATATTTTTGGATGTAGGCAACTTTCTTAAAAGTGCCACTAAAGTCTTGTACCGTATCTGCTGGTTTGCGTATAAGGTTACTTGACCGAAACCAGAGGTTGCTATACCAGAGTGAGACCAAGTTGCCAATATTGCTTTTTGTGCCTATAATTAAAAATATTCTTTAATTGTAAATTTAAAAATTGCATTTTTTTTCATTAAATTCAACGCAATTTGACTTTTGATTAATTGTGGGTACAATTTGTGGGTCACAAATGATTTACTGTGGGCACAAAAGGTTCATGTTGTGTGCATGATTTTGTGTGCTGTTCTATAAATAAAATAAATGTAGTTTGATAAAATCATTATTTTACTGTTAGCATAATTCTGGTTTTCACACACACACTTTTCTAGTTTACACGGCCAGAATCCCATGAGTTTGTCAGACCTGAGTGGCTCAGGCCCGATTCAGCTTTTAGACTTTATCTGGCCAGTGTGGGAAGATTTCAGGCACCAAACCAACTCTTGTAGTCTTAGTTCTTCATCTGCGTGTCTCTGTGTTGCTCTCTTTAATACATTTGTGCCGTTTCTGTGGAGCTCAGGGGAAGAATCGACACCTTTGATGCATTAGCAGGCAGAACACTCGGAAGCCCCAGATGAATCTCTAAAAGCTTGAAGATGAATCTGCGGCGTAGCGGCGCGTTATCGTTGCTCAGGGGGGCTCGCTCTGCGTCATGCCTCGTTCACAGCTCCACTGACCGCACTGAACCTGCCACTGCTTCAACAGTTCTTCCTTTCTTCTGGCTTTTTCATCCGTCTGCCTGTTTCATCCATGCCGTTCTTGAATGTTCCGTTATATAAAAAACCGGCTGATTGAAAATGACACAAACAAGCAAACAATGGAACTCTCGAGCGAGTGCATTATGCTGAAAGTGCCCGTGTGAGCAGTTCACGGAGATTTAATTGATGTCGCTGTTGACAGGAGGAAGTCTCGACAGACTGAGACGACAAAACAACTTGATGGCTAAAAAAAATTCAAATGTGCTTTATTCAGACACCGTATTGTCGATGCATATCATTCATAACATTTGATTTATCGCTTCCAATTCACACACAAACAAACAAACAAACAAACAAACAACACACACACACACACACACACACTCACTACACACACACACACATCTATCTATCTATCTATCTATCTATCTATCTATCTATCTATCTATCTATCAATCTGTCTCCGTCCAGATGTTTATCCATCCTTCTATTTACCCATCCCTCTGTCCATCCACATTCATCCATCCATCCATTTATCCACCCATCTGTGCTAATGGCTTCCATTTTATATTGTAATGCACTTTTTTGTTTGAAGAGTATATCACACTTACAAACATTCTCTCTGTATTATGAAAGTATTCACTTTGTGTGGTGACGTGTTTGTGGAATTGTGTCGCTTAATGTTTTACTGGTTGATGCAATAGAAGGAAAATCTTTTAATGATTAAATATTGATACGATGTCTTTGTTCCAAGCATAAAAAGTGTAATCTAAATATTAAAATCATAAAACAAAGTACGGCAGAGCAAGAAACTTTGTTTTTAGAACTTAATACTTTCCACTTATCCATCCATAAATTTGTTATCTCTTCCTACCATCCATTCATCCATCCATCCATCCAACCATCTCAATGTCAGCCTATTCACAGTCTGTTGTCTTTCTATCCATGGATCAAACCTTCCATGCACCTTTCTATTCATCCATCCATTTAGTTATTCCTATGTAACTGTCTGTCAGTGGTGTCTCACTCTATCCATCACACAGTTTGTCTGTCTCAGTCTGTTTCCCATCCCCATTCATCCATCCATCCATCCATCCATTCGATTTTTTTTTTTTGGTGCCTTTCTACACACTTAAGGTTGACTTACAGGACACACAACATGCACACACACACCCGGTGAAATAGCGGCAGCCAATCTGCGCCAGCGTCCACTTCACCCGGGCATGTACTCCACACACGCTCACACACCCAGATTAACCTGAAACCGGAGCACCGGGAGGATACCGATGCAAGCACGGGGAGAACATGCTAACTTCACACAGAAAGGCCCCGACCAGCCTCTACCTCACACCTTGAGTCACAATCGGAACCTTCTCGCTGTGAAGCGGCAGCGTTACCCACTGCATCCATCAATCCATCCATCCATCTAACCAAACAACCATATGTCTGCTTGTTCATTTCACAGTCTGTCTTTCTATCCATAGATCCAACATTCCACCCACCTATTCTTCCATTTGTTTGTCTCTCACTCTCCATCCATCCATCCATGTTTTCATTTCTTAATATTCCTGGTTCCTGTGACATGGCACAAATTCCAAATTTTGAACAACATTTTTTTATCACGCCATTAAATAAAAACACTAGAATAATTATTCACACATCACACAAGTGAACATTCCAAACCTGACTGTAAAATTCTATTTTTTGCCATGCCTTTGTAGCTACATGGCAGGGTGAAGGAAAAGAGGAAGGCTGATATTCCGTGAGAGAGACAGGCAGTGTCATTGGGAATCCAGTAAGACAGGCCTGCTGTTTTATATAGGCACAGACAAACACCCTTGATGACAGTTCCTTGGCACGGCCATAAAAAAAGAGAGGAGCGAAGCACAGATAAATAAAATAGAGCCAAGGATCCGAGCTTGTGCTGTGTCCTCGTGTTCAACTTTGTTTATTTCTGAATCTGAAAGAGAGAGACAGTTCTCTGTAAAGGATGATGGATGGGATTTGGACAGTCAGAATTCTGCTGCTATATTATTGTTCAACTCCATGCCAATCAGTGTTTGTACTATTGTGAAGGCTGAGCCGGTAGAGCGGTGGTCCGGGACGTCTGTCTCTGATTAGTGGTGTCGGCTGTCACTCGATGGGTCAAAATAGGTTTCCTGACAGGCTGAGGAAGACGTATACCATCATGAATCCGCCATGTTTGTCAGTTAAGTAAGAAATTGGCTTTGGAGCCGCGAGATAAAACATTTATCTTTCCTTCTGTGTTTTTTTTATCCTACACAAATATCCATCCTCTATTCACTACACGCCATTTATGCAGATCTGGTTTGTTATTACAAAAGCAACATGTAAAAGGACTGGCTGTTTTAAACACTGACATAAATAATCAATATTAAAAAATCAATAATGCAATATTTTTGACAAAATTTGAAATATGTTTTTGGTCAGTGTGCTAAGTTTTCCAAAATTCAAAAGACAACCTTGGATACGCAGAATCCATTTCCAAACGCAAGGTCGAAATAATTTGCAAGGTCAATTCGTGAGCCAATCAGAGTATCTGGGCGGAACTGTGACTGAAAAGACAGTGATGTCATTAGCAGGAGACGAGGAAGAAAAGGAATAATGGATGTAATTTGTAATCAGCGAATAATGGTTGTAATAAGGTTGGAATGAATTTTTAACAAATTAATTATTGCTACTACAATTTTTAGTAATCTGGAAATTAATCTGGAAAATTGTTGCATAATTACACACCTGACAGCAATTAAGACACAACACAAAAATAGGTTTCTGGTAAACCTTATTTGCAATGCAGACAACTCGGTTTGCTCATTTAGTCTCATGCAGTGGGTCAATTCAAAGTTTTGAGTCACTTGGTCTTGATAAATGTTTTGTAAATTATGTTTATGCACCTTTTTTCCCCCTTTTAAAGACTTTTATCAAAATCAAGTCACTAAGCGAAGAGCACCGAAGCAAGTTATAAGTATAAGTGATAGGATGCAATATTATATCTTGATTGACCTCTTAGAAAACAGAGGCAGAAAATGGAGTGAATTCTGGAATACAAATGCTGGAGTTTTGTTTACTCTCCAAATGCCGCAATTAAAGTTTGCTAGTAGTTTTAGTGCATATTTTGATAATTGCATTGCTTATCCTCAGATCAGGATGCTATTCATTGACATAAAAAGCTATTTATCACAATCCCATCATACACCGTCGCAGGCCTGTAGAAATAATCCACTCAAAGGTGAGAATCACACATACACGATTATTAAATACCACACTAGCAATTACTTGTGGTGAAAATATATGTCTAGATATGAATTGAATGGCACGAGTTTATTCAAGGTCACTACTAGAATCAGGGTTAAATTCCTCTTTGGATTAGAACTCAGTGGTTTCTTAAGCATTTTTCTCTTTCTATTTGTAAAATCCTGTGAATTTTACAGCTTCTGTTGTTGATTTAAAATGCAGTCAGTGTTGGTTTATGGTTAAGGAAAAGTGCATTTCTGGTGCATATAAAAACCCGACGTAACATCATTCGTCAATCTGTTTGGCTTCTCTCATATTGATAAAAATGTGACCCTCTTTATTGCTGTCGCTTCATGGAAATGTCGCCTTGAAACTGCTTCGCTTTAGTACCAAGGGCAGATTTTTAAGGTTTAGCGAATCGAAAATGGAGTCGCGTTTAGAAAAACAGCACTTATGTGCACTCGATCTGTGTGCTAAGACTTAACACCCGTGTGTTAAGAAGCAGCCCACTGCTCCGGGTTTATGTGTGTTCACTTTCTTTCTTTGTTTCTTTGTTTCTTTCTTTCTTTCTTTCCATCCTTCAATTGTGGCATAATGTGGGTGTGGGGGGGTATTAAACCGCGGTATATAGAACTGTAAGATCAGATATGACTTAATATCAGTTTGTAGTGTTTATTGATGTGGCTTTTTTCACCATTCGTGTATGGCCAGTGTTTAAATAAGAAAGAACCATGAAATATTCTACTAAGCTTTTTAACATGGCTAGGAACCAAAACTCTCAATGCAAAATAAAAAAGCGATGCAGAAAAAAATGTGTTCTGATATAAACGTATTGAAAAAACTATGTGGGGAAGAAAAAAATTAAATAGATAAAAATATTTTAATAATCAGGTGGAAGAGGCTGACAATCGTGATATAATCCTGACACAATATACCATTTTAAATGATTTGTGTCTTTAATTTCCTCTAGTTTGAAGTGGAACCATGTTCTTACAAAGCTTCAGTGTGAATCATTAGGAAAGCAGAGCGTGTGGAGAGGGGAAAAGCTTTTTTGTGATTCCTTGAATTTGTTTTTTTTTAAATCCTTAAATTTTCTGACATGCGTTCCTGTGAAGACCTGCCAGAGCCTTTACATTTACATTCACATTCACACAGATGGATGAGTCCGTGGAAGAAAAGTGGCAGCTGAGTGACAGAACGCAGGATGTAGTGGAACAGATTAAACCCTTTTCCCCCTCCTCTTCTCACATCCTTCCTTCTCTCATTCCTCTATTTATGGTGTTCTTGATACACTTTTATTTTAGTGCCGTTTAATCTGGACCTGATAGTCCTGAAGCGCTGCTGATCTCTCTGGATAATTTTTACAAGCCAATCGATAACTCTGAATACATATAAACGCTCTCTTCAAATGATAGAGATAAAAAAACAGGCCATATTTCATTCCGTTAGATCAGTGGGTTATCCATCAAATAGTATTCTCATCATAGAATCATCCATCCATTCTCTGAACCGCTTCTCAATTCAATTCAATACAAACAGATGACATTCAACATAAAACTTACAAGTACTAAAAGTAAGGTGTCATGGTAATAAAGTGACGTTTGTGTTGCATTTCTATGTAACAGGTAAAGTGACTTGTGAAGAATGGCAGACGATAGTGCAAACAAAGTCAGTGCAATTTAGGGAGTAGTGCAAGTCCTTATAAAGATGGTTGTATGTTGAGGTAGTAGGATGGGGGGGGGGGTCAGGTGCATGGGGCGGAGGAGGGGAGAGGGGGCAGAGTCGGGAGGGAGTTCAGCATCCTAACAGCTTGATGGCAGAAGCTGTCCTTCAGTCTGCTGGTCCTGGCCTGAAGACTGCGCAGTCTTCTCCCTGATGGCATCAGACTGAAGAGGCTGTGTGACGGGTGGGTGGGGTCACCAGCAATGCTGAGGGCTTTGCGGGTGAGGCGGGTGTGGTAAATGTCCTGGAGGGAGGGGAGAGGGACACCAACGATCTTCTCAGCTGCTCTCACTATGCGCTGAAGTGTCTTACGGCACGACACATTGCAGGCGCCATACCACACAGTGATGCAGCTGGTCAGAATGCTCTCGATGGTGCCCCTGTAGAAGGTGCACATGATGGGAGCTGGGGCTCTGGCTCTTCTCAGTTTGCAGAGAAAGTAGAGTCGCTGCTGTGCTTTCTTGGTCAGTGCTGTGGTGTTGGCAGTCCAGGAGAGATCTTCGGTGATGTGCACACCCAGGAACTTAGTGCTACTCACTCTTTCCACGGTCGCACCGTTGATGGTCAGAGGAGCATGCTGAGAGTGCACCCTCCTGAAGTCAACCACAATCTCCTTTGTCTTCTCCACGTTCAGAGAGAGATTGTTGTCACCACACCACCTGGCCAGGCGGCTCACCTCACTTCTGTAGTCTGTCTCATCACGGTTTCTGATGAGTCCAACCACAGTCGTGTCATCTGCAAACTTGATGAAGAGGTTGCTGTTGTGTATCGGTGTGCAGTCGTGGGTCAGCAGAGTAAAGAGGAGGGGGCTTAGCACACATTCCTGAGGGGCCCCCGTATTCAGAGTGATGCTGCTGGATGTGTTACTGCCGACCCGTACTGCCTGGGGTCTCCCGGTCAGGAAGTCCAACAGCCAGTTACACAGCGATGTATTGAGTACCAGCTGAGAGAGTTTGTAAGTAAGTTGTTGAGGGATGATTGTATTGAATGCTGAACTAAAATCTATGAACAGCATTCTGACGTATGAGTCTTTATTGTACAGGTGTGTGAGTGCTGGGTGCAGAGCAGAGGCGATGGCATCATCGGTCGAGCGGTTTGACCGATATGCAAACTGGAAGGGGTCCAGGGAGGGTGGAAGGACAGACTTGATATGGTGCATGACTAGTCGCTCAAAGCACTTCATGAGGATGGGAGTAAGTGCGACTGGGCGATAGTCATTTGCACCATAGTCATTACAAGTAAGTATTTGTAATGACATTACAGTCATAGTCATTACAAGTAAGTATTTGAACACCTTGTGATTTTGAAAGTTCTCCCACGTAGAAATCATGAAGGTGTCTGAAACTAGGTCCTCCTCCACTGGAAATCTAGAAATCACATTTTATGATTTTTAAAACAATTTATTTGTATGTTACTGCTGAAAATAAACATTTGAAAAACTGAGAAAATCAATGTTAATGTTTAGTACAGTAGTCTTTGTTTGCTATTACAGAGGTCAAACATTTCCTGTAGTTCTTAACCAGGTTTGCACACACTACAGGAGGGATATTGGCCCACTCCTCTACACAAATCTTCTCTAGATCAGTCAGGTTTCTGGGCTGTCGCTGAGAAACACTCCCTCCAAAGATTTCCCTTTGGGTTTAGGCCTGAAGACTGGCTAGGTCACTCCAGAACACACCTCATGGGTCATTGTCATGTTGGAAGACCCTAACTGAAAGAAGGAGGTTGTTCTACAAAATGTCGAAATACATGGCCCCGGTCATTCTCTCCTTACTACCATGCATTCATCCTGTCCCATGTGCAGTAAAACAACCCCACACCATGATGCTGCCACCACCATGCTTCACAGTAGGTATGGTGTTTTGGGGACGGTACTTATCATTCATCTTCCTCCTCTCACGGCGAGTGGAATTAAGACCAAAAAGTTCCATTTTTGTCTCATCTGACCACATGTCTTTCTCCCATGACTCCTCTGGATAATCCAAATGCTCATTGACAGGCCTGGACATTTGCTGGTTTAAGCAGGAGAACCTCTCATGACATGCATAATTTTATACCATGACATCTCAATGTATTACCAACAGTAACCTTGGAAACAGGAGTCCCAGTGTCCAAATAAATTGCTTAAAAAAATCATACAATGTGAACCTGTTTTTTTATTATGTCTCTCAAAGTGGACATGTACATACCTAGGATTAAAATGTCAGACCCCCCCTGGATTTCTAAGTGGGAGAACTTTCAAAACCACAAGGTGTTCAAATACTTATTTGCCTGACTGTACATGCATATTTATACACACACACACACACACACACACACACACACACACACACACACACACACACACACACACACACACATTTTATACATTTACAAAGACATATACACACACATTATATATATATATATATATATATATATATATATATATATATATATACTGTATACATATATATATAAATATATATATTCATATAAAGTGTAATATATATCTAGAGAGAGGCAGGAAAACAGATCTGGGTCACTTCATACTACCTGTCTAAATGTAGCTGTATATCCCATGTGGGGGTTAGAGGACAGGCTGATCGAGTGATGAAAGGGAAAAAAGGAATGAAGGCGGTGTGTTCTTGTAGAACCAGCTGTCTAAGAGCATCGTGCTGCTCCCTGTAGTAAACCAGTGTTAGCAATGAATCAAGACAAGACTGTTTTAGCCCATGATTTTCCACTCTACGGGGTGATGTGCGGTTTGGAGAAGCGAACCAAATGTTGAATATTTCAATAGTTCACTTGACCAACTGTGTGGTCTTCATAAATGTAACACTTTTGTTAGCTAAACGCTTTTTCTACATTAGATGTCACACTGTAATTGCTTAAAAGTAATTGGGCTTTTTATTTTTAACACCCAAGCTCCTTAAGCAGTTTCTTCCATTCATTCATTTTATGAACCACTTTTAGGTTATGTGTCACAGGAGGCTGGAGCCAATCACAGCTACTCTAGTCTGAGGGTGGGACACACGCATCCCGAATTGCTCGCCAACCAATCACAGAGCAGGGCACACAGAGACACACCTGAGGACATTTTTTCAGACTTCCATTCTCCTGTATATTTTGAAAGAGGAAACCAGAGAGTCTGAGGAAACCCACACAGAATGATCCAATTAGTCGAAAGCACTACTCACTAAAGCACAGTGTATTGAGTAGTTTTCCTGTCATAATAAAATAATAAAATGAAAGAACCTTAGAAAGACTATAAGATGTTTAAGGTGCATGTACCTCTGCCCATTGATGTATTGATGTATATTGTGTGTAAAACACATCAGAGTACCGCACTCTTTAAACTGTGCCACTTCATCCGAGCTGTAAGTGTTTAGACAGTGGCGGGTCGTAGATCTTTGTCATCAAACGCTTTCTGCATGACACTAATCACGCTCTGCTGGTTCCCGAGGAGCCATCATGTTTACTAGGCCTACAGTGTGTCACACCAGAGAGTCTCTGGTGTCCTGGACTATATAACTGCTGCGTATCATCTGTTTGTTTGCAGCTCATTTCCAAGTCTCCTAGGGGCTGTGCTTTTAACGTAAGTGCCTCTGTTTACAGGCTATGTGTTTCACACACTTTTCACTAGACTGTTATTCTCTGTCACCCTGAGAATTATTAAGTCTTGGCGGCTGTAATGGCCTTGCACTTGAAATATAAGTGCAATGATTGTTTTCTTGCTTGGAAATGTATTTGTTTATTGTGGGATTGAGGCTGAAGGGCCTGAGTCCCTATTGTATTCATACGATTTGTACTTTCGTCAAATCTAAAAAAAAAAAAAGCAGGTTGAAAAAAAATGTTGTCCTCTGTAACTTAAGCTGAGATGTACATTTGACCTGACATTTTTTCAGTTTTTTGTCTTTTATAAACAAAACCAGTTTCAGTTGAAACTATAGAGTCTCCTTAATATTCTTTTAAAACATTCTATTTAATATTCTGTTTAAGTGCAATACAAGACGTTGTGTCTCTTTATTTTTAACCAGTTAATTTGTGTACAGGAAATAGAGCCGTTTGATCAACTGGCTAAAACTTAAGTCGTAAGTGGAAGAAACTCCACCGGCTGACAATTACTCCCGTCACTTTTCAGTATTCGGGTCTCAGAGTGATTAGAACCGGTCCAAATGCTTGCATTATTCATCAGCAAATCATATCATTTTAATGCAAATCCCATAATATCATAAGCAAGAAGTGTTCTTAAAGTATTCATGTTTTTGTTAGACATGAATTAATGAAATGTGCTAATTAGTCTAACTGAGATCAATTATTACAAGAGGGATTCAAACTATTCAGGCTTGAACTCTTAATTTTCTCTGGGATCTGTTGAGTTAAATATGCACACAAAAGATCTGAACTACAGTACACAAGTTGATGAGGATGATTAATGATTATTTTGAACGCTCATGTGAAATTATGTCATTATGACATTTGCCGTCAATCTAAATGCAAGCATTTGTGTAATTGGTAAATAAAGTTTTTTAATTTGGTGTGTTGGATCTACATTCATGATTGAGATGGTTATGTGTACAGTCTCTCAGCACAGTTTAATGAAAAAACTTAAAGTAAAGTGAGTGAGTTTGTCAGTATGGGGGACAAGGGAACTTATTGAAGATGTGCTCTGCATTTTTCTATTCTGTTAAGTTACACAAACAATGAAGTCACACACACACACACACACACACACACACACACACACCCGGAGCAGTGGGTAGCCTTAAACCGTGGTGTCGGTGGCATGTGGGGATCAATATCTTGCTCAAGGACACAGTTGTACCAGCCATAGTGGGATTCTAACCTGCAACCTCTTGGTAACATGTTCAATTCCTTGCCACTGGACCACAACTGCTTTTAAAACCTTATTGAAAAGCATAAAATGTAAAGAATGAGACACTTTATTCCTGTTTGTCAAAATGTAAAAAATGACTTGAACCCTGTCATCAACTGCATATGGATATATTTTTCATTATCACGTAAAAGATGAGATTATAAGCATTTCACTGCTGAAATAAGTCAAGCTGATGAGCTCAAGATGGTCTGAATGTGTTTTGCAATGAGCGATGGAATAACCCATTGAAAACCCTATTTTTGTCAACACGTTGATTTAAATATGGAAATGATTTTGGAAAGACCTGGAGTGAGCAGCATTGTTAGTTATGTGGTCGTCGCATATTTGTTTATTAAATATTAGCGATTTGGACAGCCTGTAATGGGATTTCGGAAAAAAATGAATTTCCCTCTGGAATCCACTGTCTGTTGGTTTGAGTGAGTGAAGTTTATATGCAACAGTGATGCAAGAGTTTGTGTTTTGGTGGCAGAAAGCTGCCTCGAAACTTTCTATTTTTCTTTGTGTTCTTGATCAATAGCAGCTCAGCTTTCAGAGGAAAGCGTTTAGTTGGCCATACAATGCATGTGTGGGTGGAGACGTTTGCATGTCCCTGCAATTACAGGAAAGTACAGCACCAGACGCTGAGCTCTTCCTAAATGGATCTGTCTCCGTTATTGCACTTGTGTTTTTGTACGTGCTGTTTTTCTGCCTATACTTTTCACAAAGAGGAATCTGAAATGCTTTCTGATACTGGTATGGTGAAGTGTTAATTTGATAATCCATTCACTTACTGTATAATAAACAGAAATTAGTCCCACAGTGGGGAAAGTGCGTAGTAAGATTCATAAATATATAGATGCCGATATATATATATATATATATTTTTTTTTTTATTCTTTTTTTATGTTGTGGAAAAAAAAGAAAGAAATAGGAGTTTATTATGTATTTATAAAGACAGTAATGACAGTATACTGACTGACAGACAGACACACAGACATATAAAAATATCAAAATAGACAGACAAACAGACAGGGAGATAAGCAGACTTACAGACAGATTGAAAGATAGACAGACAGACAGACAGATAGATAGACAGACACAGAGAGAAATACACATACAAATACATACCCTAAACCCTTGAATAGTAGGAACCCAATCTCTGACATTTCTAGTATCATTCTCAGCATCGCCTCTCTTGCATCATCTTCAAGTTATTCACATGATGAGGTAAACCTTGCAGTTCTGTATTTACTGTTCTTCTCCCCCACGGTCTTCTCTTCCCGGCGGAGACCCCCTTTTGAGACCTTTCAAAGGCGCAGATTTGAATAAATATTCAGATGTGACAAGGTATCAGAGTGGAATCACTTTGAATTACAATGGATCAAACTCGCTGGAAATCTCCTCGTGCGATGTGAAGACGGGATCATGGCTCATATACTCCTTCACATCTCACTTCTTCCATTTGCACTGACATTAAGCATAAAGACTCCCACCGCCAGCTGTTGATGGAAATCTTTACAGTCTTATAGGGATGGCTTGCAATGATTCATCTGTTTTAAGATTATGAGAATGTTCATCTTGCGACTTGGCGGTAACTGCAGACACGCTCGTGCAACCGAACATCTGTCTCCTTTGCTGATCTCCAGTGCTGTCAAAAGTAGTCACATTTCTTACTTACGTAGAAGTACAAATACTAGAGTTAAAAAAAAAACTTCTGTGGAAGTAAAAGTATGAGTAAAGTAAAAGTGGAAAATGTAAGACAAGCAAGACATCAATGACCTTTATCTGGATGTTTTTTTTTAGATCGATGACAACATGGAAATAAAGCTAACCGAAATTAAATGGGAGTAATGTGGCTAGTTTTTAAAATATAAGGAGTAGAAAGAACAGATATTTTCATTAAAAAGTAAGTATTTTCCAGCGGAAAAATTAATACTCAAGTAAAGTACAAACAAGCCAAAATTCTACTCAAGTAAAGTAAAGACGTATTAACACTTCATTACTTGACACCTCTGCTGATCTCCGTTGTATACCGTTGAGATGTGTAAAAGTAGAAGATGTTTTATGACAATTGGAAATGTTCTCAAATATATGTATCTAATTTTGGCAGCACTTTTCCATTTCTGAGTCTGAAGAGAAGTTGGAGCCAATCACAATCTAGCCCAAAAGGCAGGACACACCTTGGATTAGTGGCCAACCAATCACAGAGACACACACACACACACGCACACACACACACACACACACACACACACGCACGCATACACACACAGTCCCACTCTCACTCACATCTGTGGACAAAGATTCAAACATGAATCTTGAACATGCCACATCATTGTGCCAAAATTGCATTACTAAATTCAAATAAAAACTTTTGAATCTATAAACACTTCGATGGGATTGGTTCCCAGTGATGTTCTTCTCACCAAGTACTTCTTCATACTTTCACTGTACTGCAAGCAACCTGTCTGTGCAAACATATCTGAAGCTGTTCTTGCTGCTGCACAATCAGCAAAAAACACACGGAATCCATTCGTCCACTTCCCATCCTGCACCAGCACGGTAAATAACATATGAATGGGCGACTTATCCCTGAACTACCGAAACATGCATGAGCTGCCGTGGCCACGGTGGGATCTGCTGCTCGGGAAATCACTTCAGAGCTTTGCTCAACTCCTAAATATTCAATATGGGGGACACGAGAACGAGAGCGCTGGAAAGTCCACACGGATGCTCCATCAAGCAAACAGAGAAACCAGGGTTGACACGTTTCATTAAAATAATTTAGGTAGTTACTAGTTGCTTTTCAGGAATAGTCACGTTAATTATGTCATTATGTAAGAATTGAATTATTGAGAAAGGTAAATATTGTGTTATTTCAAGAAGTCCCTGGTTTTTACGACATTAGATGCATCAACATTTTGTTTTTAGAAAGAAAACAAAAAAGAAAGTGAGTGAGTGCTCCATCCAGTGCACACACACACACACACACACACACACACACACACACACACACACACACACACACACACACACACACACACAGTGGTAGAACCTAACAAACCGGGATTCAAACCTGCAACGGCTTGGAGGTCCAACTCCCTCATCTGCCTTTTATACAGTTAACAGTTTATACATTTATTTAGACATAATTCATTGCAAAAATGCATTAAAATAAATCCATGCTTTCACTGAAAATTGAACTTTTAACCTTTACTGCTACTGGTGCAACTACTGCAAAAAAATGACCTTAATAGGACTATATTGTTATATTCAAATGTTGTCGTAGATAATTACATCGGAAGTTAATGCTTTTTATTACAATGCGTACACATTGAACCAGGGCAAATAACCATATATGCATGCTACTAAGCAATACTGTGTGATTCAGAGAGTAAAATACGATGCACACACACACACACACACACAGTTTCTATTAACTAAACCCCAAATTCCCAGTCCAACAATAAAACCCATTCCAAAAAAAACAATGTTTACATCATCTTTTACTCTTCATCAACTTTTGACCCTTTGTTTTCCAAGACTCGTGAAATGTCGTGTTGTTGTAGAAGTATGCACTAGCCAGTGGTGGTCTGGCTGAGGTTGTGTAGCTCGTTTGACGTCATGTGACAGTGATGTGGGTTGAGAGCTGACTCCTGAAGGGACACTGGGCTTAGGGAAAGACAGACTGCTTTAGATCAGCGCTCCCTTGCTAATGTCCGCCGCATGAGCCTGACTTTGCTTCACTCCCTGAGGATGCAGCTAAACACACGGTGTCCTCTTGCACAATTCCCAAAAAGGACAATGTTTTAGTGACTGGAGGAGATAGTCAAATCCAGTATGGAGGATTTCCTGTGAAATGGGGATTTTGCCAACAGATTATGTGTCTGAGTCTACCGGGCAGGATTGTTGGGTTTCTGCATCAGTGCTAAGAATAAATTGAGCCCGGCTCATAACAGAAGCAGGCCAGTTTAGTTGTTTTTTTTAAATGGGAATAACTGAACACTCTTGGCATTGCATTATACATTGATTTCATTATTAGCCTCCCGTTTACATATGCAGCCATTAAAATGTGCTTTCTGGTTAAGGATTTTATTTGTGATGTTTAAAACTAAAAATTTGAAAAAAAAAAAAAATCTTTTCAAAGACGATTCTGAAATATGAAGAAAAAAATTCATTTTTGACACTTGGGTCACGATGAGCTTGAGCCAATCACAGCAACTTTTGACTTGAAGGCGGGCACAGACCCCTAATTTGATGACCACAGAGCGGCAAACACACACTCTCTCACACCTTTGGGCAATTTCCCAGACTCCAATTCTCCTGCATGCTTTTGGGAGGAAACTGGAGACCCGGAGAAAACCCAGTCCAAACTTGATGTGCTTCTCTTGTCGTGAGGCGACAGCGCTACCCACTCTACCACTGTGCTGCCATTTGGATCAAATCTTTAAATTAAAAAGTGGCATAACACAACTCCCCATAGACCAGAACAAGACCAACGTCAGTGAAAAAATAGATTCGTTGCCCTGGTGTTTCCTTACTATGCTTTCGAATTTTCTCAATAAAACACCAACTCAATTCCACATCCTGTGTCAAAATTGTTCCCACAGCAACACATTTCCGGCAATTAATAAGCCGAAAGAAATCCGTTCGGCTGTTTCATTGTGACCTCCAGAATGAACGACACAAGAAAGTGCAAACACTTCATTGAGAGTCAGATCTTCTTTCATTGTCTGACCAAGCACAAACGAAGCTGTTGGCCGATGCCACATACAATTAGCTTCTCCACCAATGTGTGAATGGAGATTTCTGATAATGAAAGAAACAGGCAAATTGACAGCGCATGGCCCTGGAAATTCATTATTTTTTCTTCTGAAGGTACATAAACAGCATATGGTAAAGAGGCAGAAAACATGTGTGAGGGGTAAATTAGCTTGTAATGATTCCCAGGGCGCTGGAAACCTCTTCTCGTCTGATTTGCCAGCCAAGCCTCCTTTCTCAGTCTGTTGAATTAAACCCAACAAAAGGATTGCGCTGTCCTGCTCGTGTTTGGCTTCGATACGGTTGTGACTGTGGATGAACAGGTATTCCAGGGGACTTTTTCAGACATGTTAAATCCTGTGAGCGTGCAGAATACAGGTTTGCTTGCCTAAGCGAAGAGTGACACGTTTGTTTGCCAACAGTCTGTCATGGAAATGATCTAACGTCGTCCAGAAACAGCAGCTCACATTATAATCCCACAAACAGTGAAATGTCAACATCAATATATTCCCAAGAGACAATTTTGCTGTTTTGAATTAGATGCAATTTTTCTACTTATAGCCTCTTGTTTCTTTTTCCGAACATCTATTTTTCTCACAACAACTCACAGTCTTTCTATGAGTTTGCATGTAATGATGTTGCCGTGGGTTTTTCCAGAGTGTTCAATTTCATTGCACGGCCCAAAAAGCCGGAGTCTGAAAAATTGTTCCTAGGCGTGAGTGAGAGTGTGTTGTGAGTGAGATGCTGTGTGATTGGCCAGCCACCAATCAAAGATGTGTCTCACGTTCAGTCCCAGAGTTGTTGTTATTGGCTCCAGCTTCTCGAAGCCTGTTTTAGAAAATTGATAAATTGACTTGGATTATGGATAATGATTGTGACCCGGTAGGAACATGGCATTTACTTTACATGTTAGAAACCCACAAGGATAGAAGCAAAGCAAGCAAACTGCACAGAAAGACCCTGACCTGAGAATTTAGCATTTGTGTGAATGTGCAAGACGGAGGAACACACGTGGCGGTAAAAGTAGTGATTTTAACTTGAAGTCATTGCGGCTGAGCTGCTTTATAAAGTATGTACAAGTGAAAAAAAATCACAAACACACTGCAGAGCGGACGCCCTTGAGAGGGGAGAAGAGAAAATAGCTTTCTTTATTTACTCTTTTTTCAAAATGTGAGAATAAAAATTGTCTCTGCAAATGGAATTTTAATCTTTTTAAGAATAACAATTGTTTATTTTTTTCGAGAATAATTTAGTTTATAAATACGTAACTTTCATAATTTGAGACTCACGTGTTGTCTCGCAAGGTGAGCTGTAAATAAAGCCATCCCGTGTTCTGCCTCAACTCCGCCTGACATGGAATCTTATGCTTTGAGCATCGCTGAGCAGTGCTTTCTGTCTGATTTTGCGACGTCTTCATTTCATTTCGATCTTTTAAGGATGGCTGGGCAGAGGAAAAGCTTGTACGGCTGTCCTCCCCGTGTAAACACTTCACACATGGGTGAGTGTTTGACATGGTTCTGATCTCTGGCCTGTACTGTATTTTTATCAGCGCTGCCTCGGCTTCTACCAAGCGCCTGTCATGGACGTGATTAATTGCATAGTAATGACTTCCCATCATGCAGCAGCACTCTGGAAAAGAGTGACAGTTCCGCTCTTGGCGCAGTGGCATGTGAACTTCAGCGGAATGCAGAGAAGGGAAGACATGCTTTTACACACTTCCTTTCACTCTCTTCCACCCTGGAACACGCTTTCCTCGGTCTCTACTGATCGATACCCATCCATCCATCTTTCTCCTCATTCTTTCTATTGCTTTCATGGTTCCTCCCCAGCTCTCTAAATTATTGAGACCAAGGTTGACCCTTCTCCTGTGGGACATCAATTATAGAAGGCACACCAAACCTAAGAGAGAAAAAAAGAGAAAGCCATAGTGATTGATTATGAATAGAAGCTCATGAGACCTCATGAAGAATTACTACAGAGTTTTTGTGCTCTAAGGAAAACGTGAAGATACATTATAAAGTATGTACAGGGGAATAAAGCACAAACACACTGCAAAGCGGACACCCATGACAGTCCTCAGGAAGAAGCAGTTTTTTTTTCCTCAATATAAAAATGTTTTTTGTCTCTGACAATAAGAAAGAAAAAATGTAATCCAGAACTTGTGACTTATATAGTAAAAACTTTGATTCAGAATTTGTTGAAAAACCAAGGCAAATCTTGACTTTTTCAAGTTCAGTGTCGCTTTTGTGGTACCTGCTGCGAGTTGGCTTTGTTATTGTAACTTTTATTTCACTAAAGTAGAAAATATCCTTCGATTTATGACTGACAATAAAGTATTGGTGGTATTGATATCAATAATAATTAGTTGATATCGTTAAGTTGACAAGGTATTAGAAAAAAGTCGATACATTTTTAATTTAGAATTTTTAGAAAGAGATAATACAGACCTTTTTAATCCTGCAGAAGGGAAATGTACACATTTCAAAAATTGTCATAATTATTAACTTTTTTTATGAGAGTAAATAAAGGCAGATTTATACTCCAGAGTAAACATTTTAATATATTTTAGTATATATTATCAGAGTTTAGCAAATACTTTCCCAACAAGTGAACAATTGATAAGGAAAACAGTTCATTATATTGCTAGCAAAACTCAAATCAATATAATACAATACTATTTATTTAATATACAATAGTCTTAGTAAAAAAATTGAATCTGTATTCTCTAACATTGTAACATGGCTCCGACTGCAGACGTAGACTTGCTTATGTCGAAATATTTCTTACTCTTATAAATATGTTGTTTATCTTATTGTTTGATTAAAATGTTATTCCTAAACAAAAATCTTTATTATGGAATTATTGCTCAAGCCAAATTACAAATGTACTTTTGATTTGATAACATTTCTCATGAGGTTTGAATCTGTTTGAGTGAGAAATAGAATCAGTTAAAAATCTTAAAAAATCTCAAACACTTTTAAAACCAGGTCCTTTGCACATCGAATTGCTTAAAAATCAGTTTGTGCACTATATTAAAAAGTGAAGTTTTACCAGATATCTAAGCTTGATTCTGTGCATCATCTCTTCAAAATATGAAATGGCAAAATAACACTTTGTGCATGTGTTATTGGTGTAATTGAAGTGTAAATGGTGCTCAATTCAAAACATTCAGTGAGTTTTCCTGTTATTATGAGTACGAAAATATTATAGTATGTCTGAAAGCTCAAAAACCTGACAGTGTTGGAACACAGCGACCACGGAAAGCAAATGTTTTGAGGTATCAGCCATTCTTATGCAGATAAGGCTTTTGCCTAGAAATGACAACTGCGTTCTGCTCGCTACATAAATCCGTTCTATTTGTGGTTTACTCAGCACTTAGCCTTTTCCAGTGACACTGCAGAAAAAATGAGACATTTGAGGCCTAAGATCATAATGTAAATGCGTTGTCAGTTACTTTCTCATACACTCATTCTTGGCAACTAAGTGCAGTCTTGCAGAAGCTAGACGCTAGGGATGCTCAATGTTGAACTGACATATTAGCTTTATAAAGATTTTTTTTTTGCCAGAACTTTCCCATGATTCTTTTGTCCCTCAGCCTTCGATTCTATACAATCCTGTATATTGTTTCAGATGTTTCCCTTTTAGTACTTCAGTGTTTATTTATATTTCTACCTCTCAGTGCGTCTACCGTACTCTTCTGTATTCATTTAATGTTTGTGGAGCAGCTTGTGTCACAGTTTTTACAACCTTGCTTCCTGAAAGGGAATCAAACTGATTGAGCTAATGTTTGCATTGTTGCTTGGTTTCTAGATTACTAAACACATTTTGACCCGATAAAAATAAGTTGAACTCATATTTGTAGTGGTTCCTGTGTTCATAATTGTTCAAGCTGGTTTACAAACAAGCCACAGAAATAAAAGTCACTTCATGAACTAATGGCTCTACCTACCTTTTCCTCATGTTGTTAAGAAGATTTTGGCTTTGTTGAATAACTTTAAACACTATTCATTTTACTTCACTAAAAGCTTAGATTTATTAAAAGCAGAGATTTATTATAAGTTTTGGTGAGAATATTTTTGCATTATTAATAATAGTTATTATCATAGAATATTTTACTATATTTTGAAACTGTCACAAAATCCCCTTCTCACCTCCTCACCATCCCTGACTCCACCCCCTGACCCAGATTCGTCACTGCACACCTGTTCCTTGTCTCATTTTGGACACTGTGTGTTTGCCTTGTCTCTTGTTTGGTCTCGTCAGTGTGAGAGCATTGATCTACATCTCGTCAATGTAGTTCTGTGTTCATTGCGTCAGACCTCAGATCCCTGTGTATTCCCGACTCCCGAGCCCCAAGTTTCTCCGTGTTCAGTGGTTGTCGTCATTGTGTTTCATATCCCTGTGTTTGGATCCCTACGTCACTCACGGTCCTCCCCGAGGACGTGAGTGTGACATAAACTTCTTATATTTTTATATATTTTAAAGGATCCTCACTCCTGAATGTAGGTAAATAATTTGAATGTTTTATTATTATTGTTGTTGTTGTTGTTGTTGTTGTTGTTGTTGTTGTTGTGGTTGTTAATAATACTAATAATAATACATTAAAACTATCTTAGAACAAAGACCAGTAAAATATCTAAGAAAATATGATATAATGTCTTATAAAATTTAGACATGTACAAAATCAAACAAAGTAAAAAAAAACATCTGAACCAGAGAAACAAATATGTACACATTTTAAATGTTGTGCTACTTTAATACTTTGTGTAACTGTGCTGATTCTTGTAGATGCTCCATGTTTATTAACACGTGCTTGGGACTGTAATTTGTACCAATTACAATATTTGTGTTCTGATGTGGTTGCTTCTTTGTGGTGCTTTTAAATGTTTCGGCTGTGTCGAAAAAGCTTAGGAAGAAAAAATGCCATTTGCATTGAACAGGAAAATGTACTTCAGATCAAGACACATTCAGTGTCCAGGGCCAATTATCTAGAAACTTTTAACCAAACAAACACATCCACACACATGTAGTGAGAATTGGCCTTTTTTTTTTGCTGGATGGCTTTGTAGCCCATTTATTTCTCTGCTTTTGGTTGTCACCTCTGAGCTTACACAATTTGCTTTGTGAAGACCTATCCACAGGGAGTTGACATTGGCAATTTATATATCCGTCAATTAAGCTGTTTCTTCTGCGAGCCATGCGTCCGAGAAGCAAACGCTATACTGAACTGTTGCGCAGGAAACCTGAGTGATGATGGCGGAATGATGGAGAAGAATTGTGATGCTCGGAGCACCAACGCTGTCTGAGACATAATGTGTCTTTATCACAGCTTGGAGGGAGCAGCTCTCAGACCGCCAGGCTGAAAGGATCACATTGGAGGATGTGATAAAGACTCTCAAATATAATTCCACATTTGTGTTTTTTTCCAAAAGCACAGTTGCTGCATCGAAAGAGTTTGTATTTTAGAAAATTGGCTCAAATGTCATTTTGTGTGATTGGCCACTCAACAAAGGTGTGTGTTGCTATGATTGGGTTGCTCAAGCTTCTCATGACACAGAAATGGAAAATCAGTTGAGAGTTGGAAATGGCTTTTATTTTTTCTATTTTGTTGATCTTATCCAAGTCATAAGACTTGAGGCTTTGGAGTTCCTCTAAAGTTCATCAACATAAAAATGCAATTGCTTCCAAATAAATTGAATCATTGAAACCTCGTGAAGGAGCCTGAAAAATACGTCTCTTTACTAGTCGAGAGCGATCAACAGCATTCATGTAGTTTAGCTCTCATCCACGCGGAGGATGCTCAAGAAGGTCCACTTCCACCAGGATTTTTAGAATCATCCTTATATTTAATGAGACTCTTGTATATTAATTTGACAAGTATATAAACTAAGTAAGCTAAACACAGTAAGGACACACACACATACATACACACTGGAGCAGTGGTCAGTCTTAAGTTATGACGTCTAGGGGTCAGATTGAGTCCTGTGGATTGCTCAAAAACACTTCATTATTATTGTCAGTATGGAATTCGAACCTAAAACCTTCCGATTGCACATTCTACCATAATATTCCCACTGTTGCCTCATTCGATTCAGCAAACAATAGAATTTAGCATCCGATTAAACACAGCAAGACGTGACAACAGTGACTTTAATTTGAAGTTTGTGGGGCTGACGATTGCTCTTTTATCCTGTAATTATCAACTTTAGAACCTCAGGAGACCGTAAACCACATGACCGCACAAAGCGCTGGCGTTCTCACACACTTTAATGTGCTCTGGTTGCATTGGTGCTGAAATGATTCAGAATGGCGCGTAAACCCGGGGTAAGTGGACTCCTGGGTGGGGAGATTGTATTTCCTTTGCATCACACAGGCCTTGTTTTCTCAGTGTATAATAATATCTAATGATGATGAGCCTTGATTACCACTGCAGAGAGTTGCAGGCTACTGGAGCAGAGAGGAAAAAAGCAATTTAGCACAGCACAAAATCTGTCTCCCGCAGAGACCATCACCATAGTATACTGGATCTGGGCAGGAATCATTAAAGTTCTGACGGGGTTTGAATCGCTAATACAACTCACTTCAACACCTGTGTGTGTGTGTGTGTGTGTGTGTGTGTGTGTGTGTGTGTGTGTGTGTGTGTGTGTGTGTGTGCTATGATTAGATGGATCTAATCTAAATCAGACATGCAGGTCAGATTGTCCTCATTTGTCTGATTCCTGCTCCGTGTCAGATGGCATCAGTTAATCTCACAGCCATTTTACATTTTATGGCTGCCGTAACAAAGCCGGATTCTTTCCAGCTGGAAAATAATAAATAAGGTATATAGATTAAGTAATTTGCTTTGTTTCTGCTGTCTTTCACAGGCATTCGCACTTAAAAAACTAAGAAAAATTAAACAATTTGCCCTTCTGCCGACATGACTGAAGTACTTTTGTATAAAAAGAAGTACTGAAGTAATTTTGGACTGTGTTTAATTATACTCAAGTATTTTACTTGCGGCTTTTGAGTATGTTTACTTCTACTTGAGCTATTGAGCACATTTAGGTACTTTCTGAGTACTTTGAGCACATTTGAGTACTTTACCTGAGTTCTTTTGAGCAGTTTACCTTAGCACTTTGGAGTACTTCTACTTGTATTCGAGTACTTTACTTGCATACTTTTGAGTACTTTTATCTTTATTTGAGTATATTTGAGTAGTTTATTGACCACTTTAACTTCTACTTGAGTTTTAATACTTTTACTTCTAGTTGAGACATTTTATTTCTTTTTACAACATTTTTAGCAGCTAAAAATCTACAGTATTAAAGAAAATTATGTTTTTGATTAAAATGTATTTATGGGAACAACAAAAAAAAAACTGGAAAGTGGCAAACTGGGTAGCGACATCGCCTCACAGCAAGGAGAAACTGTTCCTAAACTCAAAATAATTCATACATTACACGTCTGATAACATAATTTTTGCAATATGTTATTTATGACCTTTCCAATATTTCAAAGTGCATTATCTTGCTCATTTGCACTTCATTTATTAATTGCTGTATATTTTAATGTAAGTAGCATACACGCATATATAACAAAAATGTTATAATAATTTATTTTCCCTTTTCTAAAAAGCACTTCATTACATTTTTTTACTTGTTAATCTGCACATGATACAAAAAGTCTCATGAAATGAATGATTTAAAGCGTTTGTCATCAATCCTGTGAGAAACTCTTTTTCGCTATTGCAGATGTTTAGCATGTAAATAATGTTTGAGTAAAAACTTTAATTTATTTACATATTTTTTTCGAGTAGCAATGAACTTTTTTTTTACAAACTAGTTTGACATCTTCAACATTGTTAATAAAGCTTTTTGTTCACAAGCAAATGAGAAAAAGCTAAAGCAAAGCTCACCGAGTTCCACAGATCGACGTTTACGCCCTGCCAGGTTCTGAAACTACAAAGGTTATTGGCAACTGTTAGCATTGTCTCAGCCCTGCATGATTTATCTCTGCCCGTGTGCAGAAACATTAAAATAAAAAATGATCAGACTGATTCATGCATCGATAATCATCTTCCCGATGTGATGCATTATGCATTTCTGCAATTTATGGCCCCGCGTCTTCTCCTCCAGAATGTTTCTCTTTTTCTTCCTTCTAAACGATTTAACAATCTTTTGCACAAAGAAGACCGATTTGTTGTTCGAGGTGGGTGACATCGTCATTTTTCAGGCAAATGCATCGTGTTGGAGATCAGACATTATGACAGACCGCTAATAGCGTCGGGGCAACGGTGCAGCTGTTCCAGAGCTGAAATCACTGTCAGTGTGAACGGCCTTTAACATGACGCTTAGGGATAATGGGGCTGAGGCTGGTGCTCATCTGTTTTAGCAGGTCTAAGGGGTTTCTGTGTTTTACAATTCAGAAATTTTCTCAGTTTAGTGAATCGCATTTTCAAATTTCATTGACATTATGGTAGCTTAACATAAGACAGTCGATTGAGTCACTTCAGAAGCCATAAATTAATAAAAGAATGACGCATTCACAGGTGCCAAATTCTCATTGTCTGACTTTTGGTTCTCCGCTTCTCTGTAATGCTTGATTTTTGCCAAAATTGATGGTGGTTGTTTTTTGTGATTCCAAGTTGTGATTTAATTTAGATAGAGATACATTTAGATGAGCTAAAATTATTTTCAAGACTTAAAGTGCATCACTTTTCCTGAAATGGAAAATGAGTTTCACGTTTTTAAACAAAGTAAAAGCCTTTTCTTATCTCCCATTGTAGTCAGAGTGAAGCTACATTAAAAAGGCTTTGTCAAACTTTCTAGTCTTTCTAGCTTTCTGTTTCACTTGTTGCTCCACTTTTCTTTTATTTCTACATTAGACCTCAATAATGTTACTGCCACCTAGTGCACCTATTGCACTTTATTCTAGTGACCTGATTGCACACATTAGGCCTGAATCGTGTATACAGTAAGATTAAAAAAATAAAAACCAAAGATTTGATGTGCATGTATTGATAAGCCATGGAACGTTTTAAATTTCTGGAGAACATGGAGAACATCCATTCGATTTCTGTTCTTCAGCCAACTGTGGTGAGTGTTACGCTAAAGCTCTTTAACAGCCACGTACAAACAGTGTCAAAGTTCACATGATAGTTCCGACATGCAAACCACGGCTTCATTCCCACCAGAGTAGTTCCACT
This sequence comes from Paedocypris micromegethes, assembly GCA_028031935.1. Taxonomy (NCBI): domain Eukaryota; kingdom Metazoa; phylum Chordata; class Actinopteri; order Cypriniformes; genus Paedocypris; species Paedocypris micromegethes. The sequence goes on along the minus strand of CM051501.1, from coordinate 14,252,099 downwards.
TGAAAGGTTTGGCTTGCAGCGGCACGAACACTTACGCGAACATCTTGACACGTCTTCAAACTAACAATCAGCGGAGCATTCTGAACAAATGAATTTCAGCAGAGCTAAAGAGAGGGATGAGCGAATGCACAAGCCTCCACAGTCGTGGAACTAACCGTTTGTTGTTAATGAGTCTGACGAGGACCGAGTGTTGACCCGAGGAGGCTTTTTATTTCTCTACTTAATCACAAGTGCTCTCATTTATTTTAACGAACAGGGAAACCCACTAATACAGTTCTTTCGGGCAGATGGCAACAGACTCTTTGTGGTTCTTTAAAAAGAAAATAATTATTAAGTTTTCCGTTTGAACAAAAAATAATAATGAGTATCTGACGTTCACATCCCTCGTTTTTGTGTGGCTCAATTAGTGGAGCCGGTGCTGGCCACAGCGAAGGTCATGGGTTCGATTGCTGGGGAAAGTGTGAAGTTGTTGCAAATGTAAAGTCATTCGATGTATGGGTAAAATAATTGAGCTGAAACTCATTATGATCAGGGTGAAGAAATGTACAGTTTACTACAATTGTGACATTGTGACAAGAGTAAAGTGAGTATAAAGTACATGAACACACACACAAACTCACAGAAAGGTCTACTGGTTGGGACTCAACCTTTTGGTCATATTAAAGTCCACTTTCCTACAAATAAGCTGCAACTGCCGTAGTTTTCTTCAAATGCAGTTATAGCACTCTAAAGATACCAAAGCACCCAGTCACGGTGGCTTCTTAGAGAGCGAGGAGAAAAGAAGTGGACTGAGAACACTGGAGATCTGAAATACAATACTCGAGATTTTACTGAGTCTCATAAAAACACAAAGTAATGAAGAAGAAAAAAGAAACAGCTGAAGACAATTTTCTAAATTAATTGTCTTTAATAATTCTCCTTATCTGCTTATTGTTTAATATATTGGCATTTGGCAATATGCCAAAATATCATGTAATCATAAAATGTATGTGTAAGTGTGTGTGTGTTCACAATGAATGTGTGAATGCCTGTGCGTGTGTGTGTGTGTGTGTGTGTGTGTGTGTGTGTGTGTGTGCGTATGTATGTGTGTGCATTACCAAGACTAGATTTTTCTAAAGAATGGATTTGTAGAATGACTTACTACCACTTTCTTTACTTTGAATTTTCAGTGAAATGTAAAAGAATGATGAGCGAGGGATTTGATGCATGAACCACAGAGCAGTTTTTAGAGAATGTGCTTTAATTCTGGCAAAATTGGAGATGTAGTCAACCTTTTTTTTTACATTTATTTATTATTATGCATGTATATGTCTCCGGATGATTTTCATACCGTAATTTGTTTTGACAGCATAAGAGGGCACTAAAAACGTACCCTAGATCTGGCTCTGATCCTGTGGGGCGGCATTAGCCTGAGGCCTGGCTCCGCTAGTCAGAAACCTGCGTCTGACTCACTGCTTACGCTAAAAAATGGCCGGATTAATGTTTCTATCATTAAGCTTAGAGATCATTTCCCTTCCAAGCCGCAAACTAATCTCAATTTGGGCTTTTAAATCTAATTACAAATCCGTTACTACCTAGAAGGCTAGTAAGGCAAAAGTGAATCAGAAATCCTTTAAATTAGCGCAGCATTAGCAGGACCGTGAGAAATTACTCTTCCAAACATGACAGGTCTTTTAATTTTTTATTACAGATGCAGCGACTTCATTATTCAAACTCGATTAAATCTATCAAACTCATCCCTGTCATTACTGCTCCGCTTCATTATCTTCTTATTTAGAAGAATGATAATTACGGAGCAGGTAATTCACCTACATGATACAATACATTTTATTATTTTATTAAATTTGATTGTGTCTGTATCCCTGTCTTTTTCATTTCTCAATCATCTGTTGAAGATCAGTCGAGGAAATGTGTAATTCAAGAGTGTCATTCCGAGTGTCAGCCAGGGAAAATCAGAACGGAAATATCTTGTCAGTTCTTGGAAACACAAAGGAATATGTATCAACACAAAGGCAATTGAGCTGCCAACATGTTTTTTGTTGTATACATTTCTTTTTAGGTGTTAACTAAGCCCATCGACTTACAAACAAACCCACTAAATATCATAACTAATAAATAAGACAATGAATGTACTCATCTATTCATCATTTAACTTTTGAACATCATTGAAATTAGAACATGAAATTCTTTTTCAAACCAAAGTTCCGATTCACCTTGTCTGAATTTCATAAATGCACTTCGTCCAAAAACCAAAATGACTGTACCACCTTTTAATTTCCTGTATAATGAACAGCTGCCAATGAACAGAAAGGGATCTTTACGTAGGACGTAATTCCGCCGGTTATGTTGTTAACTGTTATGAGCTAAAGCCATCTGTCTTCTCTTATAAAGTCACTCTTCTTCTTCATTGTGTCTTTGTCGCCAGCCAAAAGCACAAGTGTAGCTATTCCCAGGGAAAGTGTGTGTGTGTGTGCACTGCCTTTATTGCATTATGGTACAGTATATGATCAAGAATGAAGGTCAAACAAGAGAAAACTCACACATACACAAAGACACACACTTCTACAAGAGATTTATTATTCCAGTGAATAAATTTCAAATTCCCTTTGCTTTTTCCTCACCGTGAGTGAATTTGTCAATATGGCCACTAGGGGCCGTATTAAAATTGTGCTTAGCATTTAGTCGTCCAGTGAAGTGAACACACTCAAACCAGGAGCAGTGGGCAGCCTAAGCCGTGGTGTTGGGGAGCATGTGGCCGTCACTGTCTTGCTCAAGGACACTCAGTCGCAAAGCCAAATGGAGCGGGATTCAAACCTGCAACATCTTGGACACAGGACCAATTTCCTCCCCCTGGACCACATTGGAATGGCATGATTGCTCCAAACAGGTGGTCCGAAAAGCTAGGTGTGGTTCTGTTTGTCCATTATACGTCAGTGCAAGGTATATTATTTTATAGTGCATATGTGTCAGTGGGCTTCAGTAAAGGCGAAGAAGCCCATCTGGGTGTTAGATCAATAAAAAAATGTAAACACGATTCACATCATTGCACACTACAGCAAAACAACTTAAAACACAATTCTGGGTTGGTGAGAAGATTCCTTGATTCTTAACCGCCAATGCATATTCGTAGAAATTTTGCAGTAATGTAAAGTTACAAATCTTAGATTTCTGTAGAGGCTTAGGCATTTCGATTTTTGAGTTTGACATGAGGAGTATATAGAAAATACTGCATGTACACTACTGTTACAACTCAATGCAAAAACAGAATTTATGCGCACAACAGTACTCTTGAAAACATGATCAGGGTGTGAAGTCCTTTTATTTACGTTATTCACACCACACACACACACTGGGATGTCATCACTGGCCAGCTCCATTGCCATTAGGAGGTTCTCTCTAGTGTATGGTTGTCTGTCATAAACCTTTCATCTCCACAATGAGACAAATTCCTCCATACGGTTCAGGAAAGGGGAGTAGGGTGGCAGACAGACGTTTAAAAAGCGGTTACTGTTGCTGGTGAAACACTCAGACTTTGTTCGTTCTGATCACACAAATGGGAGTTGTGGTCCAGTGGTAGGAGACATGGACATTTGCAGGTTCGAATCCCCCCTACAGCTGGTTCTGCAACCAAGTGCTTGTTCCACCTTGGGCAAGATGCAGAACCCCCAAGATGCTTTGTCTCTGATCTGCCGGAGTCTGATGAGATTGTTCTCACAAACTATAACCACTATCCACCGCATTCTTTCAACTACAGTAACAACCGATTTGAAACCAATAAACTACTTTCACAGGCTTGCAAAACTGTATTGTGACAAACAAAGCAATAGAGTACAATACATGTTGTGTTGTCTGAATACCCTGATAATGGTGGCCACAATGGTGGCAGGTTCAGCCATGGTCATGCCATGGACAATGACATGGTCAATGTTGCTAGCATCTCGTCTATAATGGCGGTGTGAGGTTGTCTTGCTCTTCCTCTTGGACCTAGTCCTCTTCTTTGTTGGCCTCCTTCTGTTCCTCATTGGCCTGCACCTCTTCTTCCATGACCAGCTCTTCTCTCTCCTGTGACTCGAATTTCTCTTCCCCTGACTCTGCCTTCATTCATTGTGTTTGTTTGGAATCTTCAGCAAACTTTGCACTCTGAACTTGCTTTTATACATGTAGTCACAGCATTAGCAACAAATGTCTTCAATTTTGAGTTGTTGTGTGTAGTGAATGACGCCAGGTTTGTTCATTGTGTTAAAATATTGCTGACTGTGTCAAGCATTTTGCATCACATGAGCTTTCATTTGAGAATATGAGTTCTTTTGCAACTTATGTTTTAGCAAGGACAAATGTGTTTAGAGTTATGAGAACAGAAATTGTGTTTTGTGAATTGTGTCTTCATGTGAAATGTGTTTATGGTATTGGAGAATGATGGTTAGATTTGGTAAATGTGTTTAGATGACTGGTCATTTGGTTTAGGGGATTGGCTTTTGTGTTTTAGCATTTGAGAAAAACTGTAATACTGTACACATGTGCACCTTGTGAAAAATACCAGACTAAATAAAAACACGTTTGTGTTTATCTGACCAGACAAACACAACCAGGAACAAATCAAATAAATACAACAATTCATTAATCAGTACATTTAAATTACAGCACCAAAATAAACAGGTTTATTTCATTAACTTATTTTGTTTCTTGTGTTAATTTTGTCCCCACTTGTATTTGTTTTCTTAGAACATCTTATATATTGTTCTGGAGTTCTTGGATTGGTGGCCTGTCTGGCTATCTGTTCTGTCCGTCTGTGTGTCTAGACACACACGAGCAAATTGTTTTTTTTACATGCAGTGATTACTTATTTTTTAGGAAATATTTTGCATTTAATTGGTCTCCGGTGTAAATGAAATCCATCCATTTATTTCCAGAGCTGCTTTTTCATTTATGGATCACAGGGTTCTGGACTGTGGATTTAAATAAAAGAAAAATATTACCCTGCATGATTGCATTTATCGAAAACGCTAATCCAAAGCAATTTACTTTTCTATACAGTTATTTTTTCAAAATGTCTTGATATTTTTAGAAATCAATATCATAACTCTTGAGTTACTTTGTTTTATTTTTTAACCCTTTCCCTTATCCCTCTCTGAGCTTTGGGGATGTGATTAGATCAGGTGCTGAAAAATGGCCGTGGACAGTCATGACGGACCGTGCCACTGTTGATCAGTTTTGGGGATAATGGGCAGGATTTGTGTTCCCAATCCAAGTAAATGCCTTTAAAATGCTGATAATGTTGAGACCATTGCTGTCTACGAGATTAAGCCAACAGCAACGCACATGAATTAAAAAAAACGCACAAACATCACAGAGGCAAATTACCAGGGAAATTAGGGGCAACTCTGGGTCTTTGCCACTTAACCCAAAGCCAATGAAGGAAAGGAAGTGAGGGGTGAAGGGAGGCCACAGAGTCCTGAACCTGCTGTCCATGATGAAACAAGCCAGTGGAATTTAATTTCCCTTCGGTCAAGAGATGCCAATAAACACTATTGAATCCTGTTCCTTCCCTGACATGATAGGAATTTAATTTGAGACCCACGGGGATCTCGCTCTCTTTGCCTGTCTGCTTCACTGGAACACCGCCTCGCGCTCTGTTCTGGATGTTTGCACGAGCAAAGACAGAGGAGGGAAAAATGATTGAAATTCTCAGTCCGCGTCTGAAAACACACACAAAAACTTGGGCTGACAAAACTGCCCCTCAGACATTAACATAAAATCCCAAACAGCAAAGAATGTTCTACTCTATTAAGATCATGGATTGGGGCGGCCATCTTCATTTTACAGAGCTCCCGACATTGGGAGTTCTAGTTGAGAAATGACAGAAAAAAGTACGTTGAACTCATTTTCATCCATTCAAATACAAGTCATGCTGTATGTCTGCATTATTTCCAGACATGGCACTGTGAACAGGGAGACAGCGGGAAATGGAACGAGTTCCTGTGGTTTAACAGTGGGTGAGCGGGCTAGTGGATGTCCATTAAAAAGAGGAGATGAGAATGTTTCCTTGATCTAGAGGCTCAGTGTGTATGAGGACTCGCAGTACGGGGTGGAGACACTCATTCTCTATTTTCCTCTTGTTCTTTCTGTCAGTTTTAGAAAAAGTCTTTGTGAAGGTCTATGCGAAGTTGCAGTCACTACAGTTACTGAGATTTTATTTGGTTTAAACGGATACTGTCAATATTAGTGTGTTAACGTATTCAAAGCATTTACAAAAGACTAATATTTAATATAAAGTGAAGCCATCTGTAAATGTAAATGTAACAAAGGCTTTGTTATTTTGAGAGATTAAAACTGCTGTAAACTGCATTAAAACACAGTAGATGACAAGGGTCTGAGAGATGGCGTTGCAGGTTCAAATCCCAGTGCAGTGGGTTTCAAAGCTGAGCGTGCTTGAGTAAAACACTGACCCCCACATGACCCCCTGACACAACGGCTAAAGATTGCCCACTGCTCCAGATTTGCGTGTGTTTACCACACTGTGTGTGTATTTAAATTCACTGGATGGTTAAATGCAGAGCTCAAGTTTGATACGGCCCCTAGTGGCAAAAATGACAAACTCACTGACTTTATTTTATTCAGAACGTTTGTTTTGGTCATCCATTCATTCTTGTCTTTTACTGGCGTATTTTCTCGGGATTTTCAAAAAGCAATTTTAGTTTTTTTACAATCTTTGTTTACCATCATTATTTATAAACTTGCATCATGTTGTGGTCAAGTCAGACGGCTTTCTACACATCTTACATTGAACGTCTGTCTTTTGGCATTCTCTTGTAATTCAATCCACGTCCTTGGTGTTTCTTGCAACAAACCTTTCTATTAGAGCTACACGACAACTGGAATTAAAATATACAACTCATTGTAACCATCAACATGAGGTCACGGCTCATTTTAAGTCGCTTTGGTATAAAGTACATAAAGTCTGGATAGTCTGAGGTCATACTATAGCAGGAAAGTCCGAAAGTGATTCATAAAGAGAGGTTGATTTTCAATATCTGTTGCATTTCAGGCTTGTTGCAGTGAGTTTCTTTCTTTTGTCCAGGTGTTTGTACTCGTGTTTGATGGGCGAGTGAGAGAGAATTTGTTTTAATGTGTGAACTGATGGACCTGGCACTGTTCTGTGTCGACCTCTGCTTAATGTGCGGAATGTAAGAGTATAGGTCAGTGAGCAGGCGGTGGAAAGCTGTTTCAAACTCTGTCTTTCTGTCTCTCTCTCTCTCTCTCTCTAATGTGCATGTCACCTTGTTCTTTTCCCTTTTACAAAGGTTCAACTGTGTTGCTTTGAAACATTTCCACTTGTTCAACCCACATCGCTTCTAATTAGACTTCATCGCGGCAGCATCACATTTTCTCTTGGCGCATGTAACACAACTTGCCTTTTTTTCTGTATGTATGTACAGCTATTATTAAGAAGATTATTTTACATATTTTCGCACTGTATTTGGTACATTTGGTACCAAAAAAATTGACATTTTCACATACATTTTTGAAGCACTCTTCTTTTCTTTGGTTGGTGTTACTCAAACCTAAAGTAAGTGGAATAAGAGTGAATATTGAAAACAGATGAAGGCAATAATAGTTCCATTGGGAACTCTGTTTAGATCCAATTAAAACCAGTTTTTTTTTGCAGCAATAAATATCAGCTTTAGTAGCCACCCCCAAAATTTGATAATATTGAGGCTTGTTTGCTTGAGAGATATTCATTCAGAACATTTTCTTTTCGAGAGATTCTATCAAAATGTGCTGTATTCAAGGAACATTTCAATCCGACCTCCTAAATTTTACCTTGACTTTTATTGACAATTGAATATTGTTGTGGTCTACAGCAAGTCGGGATGGACCTTCCCTCGCAAAGATTAATTAGAAAAAATGAAGACAAAAAATATTTTTTTGTTTGCTTTTGTGTTTTGGGCACCAAAAAGCTTTTCATAACAAAAGCAAGTTTGTGGTCTAGAATAAAAAATGTTGAAAATTGCTCACTGTGGTTTAAACTGTTTTGTTTTTCCAGTTATAATTATAAACTAACTAAAAAGGATTTTTACATTTAAAATGGATTATTACAACGTAAAATATTTTCACTTCAATTTAAAATGTTTTGTTCCGCACATGTTGGTTTATTTGGTGGAAACATAAACCATTCGATAATGGACAATGCATATTTTATGTATATTACACTTTGACTGTCTTGTGTGTGTGAGTGGAACAGAAATATCTGTGTTTTACTCTTTTCAAATAATGCACAATTTACCTTAAGTGATTGTTTTAGTCAAATTACTAATACAAATTAGTTAAGAAATTAATTTGTAAATCAGTGTAGAGACTTATTTAAAGTCGTCTTTAAATGAATGTCTTTACTGTGATCTACCATCATGATTCTTCATACTGTTATTCCGCTGCTGCGATTGTCTCTGTCCTTTACATATTAATAATCATTAACAAATAATTCACATTGTAACGCTAAAAGCACTGGATTCGAAGAGCTGCACATACTGAATATACAAGGTTAATGAGTTTACTTAAATTGATTTAAAATGTTATTTGAACAGATTTCATCCTAGCTGGGTCTCAATTAGGTATTTGCATATTAAGCTAACACAATCAAGTGACAGACTTGTTGGCGAAACCAGCCTCTTTCCCGCTGCACCCTGGGAAGTTTGTGAACAAGGCCAGATCCCTCAGCCAATGTTACGGCTTCTGCAGCCTCAGAACCGGGCCTGTGTGGTGCGGGCGTTGAGCGAGTGCAGAACACGTGTAAGTAATTCCGATGCGGGGCGCATCCAAAAGCAATTAAGAGTTAACATCTGTTGTTTTTAGTCTCTAGGACGGTAGCGCGTGTTAAAATGACAGATGTACGGAGGGGCTCTTTTCTGCTCGCTCACTATTGGGTTTGACTTCCACACACATCTGTTACATTAAATATAGGATAGCATTCGAAGACTGGAGTGATGCGAAGGGCCAGAGTGAAAATAAACTTTTGGTTAAATCTCTGTCTCATCTTTAAAGTGAGGAGATTTAGTCAATATGGCCACTAGGGACCTCATTGAAGTTTTGCACTGCATTGAACCATACAGTTGAAGTTACACACACACAGTGAAGCGACACACACAAACCCGGAGCAGTGGGCAGCCTTAAGCCGTGGTGTTGGGGGCATGTGGTGACCACCATACTTTCTCAAGGACACTCATGTGTAAAACACACCGAACTGGATTGGAACCCACAATGCTTGGATGGCAAGTAAATAGAGACTTTTTTCCAAAACTTAATTTGGAAACAATATGAAGTGTGGAAGGATGGAATGTTTGGAAGGATGCTTTTTTCCAATAGATCCTCTCCATCAGAATGTTCCTCTTTTCTATCTGCATCTCTGTTCCAGCTGAAGCAATGGGGCGTACTAGTAGGTTGTAGGTTGGAAGAAGTGTGTTAAAAGGCGGCTGAATTGTGACCTTTTCCTCACCTTGCTTTCCGTTATTTATCGTCGGGCCATGTGCTCTGGATGCTATAATGGAGAAGCTCTGGTAATGACGCTGGAGAGTTCAGCGAGGCTTTGCTTTTGTGCCGACTGGAGCAGGGGTTTCAACGGTTGATGTCGGTCTCTAAGGTCTCTATAAACAGACTTTTGATACAGATTTGATCAGAAAAAGCATTTGATGTTTCTGGCTTTATGTGTTTCATTTGAACTTTGCAACAAAGTAAGAGCCGACATCACTCAAAGGAGAGATTTAAGATATCTTGTGTTTCTCTTTAGAGAACGGACAGTTTTATGTTACATGCTTCTTGAATCTGGCATGTTTTCGGACATAAGATCTTGTCTTTTAATGTTCACCAATCTCTGGTTGATTTTCTCTGTCTTGCTCTAAAAATAAGCATTCTTTGATTGGCTTCATGGTTTTGCTTGTTCTCCGTGGAACTGTTGATTTGTTTGTTTGTTTGTTTCATATTAATATAGTACATGGAAATATTTGTTTGTCTTCACGGTTTCAGAATAGAGCAGTTCTGTATTCTCAAACTAATATTAAAACCGCAATGTAGTTGTCATAGTTACCTGATTGTACTGATATGTTCTATTAGATAGTCCTTTTGTTGTCTTTTTTTTATTAGCAGTCATTCAAAATATTAATACAACTTTCTTAATGTCAAGGTTTCAAGTGATGGTCAATATTTTAAAAAGTTATGAAAGAAATGGATGGTAAGTGGATGGGATTTAACAAATGTAAAAAGAAAAAATCCCAAAACAGATACAATCTTGTACAGACACAATTCTGACCACACAATTCACAATGGAAACACACACACACACACACACACACACACTTATTTGCACTAATCTGTAAAACGCTGTCATCAGTTAATAAACAGTAATGATAATCTCTGACTTTGTTTCTTTTTTTATTCCACTAGGATTATGCTGAAAAAGAAAAATCCATCGCTAAAACCTTGGGTGATTTGAAGGCAAACTTCTACTGCGAATTGTGTGACAAGCAGTATCACAAACATCAAGAGTTTGACAACCACATCAACTCCTATGACCACGCCCACAAACAGGTAGAATGTTCAGTTTCTAATAACGAAAAAGCTCTTGAGGATCAGGAACCGTTCCATTTATGGGATTCACATCTTAAAATGTTGGGCACTGGGCAGCTAACAAAAAATACTGTATGTCAAGCTGTTTCCATCCACCACATTTCTGAACCATTTCTGGTTCATGGAGAGCTGGAGCCAATCCCAGCAACTGTGGGCCTGAAGGCGGACACTTTCACATTACATCTATGCAATTTGCAGACAATTTAATCCAATACGACAGTTCTACCCGAACCTTCAATATTGTATATCACAGATCAATGATTCATAAGAGGGAATTGAGAAAGATCTTAAATATTGAGTATACAATATCAAGGAGATGCTTGCATGGGTGCAACCCATTCCTCAAACTATAACATGTATTAAAGTGAAGCAAAAACAAAAAATGGCCAAGGAAATGACTGATGGAACAAGTAAAAAAAATGATGAGGAGAGGCTGAAGAAGATGAAGGCTAAATTGTCAGAATTCTGGTACTCGTCTGTGTCACATCAGACTTTGAATATGTTCCTTGGTGTTTCTTAGAGAAGATGCCCTGAATCTGACCATCTCTTTATCCTCCGCTGCCAGACAAACTGAGCATCAAACAATGAGCAATCGGCCATTAACTCTCATATGCATCATAAGTCAAAGATCTGTAGAGCGCAGCTTGTAAAATAAATATGAACTTTCATGTCATGAAGCTCTTGTGAAGGAGGATGTGCATAAAATTAGAGAGAGAGACAGAAGGACAGACAGATCAAAAGGTAAACAAAGACAATAAGACATATACACAGGGAAGAGAATCAAAAATTGGGAGACAGAGAGAGAAGGAGGGAGAGAGAGATAGATAGAGGAAGATGGAGAGAGAGAGCGATCTGTAGAGCACAGCTTGCAAAATAAAAAATGTCATGCTATGTAGCTATGTAGACAAAGATCTACATATAGACTGAAACATATAGATAAAGAGGCATGAACAGGGAGAGAGAGAGAGAGAGAGAGAGAGAGAGAGAGAGAGAGAGAGAGAGAGAGAGAGAGAAAGAGAGAGACGCATGCATTAGTCTAAACGGACTCTTAGTGACAGTTACACCAAAGGCAGGCGAAGAGAAGGAGCGTGAAGTAATTACACATGTTGTTGCGATGGATTTCATCTCTGTGCAAACAGCGCTCTGATCAAACCACAGATGACTGCACACTTGTTCTTTGTGCAGATGTGTCTCTTCCTGTTAGTCAAAGTCAATGAGTCAGAGACGGATGCTGCCAGCTCAGCATGAAGTCTGTAATATTCCATAATCAATCACAAGAATCTCAGTGGAGTTTTAGATCAACAGCCTTTTGTCATTGAGATGTAACAGCGGCACGTCATTCTCGTTTCTCTTGAGTTTATAGTCAAGAAACTTTTATTTTATTTACATGTCATACTCATCTTTTCCTAATACATCTATAAATATATAAACACTGTTTCACTGACTTTTTTGTGGGCAACTTGAAGACAGAACTAAATGTAAAGAAACAGGACTTTTATTTAAAAAATAAATAAATAAATAAATAAATAAATATTTGGAACCAAATTTTGGGTACAGCAAAAAAATCAAAACCACAATGCAATTCTTAATCACAAAGACTAACTAAAACGGACATATGGGGCAACACAGAAATCAAAAAATAATAATTTTGAATTATTAAAATGAAATTAAAACAAAGAATTTTAATACATAAAAATAGAACACATCAAAGATTCGAGTCACTGACTTCACTTGGCTTTGCTTAACTTGACTTTAATTGACATGGCATGGCTAGACTTGGCTTAAACTATATTACTATTATACTTGGTATAAACTATGGCTTGAACTATGCTACTTTAATTATGGGTTGACTTGACAATATCCAGTACAAGAGAGCTTTAAATACAGTTAATGATGGAGGTACACTGTGTGTGTAAATGTATAAAGTTGTAAATCTAATTGCACTGACTAAAATGACGGAAAATTATAAACACATTGTTAATTTGTCGATAGAGTTCCAGACAACACATTTTAGAGTTTTGATTCTGAATTTAGTTTAGTTCTTGTCCATTGCTGGTTCAGTTATGCTTGATTCTAGGTACACAATTTGGCATCATGTCATATATTTTTTAGGTTTGTAATAATGTTTTACGTTTGTCAGGCTGTCTCGTTGATCTGTGAATTGACCTGCTCACCAATTCCTGTACAAGAAAAGCTGAAGCAAAGGGTCAGTCGGACTGCTTTTGGACAGTTATAGTGTTTCATTAGAGTGAGATTTGTGTGGAACACTGTGTGTAATATTCATGCTGTCAAGTTGGCTCGTCTGCTATAACAGGCCGATTTAGGTCTTAAGGACCATTATTATACATTTCACAGCCTGGAAGATTCCTAGTCACCAAATATGTGTTTCTGGAAGCATGTCTGTGTGCTAAACATGGATGAGAGGTTTGATTTAATTAATCTTTAACATTGGAGGACCAGCAAAACATTTGCTGGAGAGACTATGCAAATCAACCAGCTGTCTACATTTAGAAAACGAGGAGCAGGAAAAGCGAGGAAGATGTTATACTTCGCGTGAAATCGAAATTGATGTGCTCATGTAATTTTGATGCACAGATTTCCGCAGAGCTGAGACGAACCAGAATAGAGCAAGTTTTTACAATTCTATAGATTTAAAAACAGTAAACAAAAAAAACTTGAAATTGAAGGAATTGAATTTCAAATATACGATTAAATGTTTTTTAGTCATCTAATAAAATGTACAGTGGTATAAGAGTAGTAGTCACTGTATTCACAGACTCGTTTCCTCAGTGTCTCCAATTTAACTCTGCAGCTCAAAAACATGGCGGAAAATGGGAGTTTGGAAATAGTTTTCAAGTGAGAGTGTGAATGCGTATCTGTGTGTGTCCCGCTTTGTTCCAAAAAGAACATACAGTCAAGCTTGTAAGGTTTCCAATATTTAATCTACAAAATTTCAATAAATTACAATTACAAGAATGAATGTCAATATTTAAAAAAAATATGTAATGTCAATATTGAAAAAAATTATCTATAAAGTCATTATTTAAAAAAATTTGTAGCGTCAATGAAAACAAATATACAGTATTTGTACATATTTTTAGTAAGCTTATGTCTAAATAGCGAATATCTGTCGTATCAGTATTGAAAATGTATGCCATTAATGAATAAAACAAACATTCAAAATTATATTTTATTATTCGAATTATAATAAATGTTATTACATGCCTCAAATTAAAAATTGTTGATCAAAATCTCACAATTACTTTTAATTAATGAGCAATCTTTTTATTAATAATTTGCCAAGCTCTATTCTGTCTGTGCCATAAGACACAAATAGTAAAGTAAAAAAAAAAGGTCGGTATCAGTGAATTGTTCCACCAGAGACTAGTGCGGAATCCAGGGGTGATCCCTTGTTAGACTCCCATGTCGCTGAGGTGGATTTTGAGCAACAGAGCCCTAAACAGATATGAGCTCGGAGATAATCCATATTTCATAACCCACAGTCACTGAGGGAGCCATGGAAGGATTCAGTCAGATCTAAGGAAGTCTAAGCTTAGTTATGTCTGTGGTTCTATAAAAAGCTCAGCAGGCTGCTTAATGTATAAAAAATAGCCAGGGGACGTGTGAGAATCGGTGAGAGTAAGGTCTTTCCTCAGGGCCTTCAGCAGTGTGAGGGTGGCACTGCTGGAAAAGGAAAAGAAGATGTATATTTAAAGTTGCACAATGAGTTCATTTGTCCTATTGTGAACAGTTTATGCGTGGGTTGGCACTCCAGAAGCATTTATGAAAATCCCAGTAAGAACAAGGGAAAAGTGCTGGTTTCTTGGTTTCAGCGTAAAGCAGTGAGTCAGCAGACGAGTGAGGCCATGCCTGAAATGAAGGAATAAACGGATAACGGGTGTGAAGGGAGGAGGGAAGAAGCTCAAATCACAGGATACTTATTATATAAACAGGATAAAATATCATCACATATGTTTGTTACATTTATGATTATAACAAAAATTTTGAAATCTATAGTAGTAATAAAATATATAATGAAAATAATATTTATCAAACCATTTACTTTTTGTGTTTTATAATTTTAATATATGTTTCACATTTTTGCTATAATAAAAATAACAATAGTTAATATTTTTAAGCAAACAATTTACAAATGATAAATAAGCATGTTCACAAGTAATAATTTTTATAATGTTAAAATGTTACAGTATACATTTCAAATGTTAAAATATAAGTATATTTAAGCCAAAATGTTCACAAAAATTAATACGCGCGAGTGTGTGTGTGTGTGTCTGTACAAGTGTATTTACTGGTGAACAGTGTCTCCATGGATAATCTTCCCCGAAAGCTCCTTATTGCACCTTCCTGCAATATCCGGCTCCAAATCTTCTTTCCTCCTCTCACACGCTCCCATTTCCTCCGCTTCAAAGCTCCTCCGTCCCTGATCCTCTCAGCGCCTCACCGACTCATTAAAGATCTCAAACATACACCGCACACAAATGCTGCAATCACCCAACCTGACAGCCTGTCATCTCAGGAAGTGCTGAGGAAGGCCTGGAGGAATTTGGGCAGACAGCTTTTTGCCCGAGGCCTGTGCTAACACCGAGTGCATCAGGCAGCGCAGGAGAGCGCCTTTGCTGGATTATCTGCCTGTGAATGTGCAGATTGGGATGAGGATAGTCCACATGTTTTGTGTTTTCCTGTGGAGAATGAGGGTGGAAGGTTCCTACCGCGGTTAAGTGGACTTGCCAGCCAAGAAACACGGTACAGTACGTGCTTTGGAGTGAGCCGACAGAAGATACATTGTTTCTATAATGCTCTGTAATCTTCAAACCCAATTCCAAATTGCTAGATATAGGTGATTTCCATGCACAGGGTTTATCATATTCTGAAAAATGTTATTAAACGCCCTCCTGAGCTAAATGGCCCACAGTCGACACAAAACTGTTCTTATAGATGGTGAGCACGGAAAGAATGGAGGAAGCGAGAGAGGGTTTTTTTTTTTTCATTTTCTTCTAAAGTAAATGCCTGCGGCTTATCGGTGGCTCCGACTGCAGTTGGCCACAGAATGAGCAGTGATGAGATTAGCTCGAGTGTGATTGGTGCAGACTCCCGGTGTGTGAGTGTGTGTGTGTGTGTGTGAGAGAGAGAGAGAGAGAGAGAGAGAGAGAGAGAGAGAGAGAGAGAGAGAGAAAGAGAAAGAACACTGAAGGTGGTGTAATAAAGGTGCATGATTTTTCATCAGCATGAATTTGAAGAATGTGATGATCTAATGCATAGACCACGTCGCCTCTGTGTGCAGCTGATTACCTTTAATGGGAAAAGAAGCAATATGGGGAAAAAATATGTAAAGTCAATATTGGAAAATATTAGAATAGAAATATTATAAAAGACTAAGACAAAATTAAATATCTGTAAAAAAAAGTGAATACTTAAACACATCTATAGTAGGAATGATGGAAAAAATGTTGTTTAAATTATTGTGAAGTTACAATAATTAATAAACAATTATGTGATGTCAGTATTGAAAAATATATAAGTAAAGTCAATTTTCCAAAAACTAAATCTGTAAAGCCAATATTTAGAAAAATCTCTGTTAATATTTAAATGTGTAAAGTCAATAAAGAAAAAAATGTTGAAAATTACTATTTATAAAAAGTACTTTTAAAATGGAAAACAATGTACATTGTAATGTCAAAAATAAAAAAAAACAATCGGTAAAGACTATTGAAAAACAATCTTTATACTCAATTTTGATGAAAAATAATATCTATCAATTTATTATTTAAACATAATTTGTGACGTAAATACACTGAGAGTAAACGCAACTTTGAAAGCCTGTTTGAGGGTCTGCAGGGCCCCACTTTGATACAAATGCAACTGTGTGCGATTGTGTGTGTACAAATAATTTATGACAAAAGGTTTTTAACTGAATATGAATGTTTACGTTTCAATATATTCACAAGTAATAATCAATCACTATGGAAAGGCTTGTGGACATTACTTTTTGTGTAATGCAAAATCTGTACGGTTACTATTTTGTTGCTAGCTTTAGCATGCTAATGCGTCCTCAAAAAGAGATAGTAAAGTACAAAGGGATGGAGAGGAGGCAGTTTTCCTCTCGTCTGCCTGTCTTCCCCAGGAGGGAGAAGAAGATGATAGCAAACTGACCCGCTCAAAGACAAAATAAAGAAGTTGTTTTGTGGCCTGTAGAACTTGCGAGACGGCGGCTGGCTGTTCCGCGCTGTGGTGCACTTTGGGATGAGTGGGAGACGGAGGAAGCGGCTCGGCTCGGCTCTCTCTGTAGACTGCCAGGATGAGTAGCTCTTATTGTCTCCTGCCCTTGTCAAACGCCTGGAGCTCTCCAGGGTCTTCACAGCCCAGCTGAGTCTCTATTCATCTCCACCTGCCACATCCCGATAAAGGTGCAGGAGTGCACGCGTTAAAAAAAGAAGCGGAGTTAGAAAAGCCGAGGCAGAGATATGACTCATTCTGGAAGCATCAGAGGACCAGCGATACCTGAGGGGAAGAACAGACAGATGGAACTGTGTTTGACAACTCGCACACAGACACAGCGGCGCGTTCAGACACAGGTGCGCAGACCAGTCGCTTTCACCGCGTCATTATGCGCAGAGTGGACTTTGTTAGTGGCGTGTGAGATTTTACCTGTGTATGTGTGTGTGTGTGTGTGTATGTGTGAGAGAGAGAAAGAGAGAGAGAGAGAGTAAGAGTTGGTAAAAGAGAAGAAAACTGAGAGGCAAAGCTTGATGTGAGTGAGAGAAATTGTGAGATAGAAAATTAACGAGAGAGAAATAAAAGCGGAATTGGAAAAAAAGGAAAGGAAAAAATGAAAGATTTACAGTGTGAGGAAGAAAAAAGAAAACATAAAACGAGACGAGAAAGAGAGAGAGAGAGAATACCAAAACCACCAGTTGAATTTGTGGAAAGACTGACTAATGCGGTTCACCTGTGTTCCGTCGCTCAGGTGGTCTAGAGAGATCTGTCACACTGCTGAAGATTAAACCTGGGGAACTGGGACACACACACACACACACACACACACACACACAATAACACTAAACTAAAACGGGGCAGCTGATGTTTTAGCTGGTATTTACAGAACGCTTGGCAGTGTGTGTGTGTGTGTGTGTGTGTGTGTGTGTGTGTGTGTGTGTGTGTGTGTGTGTGTGATTGTGTGTTAAATTTACTGGTAGAGACGTGTTTTCTTTCTTCACAGAATGTGTGACTGCTGCACTGAACCATCACTGTGTTGCGGATCTGTGCTGGAGATCCATGATTTAATATGATTGGCACTGATGGTGGTTAAGATGGCAGCTCGCTCTCATGAACCATGGCAACTCAAGATTTCAGCCTGGCAATCTCGTTTATGGTGAAGTATCAGAAGACGACATGACTGGTCTTGACTTTGAGAGGTGGACAAATATGTTTCAGCCAATTATGAAACGGTTGCTCATGTTCCAGTGGTAAAATGGCAAATCTGCTAATATTTAGGAGAAGCAGCAGCGTTCACATTCACAGGTCAGGTTTAACACTGAAGCACACTGTGTGTGAGTGTGTGTGTGTGTGTGTGTGTGTGTGAGAGAGAGAGAGAGAGAGAGAGAGAGAGAGAGAGAATGAGAGAGAGAGAGAGAGAAAGAATGAAAAATGAGGAAGAGAGAGAAAGAAAAAAATAACTAGAATATAGAAAACTGAGATGAATGGAGAGATAAATGATGAACAGAGATAGAAAAAGGAAAATGTAGTTGTGGATAGAGAAAGTGAAAATGTTGAATAGATAGAAACATAAAGAGAAAAAGCAGAATATTAAAAGAGCAAAAAAGAGGAAAGGAGAGCAAAAGAGAGTTGTTGATTATGTACAGCTGACGTTCTGTTCGTAACGATGTAGAGATGACGTTCGGACCAAGTTGCTAGCCAACATTAGCATTAATAGCTGCGTGACTGTTATTTATAAAATGTATGTTTTTGAAGTATAACTATTTCAAAACTAAAGAGGATACAACGCAAAGAGCTGCGGAGAGCGTGTGAATCACACGTTAGCGTTGCTGGAGGGCCGAGTGAGAGTCCTAATGGGCTTCTTCACGTTGTAGTGAAAAGACATATCAATAAAACACCAAGAGGTCGATCCGTATACATCACGAACATACAAACCTCTGTTATCTCGCATTGATTAATCCGTCAGCGTTTGATCATTAGCACAAAGGAGAATTGATGTAATGGACTGGAGGTCAGAGGTCAATTTGAGCATCGCTTCTCATTATTCAGCAAACAACAGTGTAAAACTGCTTTTTCAGAGTTTATCAAAGAATATTATCTAAATCTATGTATGATGTCAATGAGTCTAACTCTATACCTAGAATGTATCTGCATGTCTAATTACAGTGTTTTAAACAATATTGATACTTAATATTATTGTTATTCATTTCATCTGTCGTATGAATATATTTAATTTTGAAGACGATTCTTTTTTGAGTGTTCCAAAGCTCTTTTATTGAATGGGTCAAACTTTTGACTCTTTACATTTGTTATTATCTCCTCTGTCAATTATTCATAAGGCAGATGTTTCATTGAAATTTCAAACAATCTTTTGAAGGACAAAATGTATCACGAATGTGAGACTTTACCAAACTAATTATGAATAGAACACTTAGACACCATCAACATTAGCAACTAAACTTCTAAAGAGCCTCATCAATCACATCAGTCACACTCTAGCGCCAATCTGAGCCGTCAACGCATCATTCTGTTAAAGTCGTCAAAAACCTTCCAGCTGGGAAAACCTACAGAACAATGCTCACACGTGTGTGTGTTTGCGCGCGCGTCTGTGTGTGTGTGTGTGTGTGTGTGTGTGTGTTAGGGGGCCCAAAATATCAGCTTTATTAAAAAATAACATTATTAACAGAGTCAAAGTTCACATATTTTTTTTCTCAGGATGCCTCTCGTGTGAAATATTAAACTGTGCTTTTTATTGCGTTTCCTGTTTGCCAGATGTGAATTTCAGTCTGGCCTCTTCTCTGTTGTTCCATTGCTTTCTGTTTGATGAAAATATAATGGTGCCTCACCTTACAAACGACCCAACTTACAAAGATTTCACGTTAAGAAGCGCATATTTGAGATAATTCCACGCCCTATTTTCATAGAATAGGATACGAAAGGCAATAGTTGTGTGGTGGAAGTATGTGAACGGTTTGATGAGAGGAAAAAAGCTTCTGCCTGTCTGTCTGTGTGTATATCTGCCCTTCTCCTCAACTCTCATCTGCCAGCTTGTCTCTTCTTTGCCTCTATGTGTGTGTGCGCGTTCCATCGTCAGCAGCGTCTTTGGACCCACGTAATCATGGATTGTTTAATTTGTCTAGTCAGTACCAACTTTCTGTCTCTATTTAGATCATCCACGCTTATTATGTCCACATGCCACTCGCTGTCCCAGCCACTCAAGTCAATTGCAAATAAAACTAATTTTAATCTTTTATTTTGGCATTTGTTTCAAAGTTGTAACATAATGGTGACGTTGTTCCGAGATTTGAGTGACGTCACTTTAAGAGAGCAGCAAAAACAACCGTTTATTCATGTGAATTTACAGAGGTTTATAACGAATTGTTGCATTTAAATGCAACATGAGTCACCCTTTACAAAATTTTCACCTTAGGTGACTGTTGTCGGCGCAAATTAATTTTGTATGGTGAGGTACCCTTGTATATCAACACATTTAATTTTAACAACTGCTTTTCCGTTTTCTACAGAGAAAAATATTAAGGAGAAATATAGGAAGATGAAAAAGGTGAAGAGAGAGAGAGAGAGAGAGACTAACAGACAGACTGACTCTGCTTCACTAGAATGGTAATGAATCGTAGACAGACAGACTGACAGGCTATACTTCCCTAGAGTAGTTAGAAATAGGAGACAAAAACTTTTTTTTTATTCAGACAGAATGTTTTTTTGGTTTTGTTTACACTTTTTATTGGCCAAAAACAATAGTCTGCTATAGTGGGCTAAATGATACGTGTAAATTCTGCAGCTTAATTTTCATTACGGTAAATAAATGTCCAGTTTTAGCTTTGCAGACTTGTGTATTGTAGTTTTCTTCTGCTTCTGCAAAACTCTGGAAAATTAGTTTTTGTCGTCTCCTGCAGTCTTGCAGCCGGCATCATTAGTGTGTTTTGCGGTGTAAAGTCAAGAGAGTCTGTTGGGAGTTTGCTTGCTAACTTCTCACACATACACAGCTTTTTTCCTGTCAGGGCTTGTCATTATGCTGTTGAAGGGAACTGTCCTGCTCTCAGCGCTCGCAACCTGCATTTCCCGGTGTGTGTGTGTGTGTGTGTGTGTGTGTGTGTGTGTGTGTGTGCGTGTGTTTGTGTGTGTGTGTGTGTGCGTGTGTGATCATAAACCGAAAATATTTCCAGAGTGCTTTGAGGTTCAAACATTCGGCACTGACAGCTCGAGCTGCATGTTGGCTGATGGCATTTAAAGGCGGAATGTTATCTCATACTATTATGGTTAAATGTATTTTATTGCAGTAGCAAATGAAACACTTGTGCGCTGATGGTATGACGGAGTTGTGGCCCTGAAGGAGCGAGTGTGGTGGAATTGATACATTGTCTTGACTCGGGAGAGACCATGAAAAATTTAGTTTTTTCGGTTTTATTTCCCTGCTGAGTGAAGTCAAAAGTGTTTGGCTTTCGAGCCGGCTGAATAAATTTAAGAGCCGCTGACACTTTTATTGTTTTGTGATTGTATTTTGGTTTAGTTGATTTTCTGCTTACTTTGCTTCGATTTTCTTTTCTTTATTTTCTTTTGCCCCACAGGGATTGCGTGATAAATAGACATGCATCAATTGTGGGTCGGGTCCTCTGGCTACAAACCTTTTGTGATGAAAATTAATGGAAACCTCTCGTAAGAACATCAGAAAGTACATTTTAGCGTTTAATAGTACCAATATATAAACATTTGCCACCATGAAATCTTAAAATCATTAAAATGTCAAATAAAGAACACCAGACAGAGTGAATTTTAACATTGAATAAGCAAAACTGCTTAACTGTCAGTACTTAATTTTTTTTTCCCTACAGAGGCTAAAGGAGCTAAAGCAAAGAGAATTTGCACGGAATGTCTCTTCTAAATCTTGGAAAGATGAGAGGAAACAGAAGCGAGCTCTGAAGCGTCTCCACCGACTTGCTCAGCTCAAACAGCAAAGGGAGAGGTGAGCTCCTTAAACTTTTCAAGCTTCCTTTCCCAAGTTTATTATGTTGTTTATAAAAAGCATGCACCAAATACCTAAACAGTTGATAAAGGAAAGTTTAATTGACACTGTATGTTTTTGTTGACAGTAATGACAGGGGAGCTCGAAAGTTGGAGTCTACAACCAAGCATAAGGATCAAGTTCAAATCCCCTCTGCTGGCAGGAAAAAGATTGACACGAAACCAACAGCATCTTCAATCCAGGAAGCAAATACACAAGTCAACACAAATGTCTTATTGAGGGAATTATCCTCCTCTTCCTCTTCTTCTATGTCTAAATATCAGGTACCATGCCAAGATATACACAACTCAACAGTAAAGTCCACTGCGGGACATCGAAGCCCCAAGGCAGGAGTCTCTTTTTGTTTCTCTAGACGGGCTCAGCTGAAGCTTGACTCTTGTGCATCTGTCTTTAGTGATGGTCTTGAGGAGGCCAGTGAGTATAAGGAGCTCCAGCGTCACAGACAGAGACTGGTTTTAGAGGACCTGTGGTCCTATTCCAACTCACACAGAACCTCAAATTACAATAACCATGATCAGTCATCTCTGGGCTTGATGGGCGTCAGTACACAAACATCAGAAATGGATGCCCAATCTGAACATGTGGAGAACCTTGACAATGAAGCCAGACACGGTACAAATGAGCAAGAAAAACTGGGGTGTCCTGACACACACAGTCCTGGAGCAGACTGGAAGCCAGCTGGTTCAAAGGACAGATTGGTTGATGAGGGGCAGAGGCCCAAGGCAGAGGAGGCTTATGGAGGATCCAACAAGAGAGGATGCATCAAGTGCTCCAGCCCTACTGTTTACACAGATGGACAGGGTAGCGTGGCCCAAAGCCAGCTCCAAACACACAAATTCTCACCCCATTATTCACAGAACACCAATGAACAAGTTTCTATGCAGAGTGAGAAATGTTGCATCTCTGAAGAAAAAGCAGAAGAAAATAGTCGCCATATAATATGTGATGATGGAACAAAAGAAGGGAGGGGTAAGGCTTCAGATTGTTTCCTCAATGTAATAACCAAGGATGGAAACACAATGAAATGGCCCTCTGCTCTGGTACAATACACATCCAACAAACCAGGTGTATCTTACAGCTGTAACCCTTTTTATATATGTTTCAAACATAGAAGTGAAGAAAAAAGCACAAAGGCTGAAGGGAAAGATCTTGGCATTATAGACAGAGTCGCTGGCCAGGATTATGGAGCCAGGGGAAAAATGGAGGATGTTTCGGATGATATATTAGATATTTCAAAACCAAAGAGACCCAAACACAAAATAAAGAGGAAAACTTGTAGACGCAAATTAGATGCTGTCAAGCAGCAAGAAGAAAGTGCATTAAAATCCTGCTTGCATACAGAAGCCAGAGGATGCTTTGAATTCCAAAACACTAAAAGCAGTATGTCACAAAACAAGCAAACAGTCACCAAGAGAAGGCACAAGCTGGGAAAGAGGAAAAGATCAGTGAGAAATGAAACTTTGAATGAAAGCGACACTCCAGAGCACAGCCTCAAAAGCATTGTTGTGTGTTCGTTTTCCAACCCAACGCGCAATAGGAAGAAATGTCAAACGGTGAGGGGGTTGGTGTCTGCGCTCCATTTGGTAAACAGGAGGCCTTTGCCAAATGCGGTGCACGGTACAACAGGGAAAGAAGAAAGGTGCAGGTGGTATGACGGCACCTGTGAGTCAAAGAGGGATCATGCCTCCACTCCTTTAAGCGACAAATCTACATCTTGGAGCGGCTTGTCGGACTTAGCCTCAGATGGAGAGTGGCCTATGTACCATTTGGAAAGATACACAATGTCACCAAGACTAAACTGTACATATCCTTTGAAAAAAAATTACAGCCAGCCAAGGTCTTACTTTAGAAAATCCACTTGCATTGTTCCTCACTACAGCTGCAGGTATACATCTGTTAGTCCATGCAGAGATTTTACATATACAGGTGACTGTTGGGACTCTTCAGACGAGTACAGTTGCCACAAACGAAGACATTCAGCTCAAGAACATTGCAATAGCTCAGAATACATTGAGAGTCAAAGACACAACAAAAAGAACTTTGTTCAAAAACCTCACCGAGGACACAAAAATCAAGACAAGAGTAGGCAAATATTCTGTAGAGTCTACGACAGTCCTGAACCTCAAAACGATGTTAGGACTTGGTGGGACAACAGGCTTAGTCCTATAAGGAGAAGGCAAAATGAGAGAGATGAGATGCTTTGGTCAAGTCCAGAAAGAAGTGAAGATAGATGGTTTAACAAACCAATTCAAAGTCCCAGTTCCTCAAGTAGCACTAGTATATCTGATCTCAGTCTTGATTGGATGTGTAATTCTGTTAGTCCATCGTCGACCAAACAAACTCAGAAAAATTGCTATTCCTTTGAAGGGTCACCAGAGAAATTAGGCAAGATCAAGGCTTCCTGTTCTCATGTAAATCAAAAGACACAATTACCCCCATTATCATCAGGTCATAATAGTCCTCAACCCAATTCTTCAACTAATTCTACACCTAAATCCGATGTTAAAAAGCAAGAAGTTGCTCAGGAATCTATCTCAGATTCTTCAAACCACTGCAAATTGGTTGAAAAGGGTCCTAAAATGAAGAAAACAAATGCAACTCTTTTGCTTCCATTGATTGGCAAACTCCCCTCTATTAAAAAAGGAGCAAAAAAGACCGGACTTCATAAAGAGCCAAGTGACAATAACAATAATCCGCACCAAACATCAGAAAGTTTGCCACCAAATCTTCATGTTTTACTTCAAGAGGATAAGACTACAGCACACTGTCACCCCACACTAAAAGACCAGCCCAATCTTTCCAAAACCTCCAACAACCTCAACATAATGCCTGAATCTTGCCTACCAAAACTAAATCTCAGAGAGCACGAGGACAGTTTCGAGACTTCAGAGATTGACAGTTTAAGACGTACCACACCTCCTCTTTCTGAGCAGCCAATAACTTTCACCGATGATGAGATTGAAAAGTACAGACTCCTTCAACTTCAGGCCCAGCAGCACATTCAGCTTCAACAGCAACAAGAAATGCATCAATCATCTGTAGACACAAGCCCATTACCTTTGACAACTCCTGAACAACCCGATCAGGCGTTTTCAGCAACTCTACCCTATACCATGCTTCCACCCTCATCTTCTCCCTCAGTTCTTGCTCCTCACCTGTCTACTGTCACCCTTATCCCTCCCCTTCATCCATCTCTCTCTCAGACCCACTTTACCCCACTTTCTGCTGCCTTTTTCCCAGCTCCTTCTGCTGCATTACTGGCTTCTCATTCCCTTCCGCTGATCCCAGCCACATCTCTCCACCCCGTTCATCATCGGGTACATGGTCTGGCGTTCCACCCCTTGGCTCCAGCTTCTTTGCTGCATACGGTGCTTAGACCATTGCCCGTGGCTGCTGCCCCTACTTCTGTAGCTTCTGCTGCCAGAACTCTACATATTCACCCTTTACTGCACCCTCTCTTTCACAGCCAGGACCTTCAGACGCACCCTGGATCAGCAAGCTAACTGAAATCGAGACTGAAAGCCAAAACAAGACCATTTCTAACACAAAATGCAACACCTGATTCCTTCAAATGTATTTTAGCACTTCTAAGTTTAATCGTCCAAGGTGAAGCCAAATGGTCTTTGTATCAAGTGGCGAACTTCTTGCAAATTTTTGTTGTTTTCTGTTTGATTCTTTATGCATGCATGGTCTTGGTGCATTAACACATAGATGAACCGCTCCTGCCTTAGCACACTGTGATTTATCAGCAGTTGGCTAAATTAAACCATGACCTGAGGTAAAATTCAAATGTTGATGCCTTCTTAAATTAATAATAAGGTACATTTGCATATTTTTACAGTTATTCTACCCAGCAAGTATTCTATAAGGCATATATTAATGAAAGCCAGAAAATGTATCTCTGAGCTACTACAAACTGACTAAGCAAAATGTACATGGAAATTCAAATAAAAGAATGTATAAGTGTCCAAAATAGCATTGTAGAAACAATGTATGCGGAAATGCTGCATTGGAATGAGCTGCTGTCTCTTTAAATAAATCAAACCATGTTTGGGAATTTTAATTGAACAAACGTCACTTAAAAATGCGAAAAGAACAATTTTTGGTGTATTTGTAAGGTACTGTAAGTTTGAATTTTGACTTGCTTGGATATAGTGTAGACATGCAATAACGTCCTTAAGTCTATTTAAAGTGTAAAAACCCTTGTTAAACTTGTAAAAAAAAAAAAAAAGCTAAATTGTTTGTGTCAATGATGATTTTTTTTTTACTTTTATTTTGGTAGAGCCAAACATATTGCCATCTGTAAGATATTTCACAAAAATGGTAATAAATAAAACACCTTTTGAGATTTGTTTTGCTTGTTTTTGGGTCAGGGCTTTGGTTCAGCAGGACTTTTGGAATATGTAATAGGAATTGACATTTTGCCCGGAGGAGGACATTGGCTGAATTGGCCCTCATCCCCTAAAGAATCACGCAAGAAAACTATGTAAAACAAATCAAATAAACTGCATGTAAACACCTTTATTTCAAAATGCTCAGTGCAGCACAGTTCAAATGTGAGGTATTGGGAAATTGTTGAACGTTTTTTTTTTTTATTGCCATCATAGGCCACAAAACTCAACTTAGCATTTGCACTAATGAAGTCTCTCAGGTACGTGTTTAACTCAGCAGTCTCGCATTGGGACTAAATGGAATGGTGATTTATATCTCCAAAATGCCACTCTAATTGCATTGAGCTTGTTTTGGGACAATATGGATACAAATATACAGATGGATTCTCAATCGAAATCCAAAAGCGTCCGGACCCAGGCTGGGAATTTACTGTAGTGCAGTGTTTACTAACCTGTTACGTATGTAACATAGACTTTTCAGCACTTTACTTTTGATTTGCTTGGTGGTGACAAATACAAGTGAATTCCTGGTTGAATAAATGAGATATACTGTTAAAGGAGTCGTTTGGTTGTTTCTATTCATCCGTTTTCTGAACCGCTTTCTCCATTTCTGGGTTATGATGAGCTGAAGCCAATCTGGTCTTAGGGCAGATACACACCTTGGGCTGATCACCATCCAGTCACAGAGCCAAACACACACTCATGCAAACCAACCTGTGGGCACATTTTTTGAACTGTGAGAGTCAACCACTACGCCACGGTGCCCTGATTGTTTTGTAAAACTCAAAAGATACAAGAATAGGAGAAAATGCGGAACTGAAATAAGAGAAAAAATGAAAAAAAAAAAAAAAACAGCTGGATGTGTTGCTAAAGATGGATGATTGCTTGCAGTGTGTTTGCCGTGTCTCTGACTCAGTCCTGCTTTATTGGACCAGAGATGAACTGACAGCTTCCCGAGGAGTTTGAGATTCTCCATAGATTTTTTATCGGCCTCCCGAGGCTCAGCCTGAGATTCTGGCTACTTTTTGGAGGAGGCATCAGACGAAGCGGTGTGTGAAGTGTTTGCCCTCCTGTGCCCTGAACTGGAGACTGCTGGCAGACGTGCTGGTGCGTGCTCACACTCCACAGGACAGCAGATCAAACAGACTGGATGAAATAGAGAGTGGCGATAATTAGCAGACGCTGCAAAGTAAATTCCCTCTTCTGCCATTCTCTGGGCGGACGAAATGACACTTTATATTTACAGTTAGAAATTAAATAAGGGAGGTAATTAGGTCAGGAAATTTAGGAGAATGTGAAATGAGACACATGTAAAAAGAAAAAACATCACTTAACTGCCATATATATATATATATATATATATATATATATATATATATATATATATATATATATATATATATATATATAGATACAGTCACACAAGCTAAATACATGCTCACATACTCAAAACACACACACACACACACACACACATTTAAGTCTATTTCAAGCAGTAGGTATTTCACTATGCTGCTTGGGGGGTCTCTCACAGTGACTCTCCGTTTAGCATGAATCAAAGCAGGGCTTTTGAATTTTTCACTGTTAAAAGCACAGTGTGGCACAAACTGGGCTTCAAATCTCTATGTTATTGCACTCTTTTCTTGAATCCAGGCTTACATGCGTCACCATTCACATCGAATAATTGTCCTTTTAGCAAAGCACAAGACTTATTATTCTTAACATTAATAATATTGTGTGTGCGGGGGGTGCATTTATGATTTAAATCCTTCATACAGTATTTCCATATGATGCATGAAATGTACAGCAAACTTTTGTAGATTTTATTTTATGGTAGTTTGTATTTTTTCTTTTTTGTATTTTATTTTATGTTTTGTATTATTATTTTTGTATATCTTTTTTAAGGTAGTAATATAAAATACAAATCCCATTTAAACTCGTATTTTATGGTAATTGTTACCATATAAACATTAATAGAATGCTTTACAGAATTTTACATACTAAACTATATATCCTAGTAATTAATTGACAAAATCAAAGGCAAATAAAATAAATTTGTATGTTATGTAATAATACATAATTGATTAATCAATTGTTAATTAATAATACATTTTGGCAGCACAAAGTGGGTATACCACAAAGAAACTTTGCTGTCTTTTTGTATAAGTGTGTGTGTGTGTGTCCTGCTCTGTGATTGGTTGGCCTCTAACAACTATTTTCATTTCCAAAATGGAAAAAGCAGTGCAAAAAGTGGATGCAATAATACAATTGTAACGAAGAAATCAATGTCACACCACCAAACCTAATTCTTTCTTTTTAAAATTTTTGGGGCTAAACATTCTCGCACATGATATGCTTCTTCTTCACAGATATGGTGTAAACGTTGACACACAGATTAGAGTATTTCAAGTTGCTGGTTACAACATAACGAGCTGAGATCTACAAGATTTTGCTAGAACTTCACGGGCCATTAAAAAGCATTACACAATTCAATGGACTTTTAAAGAACAGTTTGCGTATGGTGTCATCAGGTTCTGGTGACAGCAGAACTCAATTAGTGGAGGCTTTTTCATTTCTATTTATCCTCACATTATATTACATCAATCTCCACACTCTTTCATCCCAAAGCCACTCGCACTGCACTGAAGAAACATTTTCAAGGTTGTGCATTCCACGAAGAAAATGCTTCTCGTTCACGGAGCGGCAAACTGCCTGTTCTAGCTACATCCTTCATGTCAGGTTTATTTAGCATTTTTATATTCTACCAGATAATTATGTAATTGCAATTTATTTACGCCTCCCAACGTATCTAAATCATGTAAAATATTTACTTGCTTGGTCACTATTTTATTTTTAAAGCACGACCAGAGGACTCTATAGTGAATCTGTGGCAGGCGATCGTCTGGTTTCGCCTTGAATTTTTCTACGCTTGACTCGTTTATATAAATCCACTTTTCACTTTTTTTCAATTGACTGCATTGGGCCAAATTTCATATTGATTCAAGTTATAAGCATTCAAGGCTGGAGAAACACACAGATATATAAATGGTACGAACGCCTCCAAGAGACCGCCGCTGACCTCGTGTACGAGATTGATGCATTAATGGAAAGGTCTGCTGGTTAAATCTTCAGTCGCTCTCCATCTCAAGTGCAGTAAAATATGACACAAAACATTTCTTGATCTAATTCTATGCTACTATAATATTCTGTAGCTTAATTTAATAGAATCAAATGTTTGTAGTGTACAAGCAAAAACATTTTTTTGCATTTTCGAGACTTTTTATTCATCCGAAATGTGTGATTATTTTTTACAGCTCGTTCAAGAAGCAAAATTAATTTGAATAAAAAAAAGCAGATTAATATTCCTGAAGGTTGGAGCGAGATTCCCCCTGAAGCCATCAGAACCCATATTTATTTTCACCAGTCCACTCAGCCCACTGTTCCCATGGCTTTATGATTCTGAAAGAAACCTTCAACAAAACAACAAATCATGGAAAAAAGCCCAGAATGATTTGTAGTGAATTATAACTACTACCAATATTGTTGAAGGTCTTATATTTTTTGTTATGGCAGTCGTGGTCTTATTATTTGGAAGGACTTATTTTTTTAGTCAAATACCATCATTGAGTGTTTTTGATATTCTGCCCTGATGTTCTAGCACCAAACCCGAACCAAGATCAGAATCATTCTCAACTCACTTTCCTCTTAAAATTGAACCATGAAACAAAAATGTTTGAGAACGAAATCGACATCACGCCGTTACAATTGTGCTGCAAGAGATCTCGCTCTGAGACTGTGCAGATGCCGTTGTTCTGGTAAACTCTGCTGCTCCTCACTGAGGCTTTTTAATGATGGTGCAGAAAGTTTCCGTATTACGTTTGCATGCTTTCACTATGTTAGCCTAAATTTTGTAAATGGCTGTCAATTAAAAGCCACATGCTCGGCATCACAACCATCTAAAGCTATGTAATTTACCTTCGGCACAATTGGGTTTAGACACAAAAGTGAGGCAGAAATGTGTTGCTAAATGTGTTACCATGAACACTGAGTTCTTTGTCACGACGCTAGTTATTCATCTTAAGGCCATGTTTTCCTTCTCCTGTCGCTGGCTGAGAGAGGTTTTGGGAAAACTCAAGCAGTGAGACTCTTATCTCAAGACGGCATGTATGAAAAAAGAAGCCGCTCTCTCCATGCAAGGGCACTACATCACGGGAAAAGCTTCTCAGTAGTTTGCACACGACCACAGCCCGAGGTTCGAGCCAGCTGGCTGTAACCGGCAGCATTAAAAATGTGTGGTTTAGTTATTCCGAGCCTCACACGGATGATTAAAGAGACCCCAGCATCGGGCGAGACCTGCTCTGTGTGCCAGCGTTAAGGAATTTGAGCAGGTGGGATAAAGAGAAAGAGAATACAAGAGGGTCTCACTAGCAACTTCCTCTCCTGGATCGTCTGGTACAGGCTGTATTAATATGCTTTTGAAGTTCAGATCTTGTAACAAAACTCCAGTAGCGCCGCTGGAAGAGACAACTGCGCGCCTCGCTGAACCAGATTCATGTGTGTGAGAAAAAAACCTTTTGAGCCTGTGTTACTGATCTCGCACGATATGAAGCAATGACTAATCACAAAAATCCAACACAGAACATTTTAACATCTCCTTCTCAAAGACGTGATGGTTCAGGTGGATGATGCTTTCAGTAATTGAGTTTAAATGCAAAACTGTGTGATTGTGAAAACATTTCTGTGCTGCCAAAGATGATCAATTATGAAGATGGAATTTGCAATGGTGTGGTGATCAGAAACATTTTTTTCCTGAGAAATAAGGAGGACCCATTACAAACTCCAGTTAGAGTTGGATAGGGCCTTTCTGTGTGTAGGTTATGATGGCGTGTGTTTCCTCCAGGGGACTGGTTTTGATCCAGCAGTCTAGAAACTGAAATAAAAATTTTGAAATTAAAATGTACACATGTGCGAGTGAGAATGTGAAAATATGTCCTGTTCTGTGATTGGTCAGCCATCAATCTATGGCAGGCATGTCCAAAGTCCGGCCCGGGGGCCCTTGATCAAATTTTGACCGGCCCGTGGCTCGATTCATAAAATGAATGGAATACGGCCCGTCGCCAGTGTTCAGTCCCTCCAGAATTTTGTGATCGCGCCAATTCATGCGAATTCAGCGAAAAAAACAAATTGATAATATGTAATTGAAATTTTTGATATTTGATATAAAAGGAAAATTCTAATATCATAATGGGACCTTCCCCGTTGAGTTAAAATGGTAAATCACTTTATTTGTATTTTAGTATTATAGCTGTTTTTTTTCTTTTTTGAATGCATTTTACCATGGTGTATAATATATGTAAGTGACAAATAACATTTGAATTCAATTTAAATACAAATAAACACTATTTAATGGTAATTACTAAATTATATAAAAAAATTTGTATCTTCTAAAATGTGTATTTTTTTCCCCGAGCTTGGTCCGGCCCCTTTATTAAATGTTAGAACCCAATGTGGCCCGCAAATCACAAAGTTTGGCCACCCCTGATCTAGGGTGTGTCACCTCTTCAGACCCAGAATTGCAATGATTGGCTCCAGCTCCCCGTTAGCCAAAAAAATGAAAAAGCTGCTCAATTTTTATCTGCGGAGTAACTTGTCAATTTCTTTTTAAATTAAAAGTAGCACATCGACAAACAATCATAGTAAGATACGTATGCAGTGAAATGCTTTAAATGACTGTTCTTACATAGATAATAAACAAAATGCTACAGTAAAGAATCCAGTAGAGTTCTGTAAAAAGCACAATAATACTGAAATACTACAGTTTTAATTTAAAATAATTGAGAAAAAAAACAACTGAAATTAAAAAGAAATAATGTTAGGGATTTGTGTAATATAATAATTATAATTATTATAATTATAAAGATATGTACTTTTTATTATTTCCCAGAATGTTTTATTCACATGCCCAAAAACGTTATTGTGTTCGTGATTCTCTTCTTCCCTGCAGCATTTCATCACATTGTCATCTTAGCTTACCTCAGACGCCGCTGACATATAAAGACTTTGATTGGTGGTTCGCTTTGTGCCACCAATCACAGCCCTTCCTAGATTGACAGGCAGTGTGTGTGTGTGTGTGTGTGTGTGTGTGAGTGCTTGTCTATCCTTGATTGGATTCTGGTGAAGACTCTAGGGATCTAATCAAAATGAAAGAGAAACTGAATAAGGGAAAGTGTGACAAAGAGCGAGAATGTTGTAATCAGAGCTTTTATTTGGGTTGATGGTGTGTGTAAATCATGCCCTGGTCCCGCGAAAGTCCTGCTGATCAGAGCTGTGAGTGAATGTCCTAAGTGGGTGTTGTTGCCGAAGGGTCCTGGTTACGGAACATTAGGCACAGAGCCTGCACAAACAGGACCCGGGGTCTGTAGCGCCTTCTCCTACAACTTTTTTCGCACCTGCTTCAGAACAAGCACCGCTCCAAGCTGGATTCACACATGAGAAGATTTTTTTCTTTACTTTTTTTTATGTGGTTTGGCCAAATTGAGGAATAAAAACTTAAAGTTGCGTGTGGATTAATGGAAATATCAAGTTATAGGGAAGAAGCATGGCTATATTTGGATGGACTGATGGATGGACAGACAAACAGGCCTTTATAGATAGACTGATTTATAGACAGAAAAACAGACAGACACGCAGAAAGACAAACAAACAGACATACAGTATAGGCATTAAAGTGAATAGAAAAATGGACAAACAGACGGACGGACAGACTAACTGACAAAATTTTGATTTTCAATGATTTTAGACGTACGTTCTATTCCAAACAAACACAAAGAGTTTGACTAAATTGTCCAGTCCTAATCTGACTATGAACATAAATACTGTATTGTTAAACTAATCAATCAAATGGTCAATTTGTTAAAGTGCAAGATTTTTATGTATCTCAAAGTGAAACTTTCAGGAAGAGAACTGCATTGAATTCCTCGGTTGTGAATCTTTTGTTGTTTCTGAGACAGTAATATGGAGTGTTTATCTGTCGTGGAATGATAATGTTTCCACAAAAAAAAGGAAAGGAGCGTTCCTGCTATTCCTCTACCTTTATAAATAATATACTAATAAACTCACTAATCTTTCAATTCACAACTCTCCTTCGTAAATCACAGCATCACGTAAACCTTATTTTTATCGTTTTATTTGGCTAATCATTAATTTATAATCTGAGAAATATAAAGTGTGTACATATTTCTATTCCTGGGTTAAGTGGCTTTTTTTTTAATCATTAATGGGTTAAACTCCTTAACTGCACAAGCGTTCTGTGGTCCATCGCAATTAACCTAGTCTACCCTCTAGTCGTTTAACGTGTGATGTCATAGCTCTGCTGATCAAGGTCTCGTCACTTTAGCTCACATCTGATTGTCTTATGTTCCGAGCCAGTGGACTTTCAAAATAACTAAAATAGTACGGTGCTACAGTATCGGCTGTAATAATGCGCTAACGTGCAAACAGCTAACGGCACTAAGACAAGGAACCAAACATGCTAACAGCATTAAAAAAAGAAAAAAGACAAAGGTCTGAGTAAGCCAGGGGGAGAAAAGTGATGCAGGAGAAAGGGGAACAGGCAAAGGTGGGAAGGAATAAAAAAGGAAGAGATAAATCACTTTGTCACCGGGTTTCCTGCTGTCTGCAGATGACTGATTAAGTCATTCCCAACACCACCGTATTTGGGCCCCTCAACACGAACACCATTTTCCCCTGCATTCTTATTGTCCGCTTCATAATTTACTGCTTATACAAGTGTGAGGGTTTGTGTGTGTGGAAGAGAAAGATGGAAAAATAGTGAGAGAGAGAGAGAGAGAGAGAGAGAGAGAGAGAGAGAGAGAGAGAGAGAGAGAGAGAGAGAGAGAGAGAGAGAGAGAGAGAGAAAGAGAGAGCGAGAGAGAAGGCTTTTCTTGACAATTGATTGCCCGACACAGAAGAGACATATAAAAGCTTCATTGACTTTATATTCTGCACAGTTTTCCTTTTTGCTGGTAAACCTGAGGAGAAGCATTCTTCATCATCAGAGTCTCGGAAACAAGTTCTCAAACACCATCATCATCCCCAACATGGCAGACCTTCTCCACGAGGAGCATTGTATCAGCCAATTACATTACCCGGCTGTCAGCGGAATACAACCTGTGCTACTAAACACACTTCACTTAGATGAATTTTTTTAAAAGGTGGTGTTTGGTTCTATTTTACGAGACGTTTTCTTTTGTTGTGGGTTAAATCATCATGGACATTGTTAATGTTGTTTTCAGTGATCATGCAGCTTGCAGTCGGTTGAAATTGTGCATCCAACAAGCGAAACACAATAACACAATAACCTACTAAATATACAAACTTGTAAAATTTTACTAAACTCTCCCAACTTTTCCCTCTACAGTATTTTGAAATGATCACATAATATTTTTTTCTGCTCAGCAATCTCATCATACTGCAAATCTTGCAGGAAATGTCGTACTGGACAGAACAACTGTGATCATTTGTGATCATCAACTGTGCTATGTGATTGGACCGCTACAACCAATCGGATTGAGTCGTCAAAAAGGGTCAAGAAAATTTGGACACACCTACAAGCTGATTTATGCATACACGTGGAAGAATACTTCTGGTGTTTAGAACAGTTACTAATAAATTAATTAACAGTAAAAATAATTAACAGTTGAAAAGTCTTAACTTACCCTAGTTTGATCCCATAGTTGACTTAACTGATTTACAAAAATCAGTAAATTAAGCAAACAGATTTTCAAAAAATCTGCATAATATGTATAAATGATAAAATACAATAAGGGCAGCATGTTTGTTTATATGCCCATAGTTCCCAGAGTTGCTGGGATTGGCTCCAGCTCCCGGTGACCCTGAAATGGAAAACCACTTGGAATGGAAAATGTCTGGGTTGATTAGTCTCAATCATTGTGTTCACACAAACTTTCTTCTTCACCCTGATTTGTAAAGACATTTACAAATCAAGCAAGTGAAAAGGCCCCTTCAGGATTGTTGTTTGAAATCAATTGAGATTATTCAAGCTTCACTCAGAACCACAGAACTCATTTCACTTTTTCTGGTTCTCAAATGTCAAGCGATCAACAGTTGTGCCCTCTTTCTCACTCTTACGCTTACGGTTCAGAAGGTTTACGCACATGCTCCACGGCCCAGAAGTCCTTGCGGCCCATTAAAATGGTCATGAGAACCAGCTTTGGTGAACAGAAATATGATCCGTGAAGTTATTCAATCTCCTGATGAAACATCCTCATAAATGCACATCGACAGATCCGCGTTTGATTTTAGCCGTAATGAATTGTGCCTGCAATTTACGATATTGAGGAATCATAAATTTCCTCACCTGCCATTGTTTATTGCTCTAATTAAGTAATGATTCTTGGTTGTTAAATCCATTTGGATTGCTGGCAAACTTCATCAAAGCCGGACACTGTTGCACTCTCTCTTCTGCGCAACAGAGAAGCTGATACACTTCATCATTTCCGCCGGGTGGAACTAATTGATTTTGGAAAAAAAAAAATATTCTGATTAGAAACCTTGTTTCTGTCTCCTGCCAGAGACACGTTTGTGCTGTCATTATATAATTAAAACAAACTGACAGTTTTTGAGGCAATTGTGGGAAATTTGTGATACTGTTCTCAAATTACACATTGCACAGGTAGCACGAGATTACAGTAAAACCAATTAATCTGAACGTATAGAAGCATAAATAGATTTTTAACTTGGAACGTTTTTTTAATAGACGTTCTTGGATTAGATCTTAATTAATGAATTCATGTGTCTTTTTATTTTTCAGTTTCACTCTCTAATTATTATTAATTCTAATTCTCAATAATTTATTATTATCTTCTCTCACAGACCATACCACAGGTCAAAGAATATTCACACACCATATCTAAAGCCAACAGAACTTGAAATGTGCTTTTGACACATTTTAAAAATAATTGATTGGTTGATGAATAAATAAATGACTCCAAATGTTCCAGAGGAGACTGATCAACTGTGAAAGTTGATTGAAAGCTGATTACCGGTAAACAAATTCAATTCTATCATTTATGACATACAGTACACAACATGGATAACGAGACCCAACAGTTTCCTCATCTGAAACTGGTCTAGTGTTGTAAAGATGGAAAACTAGCTTGATTTTGGGTCAAACACACATATGGAAATTGCAAAATGAATATAATAGAATCAGAGATATAGTTGAAATAAAAATCTGGCTTAGGAGTTATAGAATGAAACATGCTTACTAATTTTGCAAGCGAAAAAGAAAGAGACAGAGAGAGAGAACTAGAGAGTGAGAGAGAGAGAAAGAGAGACAGAGAGCTAGAGAGAGAGAGAGAGAGAGAGAGAGAGAGAGAGAGAGAGAGAGAGAGAGAGAGAGAGAGAGAGAGAATGAGAGAGAGAATGAGAGAGCAAGCTAGAGAGAGAGAGAGAGAGAAAGAGAGGCCATGCCACAGTTTTATAGAATTTAAAACAATTTGTTAGAAAAAAAAGACCAATGCACCTAGGCAAACGAGGATGACAAATATGTCCTTGTTCATGCCCTCAGAGAGCCACAACGCCAAGTCCCTGCACTAATTACATGTCAAATTATGAGACTGACAACTCTATTAGCCTGTTTCTGTACAGCCAGGGAGAGAAGAAGGTTGTC
This sequence comes from Paedocypris micromegethes, assembly GCA_028031935.1. Taxonomy (NCBI): domain Eukaryota; kingdom Metazoa; phylum Chordata; class Actinopteri; order Cypriniformes; genus Paedocypris; species Paedocypris micromegethes. The sequence continues at coordinate 14,215,123 of CM051501.1, read as the reverse complement.
TCACACAGATAAATGATCTCATTATAAATTCCAGTCGCGTGTTTAAAGTCAAAACTCATACTTCCTTTAGGAGGGAAAACATCAAGCAGTAGCCTACATGATAAAGTCATCGTTCTTCGCATCTTCACCTTTCCATGGTGGTTTCTGTTAGTGCCAGTGTTTTACTTAAAAAAACACGTGATATCAATAAGCAAAAGCCACGTTTCGTTCCAATCTGTTGTTTTCAGAGGCATCTGCAATACCTTGGAGCAAGGAGCCCAGCGGTTCCTACAGAGCTTCACAAACACCAATTTAAAGAGACTTTTAATTAGGCGTCTCTTTACTCAACCTCTTCATTCCCGTAATAGTCCTTGAGGGCTTCCATTAAATTGACTTTTAATGTGTGTATTTAAAAGAGCAATGCTGAGCAAGTCTTTAATGATAAACACTGCAGTGGTCTGCTGTGCGTTAGCGACTGATATTACAGGGGGATTTCAATCATGTTGTCTGAACATTCAAGGCTTTTATAATGCAATGAAACAAAGGCAATTGGAATAGAAGAGAAGCTCACTGACTTTATTTGACCTGAGAATACTGAACTCTGACTCGCCCCGAGAAACAAATCAGTGTTAAAATAGTTCAAATAACGCGGAGAACTCTGCGCATGAAACTTTAACACATAATTGGAAGAGGAAAAGGGCAGACACGACTTTGAAATCTGATTTTTTATAATTTAAACGCCACAAAGTCTGAACCAACGAGCCTGAATCAGTAAAGGCGCTAAGTAAAGGGTTAAAAACCAGTTTAAAAGAATTAATCACAGGAAAAAAATCCCAAAAAACGGTCTCTGACCCTTTGGATTCATCCTTCCTAACTTTCATCAAATTTGGGAAAAATCAGTTTTTCTTTCAAATCTGGTTTGACTTTAGTACAAATTAAATACATTTTACTGATAAGGATCTGAAATCAAACTTGGAACACAAGTTGGCGCTTTTAGGCTTCTAGTTTTGACGATGCTATAAAAAAAAACGTTTTTTTTTATTCCACATCTTGTCAACTCATAAACGTTTTAGTTTTCATATAGTTCACATTTAAAACCTATAGAATTCAGGGTTCATATATTTGTCAGGATCTGTTTTCCATCCCATGCTCTGATGGCGACTCCTGCATGTTTTTGGACTGTGGGAGGAAACCGGAGACCCAGAAGAAACACACACAAACACACAGAGAACATGCTCCACATCCAACAGGACCTTGCTGAAGTGGCAGCTACCCAGTGTTTAATTCACCGCCCCTATTATAATACATTTCACTATTTTATTTTTGGGGTAAAAAGTTTGGAGGAAGGCATTAGCATTAAAGCCAACACCATTTATGCTCAACCGAAATGTGTGTCCTTCAACGTCCAAGTGGAAACGCGTTAAGTGGTCAAGAGTGGCCAAACCTCAGTCCTGCTGACAGTAATAGATGTTTACTGTGAGCTGAAGAATAACCATCAGTGCTTCATCGATTAGAAGGGGATCTGATAATGAAGCAGCGTTTTCATAGAAACAGGAGAAAAGATTTGCGAGCTGGTATCTTCTACAGCATTAACATTTTAAGACAATAATTAGACAAAAGTTTTTCACTTCACTTTTCATCCAGCAGGTATTGGATTTTAATTTTATGGGAGATTTACGATTAGGACTTCTAATCCGTCTGGGAGCTGCCATGATTAACTTGGTAATGAACTCTTTGATGCAGTTTCCGCCTTGAGATATAGTTTTACTGCCTGGCTAATGCATTTAGTCAGTGTAGTTATCCAGTTGTTGTGATGACACACTCGTCGTAATCCTTTAATCCTTAAAATATTCATTCTTCTCCCGTTTCTAATTAAACACTAATATTTGGATTAATTGGGGGTTGTCTGGGTCTCCATGGAGATAAAAAAGACTGTGTGTGTGGGGCACAAAGCCAAATACGTGTTGCATGGATGTTTAAGATGTATGTACACACTTGTACACACCAACGATGGTCCTGTGGTGGGTTTAGATGTGTATTCATTGTAAATACACATGTATGTGTTCATCGTATTTTTGGGGCACTGTCGACTCACTGTCGTGCAGTATGTTATTACCAGCGGTGTCAAGTAGCAAAGTAGAAACACTAAATGGCATTTTTTCCCCTTGCTTTACTTTTACACTTCAAGTAGTAATAAAAAGGTACTATACTTTCTCTTTTTTACTGTAGTATCTATACTTGTACTTGACTAATGACTGTGTCTACCTTTGACAACACTGATTATTACTGTAGTTTAAGTCTATTAAAGTATTACTGTATTGCCTTTGTTCAGAAAAGCATTTGGGTTTTTTGATTAACCGGAGAATAATACTTAACGTAAAGAATATCAACTTCCATAGATGCAAAATGTGGTATTGAAGATCTCACAAGTAAATGTTGTCATGGAGAAACGGGCAAACCATCTTGTGCTGTCATTTGTGTAAAAAGGTGACAGATGTTTATTGTAACTGTCAGTTTCAACGTTCGACTGGATTCCGATGCCGTCAAATATGCATTGGCTTGGAATGAGTGCATAAAACAAATATGAAACACTCTACATTCATGAGACGGTCCCACGTCAAAATACCTTCTCTAAGGGCAGGATAGAACACTTACAGCCCCAAATCTGATTGAAATATTTGTGCGTCTGCTGAGTTTATCCCCTCCTGTTCCTAAAAGTGCTGATGTCATTTTAAGGCTGGAAGATCCAAAAAAAAAGACGACATTTGTGCTGAAATGCGAGTCACAAACGCAGACGATGTCTCCATCTTACAGTTCACATGGGCTGAGTCGACTGAACTAGGCTATATTTTCCCTTCTTGGTGATTTTGACAGCCAACATTCCGTGGGTGATTGCTTTATCAAGCTTGCTTTTGGATGAGTGACCGTGTGACAGCACTGTAGCTGGCTGCGAAATTACGCTGACCGCTCACACACTCATGAAAGGACCAGAATGTGACAAAGATTTCCGCTAGAGACGATGAAGTTCTGGAATATTACTGTAGCTCAACTCTTTACTTACTGCAAGTGACCTGAAGAAAAGTATCTGTCTGTCCGTCCAAACATATCCATCTGTCTATCATTACATCTGTTTGTCTGTTCATCTGCCTTTCTGGCTTTTGTCTGTCAGCCTGTCGGTCTATTTATCTTTCCATCCCTCTCTCTCTCACTCCATTCTATCCTTCTGTAAAAACTATTTTAGTCTGTTCATCCATTCATTCATTCATTTTTTCATTCATTCAATTTATATATTTTTAATTAGATTACATTATGTATAATTTACAAATAATCTCTCTCTCTTTCTGTCTCCGTCCATCCATCCATCCATCTGTAAAAATGATTTTAGTCTGTTCATCCACTTCTCCATACATTTATTCATCCTTGCATCCACTGATTCTCTTAGTTTCCAGACTAAACCAAAGTTTGAAAAACATCAAGAAAAATTATTTATTTTTTAACATCACAATTTTGACTCAAATTTAGTCTTCGGATATTTCTCGGGAAGCTCACATCCCCGTTGCCGCCCTCATGGTCTTTTCTTTCTTCTGCCGGTGTTTCAGTGCAGTGCCGAGGGCAGGTTTTACTGGATTACTGTTCTCGTTTAAAGCCTGACACTTCTCAATCTGTGTGTTGAGAACATGCTAAAAGTTTTTAGCTGCGGAGCAAAGGATTACGCCGAGGCTTGTTCAGCCGGAAGTCATTGCACAGGAAAAACTCTGGAACTGACACCAAATCCTCACTGACTTAAACCCTTTGGTCTGATAAGCCGACTCAAATTGCATTTTGTACAATTAGAATGAGCTTTTTCTAACTGAAAAAAAAAACAACCCTGGCAAGCAATGGTTTTAAAACTTAAGATCTGGTACAATATGAACCATTTGTCAGCTTGTATGACAATCGTATATGTGATACGGACAGAACAGGAATATATATCTCAAATGATAATATTGTATTCAATAAATGCTGAAAGCAAAACATACATCCATCCATACAAACAAACAATTTCTGAACAGCATTTTCACTTCTGGGATCAGGAGTCAATTGCAGCAGCTTTGGGACACACCCATACATTCACACAACCAATCACAGAGCAGAACACACACATTCACTCTCACTCTCTCACACATATGGACATTTTTCCAGACTTTACCAATTCGCCTGCATGTTTTTAGACCGTGAAAGAAACGCTATAAGGCAATGGCGCTGTTATATAACATTGAAAGCTCCAATTACACGACACTAATTACATCACACATTTATTAGTTTCTGTGATCAATAATAAATACAGAAACAACCACCATTTTTCCACCAAGCAGTTAAATCACACAAAAAAGCTCTCCCTCAACATTTTGCCATAAAAGCTCAACAAGTAGAGCATCTCATGTCTAGAAGAGCAAGATTCAAATTGTGTTAGGAATATAACTTATGCATTTTTATGTTGACGATGCACACTTTGAATCGACGTCTCTGTGTGTTCTTCCACTCAGAAAAGATTTTTTTTTTTTTTTAGATTCTCCAAATTGAATTTAATATGAGTATGTGTATGTACATTTCTTTTTTTTCTTTTTGTTTAAAAAATGTAACAGTCATGACAGAATATCACAGCTTCTCCACTGCTTTTCAAACAGATGTACTGAAACTTTTAAACTCCATTGAGAATTCTCCTTTAGAGAAAATTGTTGGTTCCTATATTTACGTGTATATATAAATGATAGGGTGAGGAGCTCTGACACCCGGGAGGAACCGAGAGAGTAGAGCCGCTTCTTCTCTTGGGCATCTATTTCGGGTGCCCTCAGAAAATTGATTTAAAATATATATTTTTTTTATACTATTAAGTACTTATATCATGTGCTAAGTCGTTTATTTCAATACAATTTTCCTCACAGCCGGACTACATAAAAACAGCCAAACAGATTTTGGCTGAAAACCTATGAAAAGCTCCACAATTTAGCGTCAGACTTCCTGTGCCGCTGTTCTTTCAGCGGAATACATTGATTTCATGTCCACATAAGGCTGCTATACATGATTGTGGTCTTAAACGTGCCCGGGCCTCGCCGTTTGTGCCCTGCTTGCAACAATCCCGTCTAATCCCAGTCCACCGCCAGAAAGAAATCTCAATTAATTATACAGTCTTAGTTGGCCTGAGTAAAGTTGGGAGCATGAATAATTCATGTGTAATTTCCAGAAGCACTGTGTGTTTTAGAGAAAATGGAGAAACTCTGACAGGCTGGACCGAGACCGGCAGTGTCATCGGTCTAGACTGGGTCGGCTCTGGCTCTGGCTCTGGAACCAGCGCTCGTCCTCTTCACTGATTCCTTGACATTTCACAGCTTTGCCCTTTTCAAGTCCTGTATTTTATCTCGTTTCTGATGTCGAGTTTTTTTCTCGTTTTCCCTGAGTTAGTATTTGCTTTCTGTCTGTTTTAGAGGAACACAATGAGAAGCATTAAGAGCACTCGAAAAAAACACTGACGTGATTTGTGACCAAAAAAGAAAGCAGGGGAACAGATATGTGTAATCTGCGTTTTTATTTCTGAGGAATAGTAAATGGTAAAATGCATTTGTTTTATTTATTATGCACTCAAAGGGCAAAGGAGGACCATATTAGATTAATTAGATAATCTGATCTATTCTAATGTTTTTAATCGATAAAATTTCAGTAGCCAAGGAAACAAATTCAATGTTGAGGTCAAACTAGATTAGATTCAATCATAGAATATTCATAATTGATTTAATGAAATCTATTGTCATTATACAAGTACAAGGCATTTAAATACAGTAAAAGTCTGTACAGATTAAATAATTCAATAAATTACATACTATTTTAATTGATTGAAAAGTAGATTAGAATAACCCTATTGATGTTACATTTGTATATGTGCAGTACAAGGAAGCAAAACACACTAGGGCCATCAAGTTATAAATTAGTTTATAATATGTATAATCTGCAAATAATCTTTTAAAATCTAATTAAATTTGTTGGTAGATTAAAGTTACCGGAAACTGTTCCCATTTAGAAGGAATCAAAATACAGTCTGAACAGATGATATTAGCTAATACAATCCTTTATTATTTGATCGTAGAAGTGATGATATTATATTAGATAATCTAATAGAAATATTAATTAGATTGTTGTTGTTGTTGTTATTTACAAGAAACACAGTTTGGGTCTGATCAGATTAGAAAATCACAAATACTTAATTAGTAGATTTTATTCAGTCTTTCTGTCCTTATAAGGCACAAGTACTGTACAAGTACAGGGAAACAAAAACAGTTTAAGGCTAAATGGAATAGATGCATTTGGATAATCTAATCAATTTAATAATAGATTAAATAAAACTTTTTAATGATTACACATGTATAAGTAAAGGACAGTACTACAGTTTAAATCTGACCAGAGCAACAGTAGCGTTATGTGCTGATACAGAGTTGCATACATTTTAAAACAGATATTAAGGCTGAATGGAAGTTGTTACAGTAAAAGACAATATAGTGTATCAGAATAATCAACAAGATTACAGAGGATTGTACAACAAGTGAATGCAACTGTGCAAATAGAGATGCAATAAAAACAATCAATTAAATATTTTAATATCAATTTTACTACCGTTTGGTTGAGTGGCAAACGGCTCGTGATGAAGAACTGAACAAAAAAAAAATCATTCAGATTTAAAAAGCCAGTTTGCCTAGCATGTGCACTACGAAAAGTCTGTGACGCGTATTATGACTCGCCTCTTCAATTGTTTACTATTCCCTGGAATAAATTGCGCTGTTCATCCCATTTGCATTTTCCACCACAACGTCACAAAAACAGCTTTTCAAATATATTCGTACAGAATAAAAAGGAATACTATTTTGCATGGTTACATGGGGCTGATTCTGAGAAAAGCTTTTCTGAGAAGAGGAAGAGTCATATTTGTATGGCTTTTAAATACACTTTTATATTTAACATAAATGTTTAGTAAGAATAAAAAATTTTTTTTACTACAAAACAGTAAGAACAAATAATTTTTAGAGCCTAAAAAAAATCTGCATTTCGCTCCTACACTGAAAGCAACTGACATTCACTTTTGTCCTGGGATTATATTTTAATATTGGTAATTCTTCAGATTTACGTCTGTTGTTTATGAACAACACGGTTTGATAACAGCTTTCCAGAGGAAAACATCTAGAGCCGTAATAAAGTCATAATGAAAACTGAGGATTGCGCCCTCTACATACATCAGACGATAATTACATGCTTGACATTTCGTGCTAATGAAAATGTCATTGTGCCAATAAAAAAAATCATTAAATATTTGAAAACCATACATACATATTTAAATATACATACCTAACATACTTGTACATGTAGGCAGGCCTTAAAATGCAGCAATTCATGATAAAACAGAAACAAATAGATAAATAAAGAAGTGTACATTTCTAGTGTCAATTAAGTAGATTTTGTTGACAAGACTAGAGAAGACAGAGTAATGGACAGAAAGATAGAGGGCAGACAGAGAAATAGACAGAAAAAAGAAAACAGACAGACAGACAAATAGGCTCTCATAAAATAGACACAGATCAAAGATATATAAATAGACAGACAATAAACAGATTGATCGTCAGACAGACAAATAAATAAATAGAGGCAACTAAATATATACTAAATAGAGATGATGGATGGATGGATAGTCGTCAAGACAGACAGACAGACAGACAGACATATATAGATAGATCGCGGATGGACGGACAGACAGACAAATAGAGAGATAAACATACATACGTACAGACTGACGGACAGACAGGTAGATAAGCAGACTTATCTACAGACAGATAGGCGGATGGACAGACAGACAAACAGAGAGATAGACATACAAACTGACTGAAAGGTTGATAGGCAGACAGACAGAAGAACAGACAGACAGGCGGACAGATAGAAGTACGCACAGACAGACAGACAGGTTACCGTCGACTAACTAGATGTGTTTCTCTGAACGCTCAAGAGCAATTCCTCTTCCTCTTCCTCTTCCATAAATACGTCGTCTTCTCCCTGTGTCCGTGACGTGATTTCTTGAATTGCTCTCCTTTCCTCTATTCTCTTCCACTTTGCTGTCTCAGTTTGCTCACATCCTCCAATTATCTCCTCGATCTTCTCCAGCAGCTCTCTGACCTGATGTCTCTCACCCTCGGCCTTATTGTTAAAAGCCTGGTACCTGTTCCCACATCTTTCGATCAGCCACTGTAATGCTTGTCCTTCACCCTCAATGTGCTGCTCAATAGATCTGTGGCCAAGCGAGTCCCCAAAAGTAAAGAGCACCAGACTGTGGTCCCATGCCGCCCGACCAAAGAGGGTCAGGTGGTCCTCCATTGCCTTCCGCTCTCCCTCTTTAAAAGAACAGTCAGCACGCAGAACCAAAACAAACACCAAGGGTCCGCAGGAGACGAGAGAAGTCACTTGCTCTTTGCTCAGTGCTGGGGTTTGATCTGAAGGCATATGTTTCCACCAGCCCTGAGTGTCAATCACACTGATCTTCTGTCCTTCCACCACTCCATGTCTGTGGACACAACGCTCGGTTCTTTTTGACCCGAACGTCTCTCGACCAAGGATGGTGTTTCCTGTTGAGCTCTTGCCTGAATCACCATAACCGAGCAGAACCAGACTCAGTTCTTCGCGGAAACCAGAGTCTGCAAAAACACAGGAAGTTCAGGTCGTTTGATGAAAGCAGCTACATTTACTGTAAACCCATCGATCGACAAGTATCCATCTATCTGACTGTCTGTCTCTTACCATTCATTGCCTTCATCTCCCTCATCAGTCTTGGGTTCTTCACTCTTGCTTTGGCTTTCTTTTCCACCATTTTTTTTCTTTGATTCATCTCCTTTACAGTTCTGGGCTGAATTTCATAAGCTTGATGCCTGTTCTGAGCCACCATCTTCCCCATCTTTTCCAGCAGGCTGGTGACCTGCGAGTTCACACTCCGGTTCTCGTTGTTGAATACGTGATACTTATAATCACATTTTTCAACAAGCCATTGCAGAGCTTCTCCTTCGCTCTCAATAAACTCTTCTATTGTAACATCTCCCAAGCAATCTCCATGGGTGAAAAGCAGCATGGTGTGGGCCCACACGCTCTTACCCAGAAGCTCCATGTGCTCTTCCACGGATTTCTGCTCTTCAGACGTGAATGCCATGTCTACACGCAGAGTCAGCAGAAACCCGTGTGGACCAGGAGGGCAAAAAGACACGCTGAATATAATCTCCTCTAGATCCAGTTGAGGAGTGTCAATGACGGACAGAGACTTCCACCAGCCTGGTGTGTCCACCACAGTCACTTGTCTTCCAGCCACTTCTCCTTGTCTGCTCACACAATTCAATTCTCTCTTCATGGAGAACGCAGTCGAGCCTAAAATGGTGTTTCCAGCTGAACTCTTCCCTGCCCTTCTATAACCCAGCAGGATCATCCTCAAGGTAGAATCAAGATCTTGTTTGCGACCTGGATTGAACCAAGCGCCAAATTGTTCTTGAGTCATTTTCCTTCTCCGATTCGCCCTCATGTATCTTTTCATCATCATTCCTTCCACTTTGTGCAACCATTTCCGGTCCATTTCGAAGCAGCAGCCTCTGTTCACCAAAACCATTGCATCTATTTTTTCCAACAAAGCAGTGACCTGAGAACCAGTGGACTTCTCAACATTGATAACGTGATATCTACAATCACATCTCTCCACTAGCCAAAGCAGAAGAGACTCTCCTTCGCTTCCAAAGTGCTTCACAATGGCTTGTTCCTGCAGACGGTTTCTATACGTGAACACAACTATGGTGTGATTCCAGACTCGGTCGCTCAGAAGCTCCAAGTGCTGCTGCGCGGACTTTCTGTGCTTTTCTTTATATAACGCATCAATGCGTATCAGCAGGAGAACAGCGTGAGGACCAGGAGCACAGTGGACCAGGCTCAGTGCCATCTCCTGCTTTTGAAACCTTGGAGTTTCGTTCACAAGAAAGTTCTTCCACCAGCCAGGTGTATCCACCACAGTGACCGGCCTTCCAGCATGTTCTCCATTCATCTTCACACACTGCGACGTTCGCTTCGGATTTGGTTCGGCTTGACCTACTAATAGCTTTGCCAAAGAGGTTTTCCCTGTTGCTCGGTTTCCCAATAACACGATCCTCAATTCTGAAAGAAACCGGCATCCTGCCAACAAGAACAACAGCGTGTTGCTTCCAGCTGTCTTTAGACAAAATTATCAATTTGGTTGGTGGTCCAAAGTAATCATTAAAAGTCTCCATTGAGACGGAATATCGCTTATGATACTTACCGAACTCATTTTCTGAAGTCTGCACAGCCATCACCAGATGCTGTTGCTCTTCTCTAAATTTCTGAAATACTTAGAAATTTTTTTTTTTAAGCAATTACTGTAGTACACCATGCTAGAGCTATTCTTAAGGCTTTAAAAACAAGCGGTTTCATACGTACCAGTACAGATCTTTCCTAGACATTTTGAAATAATCGTAAGTGAGAAGGAAAAGATTTGACCTCAGTGCTCCTCATAGCTGTAGAGCTGACATGGAATGATGCGTTCTCTTCCTGTGTGTACGATAAATATCCAAACTAAAGCTACCCAGAACAGGTTAGACTCGCTTCACTGTTACTCAACTATACCATGGCCAATAATAAAGGGTCACCAGTGATACGTGTATTTACAGGCATTTACCATAAGCTTCTTTTTGTCTTTACATTACAACTTTTCACTGACATTTTGCTTTTTACTGAGAATCAAACCCACGACCTCTGGTGTTGCAAACATCATGCGGTACTGACGTCACATAAAAAAATGAATTGTTCCTTCAACATAATTGAATAATAAAAATGTGCTGTCAAACGAATATTTTTTTTTTAAACTAGTTAATTGCACTTCACAAATTGCACAATAAATTGCGATTTTAAAGACTGAAGCTTGTAGTATTGGATATTGAGGTGTAATATGTAAATACTTGACCATTCATTTTAATATGAACATAATTTTTGTTCAATTTGCAATGTATTGTCTTTGTTTTTTAACCCTCTGAGTGGTCAATTTTGGTCTTACATATAAGGGTTATCCATCAAATTAAAGTTTGCAGTACATATTGTTTACACTCTTAATAAAAACAGAACGCTGTAAAAATAATAATAAAACTACGTAGTTTTGCCTTCTCTTTCACAGCTGAAAACGAACTGTAACTTTATAAATACTTATCACTCTAACATGAAACATGTCTACATAAAGCTGTACTCTGGGGAGTTGTGGTCCAGTGGTAGGGGACATGGACTTGTGTCCGAAAGGTTGCAGGTTCGAATCCCCCCTACTACGGGTTCTGCAACTAAGTGTCCTTGGGCAAGACACTGAACCCCACATGCCCCCCGGGCGCCACGGCTTAAGGCTGCCCACTGCTCCGGGTTTGTGTGTGTTCACTTCACTGTGTGTGTGTGCACTTTCACGGATGGGTTAAATGCAGAGCACAAATTCAGTATGGTACCTAGTGGCCATATTGCCGTCACCTCACTTCCTTTCCTCCTTTCCTGTTTATCTAATCCGTATGAATCGAAAAGCTTTGGCTTTTTGAACAAAGTTATTAACAGTAGTTGGAAGGAAGTGTGTCTGTGTTTCTGTCTGAGAGGGGAAAACTAGGTCAGTGTCACTTAGCACCCAAGTGCCAACACCTGATCTCAATTACGGTGAGATGCCTGATGTTATGAGCCTCACCTTGAGCTCTGCCTGGCTCTCTTGGTTCTATTCATTGCACGTTGCCAAACCGAAACAAAAAAAAAACTGTGATTAATGGCGTTAAAAAAATTGACGCGATTAAGCACTTAAAATTATTTGTGCATTGTTAACTTTGACAGCACTAATATATATATATATATATATATATATATATATATATATATATTATACAGTCACTAAATCACTTTAAATATTTATTTATATAACTTTTTTATAATTATGCATTTGATTGTCTGAATTACCATTGCTGTAACCGCATGCCTGACCTAATAAAACAGATCAGTCAGGTACGGACGAGTCAGGGACAGTCTCGCCAAAAGCTTGTTCTGTTTTGATGTACAACACTGGCGCCAGAAATCAGTCAAGGCTGGAGATACAGAGAAATCAGATTTCAGAAGAACTAGAGCTGGAAAACAGAAATTGCTTGTAACCTTGATAATACCTCATATTTCTTACAAAGAGAGGGAGGGAGCATTGAGAGTGGGAGAAGAGGTGGAAGAGAGTGTGAGATAAAGAGTAAAAGAGCAAGGAAGATATATGGGTAAACGAGGTGGAGTGTAAGAGTAAGAGAGTGAGGGAGAACAAAGTGAATGAGAGTGAGGAAGAGAAAGAGTGTAATGGGGGACAAGGTGAATGTTTGAATAGAGAGTGACTATAGGCAAGAATAGCGTGAGAGGGTGAGGGGAACAAGGTTGGGAGAGAATGAAAGAGAAAACGATGCAGTAGTAGGGAAAACAAGGTGGACAAGTGAGAAAAAGAAGGCAATGCATGTGTGTGTGCAATATGGAGAACAAGAGAAGAAAAAAAAAAGCGTAAAACCAGGACGAGCAATGAGAGACTGAGAGAGAGTGGGACTACTGTAAGTGGAAAAAGAGAATGAAAAAAATACAACACAAAATGAGATAAAGAGAAGAGGGGAGAAAATGAGAGCAAAAGAGAGATAAAAAGAAAGGTGAGAGTGAGGAGGGAGGGAGACAGGAGATGAGAAAGCTGGAAAAGAAGAATGTGAGAGAGAAAAGTGTGAGATATAGAGGGAGAAAGAAACATTGCAAACAGAAACGAAGACTGTAACAGGAATGAAGGTTTATGTGAACACATCTTCTGTACAGAACCATAATTCCGTTATTATAACACATTTTCTATTCGCTTAGAGATGGTGGGCGTGGTCTCGGAGCAGATATAATTAGTGCCACACAGGACCGACGTGTAGTTTGAAAGCCAAAAAACCCAGTTTTGCTTTTTCCACCATTAAAGTTTGCATTTAGCTCGTGCATCATGGCAGTTATCTGATCTCTCGGTGGAGGATTACCACTAGTAAAACATGAAAAGTAAAGGTTAAGAACACAATCACACAGATTAGCATCGCTGCTTATCTCAGAGGAACTCTCCAGCTTAAACACAGCTCAACTTGCCGTTTCTACGCCATGTGTCAGGTAATTGCAAAGTTCTGCTCGGCTGGAAGCGGCACGGCCTCCGGTGATGCTGGTCACGGCTGTTTGTCTCTGGTTGTGTAAGGGAATAAAGCCTCGGCCTGACACTGTGAGCAGCGGGAGCCGTGATAAGCAGAATGCCAGGAGGGCTTGTGATGGCTCTTGGATTATTTTCCAATCCCTCTATCTATTCTTATCTATGGACAAACTGTCTAGAAAGGCTTTTTAAGTGCATTGTTGCTTTCTTCCCGACTGTGTTCTCGGGACGGTTAAACGCCGGAGGCAGGATCTCTCCAGTCTGTCTGGTTCTTTGACTTTTCCCCACACACAGGGATCTGAAGTCTTCAGAGGAATCACAGATTATGCAGCGAGGTAGATCGGCTCCTCAAATGCTTTGACACGTAGTTTGGAAATTTTCTTGAGCTCATTAGTTTTTCTCACTGTGGCTAAAGATAACGATATTTTTAATGTTTGGCTTATTGAACCGACTTGGACCGCACCACCAAAATGGCTTTTCGACCAAGCAACTAAACATTTAATTGCGTTGTGCTCGCGGACAAGTCAGAAAAATTCTGGACATTTCCATGTGTCCGTTGGTTCTAATGTTCTCATCCTAATGTTCTATCTCTCGCCTCATCGGCAGTCGTCCTGGTGTATTTCTCTTTCCTGGTGATGTTGCTCGATGCATCTCAATATCAGTTCCTGCATATTGCTTATAATAACAAACCAGTGGCGGTTTAAGGCATGGGCGAACATTCTTCCATGTGACGTGGGGGGCGTCACGAGTGCCCAAGACATTATCTTTGTATCTGCTTAGCAATTTTCTATTACGTATAATACATTTGCAGCGGCCCTGTTTGTGTTTACTGAAGGAGTCATGCACAGAAAATGTGAGACACAAAAGGGATGCCAAAAAAGGAATGCCTGCTTGTGCTGCAACTTTTTCAAACACTTCAGATGAAGCCATGACTAGAAAAAAACAAAACAAAACCCCAAACATGATCAATCAAACATAATAAAAATATTTTTTTTAATGAAGTTTCATTTCCCTTTAATTTCAATGTATTACTCTACAGGGTTAAATAACTTTTCTAACTCATAAAAAACAAAACTTCACACTTAGATCATTAAACGCAGCAAATACAAACGTCTTTCCCATCGCTATTATAGCTTTATTTTGACCATTATTAGCAGATAAAAAAATGAACTATGTGAAACTAGTTTTAAAGTCCCAAAGCCAAAGAAACACACAAATGTTCATTAATCCCAGTTCTCCATCTATGAGACTGAGTCCATAAGCTTAATTAAAATATGAAAATCTTCATTAAGACTGAAAACTGCGAGGCCCCTGGTGATTGGATTATGAGATTTGCTGCGGAATCTCCATGTTTAAACCTGTGGAGGCTTAATGAAGCATCTCTAAATGAATTGATGGGAAAAGTGGGATATTAAAAATATTCTGGAAAATGACTAGAAGTGAGAAAGAGCTACTGAAAATCTGAAAAACATGCTTTATCTAAAACGTCATGTGAATCACTTGAGGAAGTTTAATTCTTTATTAATAACCTGCACTGAAGCAAGACAATATGACAAAAAAAAATGTGTAAATTGAAAACAAACAAAAAAAAAATCATAAAAAGGGAATAAGAAAACATTAAATATTCAAAAATAATATTCAAAAATATTTATTTGGATACTGAGTTGTTTATTATTTAATAAAAACACCACCATTCATACATTTGTGGACTGGAATTTGTTATGATGAAGACAACAGCAGGTTACAAAACAGTAAACAAAAATTGAAAAAAAAAAAACT